>PTEX01000188.1:57509-319535 GCA_003342815.1 Eudromia elegans
TCTCTCTCTTTCTCTCTCTTTCTCTCTCTCTTTCTCTTTCTTTCTCTCTTTCTCTTTCTTTCTCTCTTTCTCTCTTTCTCTCTCTCTTTCTCTGTCTTTTTCTCTTTCTCTCTCTCTTTCTCTTTCTTTCTCTCTCTCTCTTTACCTCTTTCTCTCTTTCTCTCTTTCTCTCTCTCTTTCTTTCTCTCTCTCTTTCTCACTCTCTTCCTTTTTTTCCCTATGGAAAGGTACCTAAGATATCAATCTGTTTCTTCCCCAGCAATGCAGATTAAAGTTGTAATACATGTATTTTATTATCATCAGCGTCAGTCTAATTATCTTCACCCTTCCCCTTAGCTAAGAAGTTGTAACATGTACATGGTGTGGAGCATCAATGGAAAGAAAGCTTAATGGCAAAAGAGAATACATCAAATAAAGTAATACCATTTAAAAGGCTAATATACTGCATTTAGTTCAAAAGCTGAATCCTGATCTAAATTCTGGGCTCAACATATCATTTTTTTCTAATTTCCTTGCTTCAGAAGTTAAGCATTATGTAAATGTGTTCATCCCTTAAAAATTAAAAAGCTCTGAGTCTTGTCCTCCATATTTAAAGAAAAATAAGTTGAAATCCAGAGATATAGGCCTGAATGAAATGGATTTCATTGCCTACTTTCACTGAAATATTGTCAGTGTTCTGCAATACATAAAGGCTACAAAAAGAACATAGTGTTTCACAACAACAGTATACTGCAAAATACCCTCTTTACCCTTTGTATAGGTGTTGCTTGGGTTCATTTTTTGATGGTGAAAATTCAGTTTGCTATATTTTAGTTTGTACAATAAAGAAGAGATACCTAAGTCAATTAATACATTTTTCTGTAAGTGCAAATAACTTTAAAGGATGTTATAGTCACAGCCACTTACATTGCAGAAACAGCTTTTCAGCTTTTATGCACACAGCTCCAAGGGATCTTCTAGAAAGTCACTGTTTTACAGTATTTGAAAAAAGGACTGCACATTTCAATCAGTTCTCACACATCGGTTTGCCGTATTCATGCTGCTAAACAATTTCCCATCTCAGTAATGTTTCCATAAACACTAGATATAATGCCTATTAGCCGGGTCCTCCTAGTCTATACTATAAACTAATTTTGTTTCTGGTGCGGTTTCAAGGTGTCGCAATGAGATAAATGTGTCCAAAAGATCTGTTGAACTGAGGTTTCTCAGTGGGATGCTAGAAGTCCTGAATGAGGGATTCTGCCAAAAAAGGAACAGCGAAGAGGACACTCATAAAAGAGATAATGCCCATCAGAAGTTTCCTACAATGGTTAATCCAGGTGCTCGTGCAATGGTACTTCCACACTAGTGTGACTGGCTGCTTCAGTGGGAGTTACCAAAGGTGCTTGCTTGAAAGCTTCTTCACAGAGGCTGGTGAGAAGACGCAGCCATCATTCTGATTCCACTTGAAGTGAAGGTTCAGCAAATTCTGTGCAACATCGAGTGATGGAGGTAAATAACTTCTAGGTAGTACACAACTCCCCAGTGATGCTTACAGTTATGAGTTAAAATGAGTTAAAACCAGATGCTCTCTATCCTAGTGGACATTTCCGGAATGGTAGGTCATATCTTGTCAGAAAAGTCTGAGAAAGTGGGAGGCAGCCTGAAAGAGCAGAAAAGGCTGAAGTCTTTAAAAATATCCAGCCTCTTCCTGCTTGGTAGGCACAAGACCAAACACAATAGAGCAGCCACAACACAACACCCACTGATTCATTCTACCCTATTTAAATGTAGACATCTAGTCAAGGTGTCTTAATTATGGTTGTAGTTGTTTCTATAGTCTATAGAAAGAAAAAAAATATATTTTAAGAGGATGATTCAGTTCATTTAAGATCTGAATCACTTTCTGGAATTGCTTGTTTATCTCCACTGTTTAAAAAGGAAGAGTACTCAAATAGATAGGTTAGCTATGTACTGTGTTTAACTGGGATGAATGTGGCCCCCCCAAATGTCTATATTAAGTAAAAGGGCTAATATTTTAACTCATCTCCCTTTCCTTGATCTGATGCCTTGCGTCATATCACCATATCAAACAGATTGCACAAAGGCATATATATATATATATATATATATATATATGTATATGCATAGGGCTCCCCAAAAACTTCCTTCACAGGAACTCTACATGGTTTCTGCTCCTATCCAGAGAAGAGTAGTCAAAATTTTGCCTAGATAAATTACTGCAGAAGGTAGAGGGAAACGGCAGGGAATGCCACAGATGGTAGTTTCATGATTGCAAGAGAAGGCCACATGATGTCGTAAATGAAAGAAGAAAAGAAAAACTCCTACTCAAAGGAAAAAAGAGTTAAAAAATCTATATCAAGGAGGAATTCATTAATATTTCCTTCTCTATACATAACCTGCATCTTAATTTGAACAGCAAACTCTCACTGAATTCACTGTGCTTAAAACTGAACAAACAAATAATTGAATCAGGAAGAAAAAAGTAAAATCCACAATGACTATTTAAAAATGGAAGCAAACAATGGAAAACAGTTCAGAAAAACAGATTTTTAAAAAACTAATACCATACTGCAATATAATGTTTCTCTCTTATAATTAAGACGTCTTCATTTACTTCTCTGCAGCAGCAAGCAGAATGTGCATCTTCTTGAGCAAACAGAATAGATCTGTTTACACCTTTTCTCACTCACAGTTAGCTTTTGCTTATGCTTGTGTACTTTTTTATGGTTCAATATTTACAAAAAGACTGCAAAATTAAAAGAGATCCCACAGTTACAGAAGACAACATAATTATAAGGGTCAACTTGATAAGACATATAATCTTCAGAAACCTGCAGGTTTGCCTAATAAAATATTTATATCAGTCACTGTTGGACACCAAGTGAGAGCAATGGAAATGAATTCCTCAGGAGTAACTTTTCAGTGCATGAGAAAATGTCAAAGAAATGTCGAATTTGGAAAGATTTGCAGAGGAGACCAGTATTTTTTTTCTTTCTCTTCCTTGGCATGACATAATTGTAAATTCAGTTAGCACTCGTTTTGAGGCAGATTGATTTATTTACTTTACTGTCAAAGGATGTACATTTTTGTACTCTATGCATTTCAGTTCATCAGTGTCTCTATCACAGGAAAAGCAAGAGAAATATGATTAATATAATATGAAATATAGTATTAAAAACAGCTAATATATGCTGGGTTCCTCTGCTAAATCATATATTTATTTTGATAAAATTACTGTCGGAGAGCTGGAGGCCATTAATAGGGCTCAAAGTTTTGTAAATCTTGACAAAAATAGCTGTTTACAAATCAGCCTATAGTATCCTCTCCCTCCCACCCATAATTCTTACTTCCTTTTAGTGTGGCTTTTTCAGAGATCTATCAGGCATTCTGGAATACAGTATGTTTTCATGAAAAAATGTGATAACGACTGAATTATAGTCTGTTTTTTTTTTCTTTATACGATAATTAGAAAAGTAATAAAAATCTAACTCAACAACCAAAAAATGTTGAATAGGTGAGAGAGAGAAAGATACTCTTTTAAATTTTGTGTGGACTAAAGTTTGGATCATGGCTTACTGCATTGTGCCATTGCTAAACGCTCTACAGGCCAAGTGTAAGGCCATGTATTCACCTAACACATATTCATTCAAGTTCTGCAAAATCTTTAAGAATAATTGTCTCAGTGTTTAAATGAGCCAGAGGGAATTACACTTCCTCTTTAAATGGGAACAAATGCTTCTCTAACTCCAGAACTAAGTTCAATCTTGCTCTATCCTGGGGCACGAGAAACAGACTGAGACCATATTGCCTCTTGTCTTTTGTTTATTCCCTGATCCACAAAAACAGGGCTCAGAGGAAGGCAGACATATGCATGGCTGGCAACCTTGACTTCATATCACTTGCTTTATAAGCTTCAGTTCATTCTAGGGCTTTATTTCTGCTATGTCCTTGGAGCTGATATCTCAAATATTCCTGTTTGACTATCTTCAGTGTCCCGTGATTTCATCATTTTTCAGAATTTAGAAAGGATTCATGACAATCCATGTGCACCTTAGCCTTGGGGAAGTCTAGTCTGCTTTCCATAAGAGTAAAGACGGAGACAGGAAACAGACAGGAAACATTTTTAGGTCAAGAACCAAGTATGTGTTTAAAAAGTAAACCTTAGCATTCACAGCAAAAAAAAAAAAAAAAAAAATTCTTGTGTAATCATAGGACAATCACATCATCAGAATCACAAGATAGGAAATTTGATCTTTAAACTTTAATGAAATCATAGAGACCTACTTTGGAATTTAATTTTCAAATTTAGCTATATATACATCTGCTTAAAATATTCTAAGGCCAACTCACTGAAACTGGAAATACCAATAAGTAGCTGAACAAACAGAAAGACAAAAATGGCAGGCTTAATCAAACACGTAGAAGGAAAAAGATTGCGACTGGTCCTGAAAATCTAGTGTTTTGGTATCAAGCATGGACCTGAGAAAAATCATTCTAAGAAAAAGGAAAGTTACCTAAGGCATAGTGGAAGAAACTATGGAGAAGTTTATGAGAAGAGTAGTGTGCGCTCTCTCTTTCTCTCCAAATAGCTAAATTGCAAAGTGGTGAAATAAAACCCAAGAGTCATTAGAAGCAGTGAGGTTAGAGTTTTGAGGCTTTTAAAGGCTGGGGGCAGGAGCTTGGGTTTCAAAGGAGACATCAACAGTCAGAAGTGGGTAGGATGATGAATGATAAACAGAATCTTTTAACAGTCATTTCTGAATGGGCTAAAGCAAGTGTTTGGATAATAGAGAAAAGGAATTCACAGATGGGAGAGGAAGAACAGGGCTTGTATTCATAAACTTTCCTCCTACGATGTAACGCTATGAATGCTGTGGCAATGCAATGAATGACAAAGATAAAATCATGTAGATCCTCATGCCACCTCTTTTACATATGTGGTTGTATTTTCAAGACTTACTGTTCTAGAGCACCCCAGACCCATTAGCAGCCGGGTATGAATTTCTATAGAACTCCCTTTTGTAACCTGCTGTTTTGTGCTGAGACAAAAGGAAAAGAAAAAAAAAAAAGCCATCGGTGATGAGAAAAAGAGGGAATCAGCTAGCTCAGAGTCTGACAAGTATCACTGCTGAGCCTCTTTCTGGGTGGTAGGAATTATAATGCACTTCTCTTCCGGTATGTTTCTAAATATAATTGCAAATTAATTACCATGTGACAATAAACAAACAGCGACAGTACACAGCACATTTACAGCACAGAGCTTTATTCCATCTCTCTAGTACTCCAAACAGGTGTTCAGTGTTACCTACAGCTAGAATTGGGGCTACAAATCAGCATGAGATTCATCAAAACGGATCCCTGCCACTTCACACTATTACTCCAGCAGATATAATTCATACTGCTCAGCAGTGGAAGCATTATATGCACCTTCCCCCAGCCTCTTTCTCCCTCCTTGCAAAAATGTCAAGAGAGATAGAGAGAGAATATCGAAGGAGATCCTGAGTGTCAATGAAATATCCCACAGTGCTGAAGACAGAAAAAACACTGGCAAGCTGCTTTAATAAGGGGATTTTGCCATGCCGTATCCATGCCCTAAAAAGAGGGAACAAAATTGAAGGGAGGGCAGGAGGGAGTTAAAAATGAGATCATGTACTTCTTATAATATTTAGATATAAATCTTGAGCATCATGAAATGTTTTTTAAGCAGTTTTTCTGGAGCTGAGATTATACCTGCCGTTCAAAGCACAATTAGGAAGTTAGGATAGAAGCTAGTGAGCTCAAGGCATATGTTTAAGACTAAATTCTAAAAATATTTTTCCATTTTATATTATCAGATGACTGAGACACAGTCATGTTGTGCTACTTTAGATTCAGGACATATTTCATACTGATTTACACAAGTTGACTATTGTGCAGGCAAGCCTCACCTGCCAGAAATCTGTATATAGGTCCAAAATGGAAAAAAAAAAATCCAGATGTCCCAGTGACTTGCAGAAATTTGATTCAACAAAGTTCATTTTCTTGCTGCAAGAAACTTTTACATGACTTTGTAGATCAAATCATTCAGAGGAGTTGAAGTGTCTGATCTACTATGACAGAGCATTTTCACTACTACGCCTGAATTTTGGCCCTTGTGTCACTCTCAGTTGTACTTCTCATATCCTCATCCAAAAGGGACCATTTCTCATGGAAATCAGTAATATTTTCTTTATCCTTAAGAAGTCTTTGATTCCTCAAGTGACACTCTCCTGCTCTCAGTCTCTGCCCTCTGAACAAGAGATTGAAAAAGCTGTGCTCCCACATCCATCTGTAAAGACTCCCAGTGTGATGCCAAGATTCTATCACAGATTCTATGATAACTGTCCTGTGTGTATTTGTCTGTCATTTTCTTTCAGAATTCAATTCCTACTTCTTCTAACATAGAATCATAGAATCCTTAATGTTGGAAGGGACTTCTAGAGGTCATCTAGTCCAACTCCCCTGCACCATATTTGGCAGTTCCATAATATCACTGTAGCAATTACAGCAATTCATTTCCATCAGTTTTAAAAACGAGTTACAGGATACTTTAGAACTCCTTTGCCTTTCAAAGAGAGGAAAAGTGGCTTTAGCGTAAACACAAGTTCAGATTTTTCCTATTGATCTCTTTGGTTTTGTCTGCATTCCTTTTATATCAGAATTTGGTGTCATATTCATGCACCTACAACAGCTGTAGTGGAGCTCTGTGTTGTCCAGAAAGAGTGTGTGGGGGTGTGATTTTTGTTTGCCCAAGGCATCTTCCATGCCTTGGCTTGCTGCCATGCTGCTGCTGCATAATTCCTGTTCACCACAGGTATATGCCGCAGGTAACGAAGAGTGCCTTGCAAAAGTGCTGAGAGAGAGTATCAAATGAGAATCAGTAAAAAACTCAGAGCTGCTAAGAATGAGAAAAATATTGTCAAACTCGTAGTTTTGGGGCCCTGTGCTTTTTATGCAATTGTACATCTTGGTAGATGTCTTCAGTGTTAACTGTTAGATGGCTTCAATGTTACCAATAGCACTTTTGTGTTATTGTGTTATGATTGGGGCAAATGGGTATTTTTGACCCTCATGATGCCAGGATAATGAGGCCTTTGTTTTAAATGTAGACTTACTGAGAGCGAGCCAGCAGTTTGCCAGCTGAAGCTTAGTAAAATGCTATGCAGCTATGGCTTGGGAGCTACAGTTTAAAGCGATCTTAATGCTGATGTATTGTGCTATCGTGTGTTTGTTTTTAAAAAATCATTCTTCTGTGACCTTATCTTGCTCTGTAATATCATTACTATATAACATTGTGGACTGTGGGCTGAATGAGAGGTTCAGTGCAAAACATTCAAACCTGCATTCCTAAATTTAAGATCCTTGATCTATATTTAAAGCACCTGGAATTAAATGGTCTGATTTTCAGATGCGCTGAGCATTCACAGATGCTTCAAATACCAGTGGGAGTGTGTATTAACATGCACACAGTAAACTGGATGCAGGCACATCCAGTGTTGATGTGGAGACTGCTGCATCCCTGTCACATCTTGTGTAGAAGGTGCCAGTCTTGATAAGGGTGCCTATCTGCCTCCTATCTTCTCCCAGTAATCAGTCCCTTCAAAAAGACAGAAACAAAATAATTTATATCACTTCCAATACATGCTGTGGTATTCATGTTTACATAATATTCTTTTTTCTTTCTTTTCTTTTTTTTTTTTTTAATCAGTTTCTTTACCTTTCTGCTAGTGGCAGTGGATTATAGTGGAGTTTCTGTATGCAGCGAAATATGATTGTGACAGGTGATTTATTGTTCCTCAGAGACAAGTTCTAGTCATTATAGCACTGAATTCCCAAGGAATTTTGCCCACGTTCTCAAACTTAGGGAGATAAAAATCCCAAATTTAATAAAAGTAGTCTTAGAAATCCTGAGGTAACCCATAAATTAATCATCTCCACTTCTGAATCTGTAAAGCAAACCGAACAACAGTTTCCTGCACAGCAGATCTGCTCCAGGAATTCATTCATTTAGTGTTCAGAATCTCAGCTTGCAAAAATCAGCCTAATTACACAGTTTTGTGCATCGGTAATGGGAAAATCAAAAATTCCCAAATTTACTATAGCTGCGTGCCTACTTAAAGGTATAAAAGCAATGACAATGTTCATTTTCCTTCATATAATATGAAGTGTTCCATGAGGTTACAAGCTTGAAACTGTATGAAACTATTATAAAATGAGTTTAAAAGTAACCTCATAAAATGAAGCCTGAGGAAGACTATGACTTGAAGACAAAGTAGCTGTTTCCTAGTGGGTTGTCTCTGTTGAGAAGGAAAAGACTCTTGCATAAACAAAAACATGAAATTTTCATTCTTCAAGCATATTTCAGCCACAAAAACAATTTTAACTATTCATTTCAATTAGATTCTGTAGTGTAAAATAAATTGTCGTGTCTGGAGTTATGCAGACTTAAGGGTCTTGAGTGGGAAGCAGGAATAAATGAAGTTTCAGAATAAAATGTTCATCACAACCATCTCCAGCCTGACACAAGAAAATCTGCTTCTCTTATTCCTACAAGTCAATACATAGCAGTACAATATAAGTGTCTTCCATTTTCCCCTATTTCACGCTAGATTTGTCTGATAGATGAGTGTACTTAAGTAAATAGCACATGCAATTTTAATAGGACAGGTGCTCCGAATGTACAGGGAAGGTCATTTCTATTATTTCAATTAACAGCATAAGCTACAAAAACACATGAGGGTGAATTAATTTAAAGCTTCAATTTAATGCTACTAGTAAGGACATCCTTAGGCCTCTTGGTTGTCTTGACAACTCCTGCATCCCAGCCAGCAGAAGCCAATCTCTGCTGTTCCCCTTCTCAGCATACAAACAGTTCAGATAGTACATTAGCAAAGAATATGATGCCCATGTAAATGTTGAAATATTTTTGTTGCCATAGAGATAAGAAGAATGGCAAAAATACAGGAGCACTTGACATACTCCAAGGCAGACTTTTAATTAAAAACAGCCTCAAATGACAATGCCAAGATGGCTGCACATACCATAGTGCTTTTATGCTAACCTACTGCATGCAAAATCTGAGTCCAAACAATTTACTTGCAGCTGGAGAGGTATATGAATCACAGATAAACACAGAGACCCAGGATTTTCAAGAGGTGAAATAATCACGATTGTTTCTTAATTAGCCATTAAAAAATAACATGTTTAGAAATGGTAGATAAGTCATTATATTAGAGTGATTTCAAATATGTTAAGATAAACAAATGTCACAAGCATTCATGAAAAAAATTTCACTTTTTGAAAAAAGAGTAATTGAAGTGTTTTAGTTAAAGTAACACTACCATTGATCTTGTAAAAGATGTAACTAGGCAAACAATCTTGCAATGGGTGAGGATTAGTATTTCAGCTTTACACATATTTTAAATGTGTGTTCAGTCCCACCCCTACACTTGCACTTGCATGTCAGCAGAAGTCACACCAAAGCCAGGCTAGTTACTGCGAGCAATCAGTTCAGAATCTGCATTTAGAATATGCTAAGAAGGATGGCTTAAACTCAGGAGGCCTGATGAAAGGGAAAAACAGGCCTGATAACGGTAACAAACTGCCCTCCTATGTAGGAACTTCTTGTAGTCCTCTTCAGCTCTCTAATGTCTTTAAAATAATTGACCATATAGACAAAGTTGGGAGCAGGACTGCACTGATGAAGCCACGTCAAAATAGAAACCATTTTGACATATGATTAATAAACATAGTTTCATACATGGTTAGATAAGTATATGCTTAATTAACGCTGCTGCTATTTTGTATAGCAGCATTTGACTTCAAACTTGCCATAGAGATGTCATATTTACACTAAAGACATGTAAATGTTGGCCTGAATCCAAGTAAATATATTATACACTTAGCATAAGACTACATTTCATTTCTAGATGATCTACAGAATTTCAACTTACAGCATATTTTAGCTGCCCCCGATTGTTATACTTTGGATTTTTTCTCTCTTTTTATTCTCTCCTTTAATTCTCTCCTAAACTATATTTAGGTTTTAAAGATAGTTCTGCCTTGTAAATTTTGTTTTCTGCAGCTTATCAATAGTTATATCATGAAACATGTTTACATTCAAGCCTATCACTGCTAAAGATTAAGTTTGAGTTTGATTTCCCTTCCTTGTGTGATCACAACTGTTCTAGAGTTTCACTAAGACATCTTGCCCACAGCATTCGAGATCCTCTCCTCACATGAGTGGATCTTAGGGGTATGGCATTCTGCATGTCTCAGAAACTTAGCTAAATCATGAATTTTTGTACCACAAAAGACTGACAGAAGTAATAAAAGAAGTGATTTTGAGAATCTTTGAGAACGAAATTTCTTGTATATACATCAAGTCTAAGATGTTAATTTAGCTCTGTATTAGATACATCTAAATGTTTGTGTGTAAGCTTCATGTATGCATACTGAGGGCTGGTACTTTGTCAAAGATTTCACATTTATAATGAATTTTTGACTTTCACTGGGTAACTGAAGGAAGTTCAAAAAAACAAAGAAATTTTGCTCATAGATATGTCATGAAAAAAAAAACAAAAACAAAACCCAGGAAACATGTGCAAGCTAAAAAGCAGCTATGCTGATAGTTATAATGTGGGGTCTGGAAGTCTCTGAATGACAACTTCATGTAGGTTTAACTGATGTGAATGAAGTGTTACTGCCTCAATTTGTCTACCCCTTCCCTCCCCAACCCTCCCTGTTGCCAGTACTAGGACAAAATTCAGCTCCACCACAGGTTGTCGCCAGTCAGAAAATATCCAAGGAGTCCTGGATTACTCCAGGAATGCCAGCAGAGACAAGCACAAACCCTAACAGCGTGTTTGCAAGCACGGGCACTAGACTAGACTAGGCACTGGATTGTCTGTGTGTGTGAAATCACAGTCAAGACATGTTTTTGTCTTTGAAATTAGTAAACATCCTGGGTGTGAGCACTACTAATTAGCCATGCTATTTCACATGCATGTCACTGAGGCATTTTCCTATTAATATTTGTGAATAATGTAATACGTTTGTGTTTACTCTGTATACCTTCAATGTGCTAGGGCTAGGATGGAAAACACAGGTGCTTATGGGTCAGGACCAGGGGGAAGGGCAGCAACGCTGATGTCCTGGTGGGAGTCTGCTCTAGACCACCCAACCAGGATGAAGAGACACATGAGGGATTCAACAAGTAGCTGGCAAAAGTTTCGTGATTGTCAGTTCTTGTACCCATGAGGGACTTTACCTGATGTTTGTTAGGAATACAGTACAGCAGAGAGGAAAAAAACTAGGAGATTCATGGAGTGCTTGGAATCTTCCTAGCACAACTAGTGAGTGAGTCTGCAAGGGGAGGAGCCCAACTGAACCTGTCCTTTGTGAACAGAAAAGGGCTGGTGAGAGATATAGTGGTCAGAGACTGTCTTGGGCATAGTGACCATGAAATGATAGCATTTTCAATTCTTGATGAAGTCAGGAAGAGCGTCAGCAAAACTGCTACGTTGAACTTCCGGAGAACAGACTTTGGACTGTTTGGGACATTTTTGGGGAGAGTCCCTTGAGAGACAGTCCTGAAGAGCAAAGGGGTCTAGAAAGGCTGGACATTTCTCTAGGAAGAAATCTTACAGGAGCAGGAACAGGCTGTTCCTGTGTGCAGAAAGATGGGAAGGAGGGGAAGAAGATTGGCCTAGCTGTATGGGGGACCTGTTGCTGAGGCTTCATGGGAAAAGAGAGTTTACTACCTCTTTGGGGGACAGGTAACTCGGGAAGAGTAGGAAGTCTCTAGGTTATGCGGAGAGAAAATCAGAAAGGCAAAAGTTCAGATGGAACTCATTCAGGCCACTGCTGTAAAAGACAACAAAAAATGTTTCTACAGACACATTAACAAGGAGGGCCAAGGAGAATGTTCATGTTTTATTGAATGCAACAGGGAATATGACCACCAAGGATGAGGATAGGGCCGAGGTACTTAATGCCTTCTTTACTCTGGCCCTTAACACTCAGATTGGTTATCCTCAAGGTACATGGTCCCCAGAGCTGGAAGGCACCTATAGAGTGCAGAATAAACACCCCGTAATCCATGAGGAAACAGCCAGTGACTTGCTACTCCACTTGGACACCCACAAGTCTATGGGGCCAGATGAGATCCACCCAAACATTCTGAAGGAGCTGGTGGAAGTACTTGCCAAACCACTGTCAATCATCTATCAGTAGTCTTAGCCAATAGGGGAGGTCCCAGATAACTGAACACTTGCCAGTGTGAAGGAAGAATCAGATGGAGGATCTGGGGAACTACAGGCCTGACAGCCTGACCTCGGTATCAGGGAAAGTTATGAAGCAGATGATCTTGAGGGCAGTCACACAGTATGTGTGTGGCAACTAGGGGTCAGGCCAAGGCAATAGGGGTTCATGAAAGGAAGATCCTCACCAACTGGATCTCCTTCTCTGACCAGGTGACCTGCCTAGTGGATGAGGGAAAGGCTGTGGATGTGGTCTGCTTAGACTTCAGCAAGGTCTTTGACACAGTCTCCCGCTGCCTTCTCTAGTAGAAGCTGGCAGCTAACAGATTAGACAGATGTACTCTTTACTGGGTGAAGAACTGGCTGTATGGTTGGACCCAGAGAGTAATGGTGAATGGAATTAAGTCCAGCTGGTGACCAGTCATGAGTGGGGTTCTCCAGTGGCCAGTGTTGGGGCTCATCCTCTTTAATATCTTTGTTGATGATTGGGATGAGGAGATCGAGTGCACCATTGGCAAAGTTGCAAATGACACCCAGCTAGGAGGAAGAGTAGATGTGCTAGAGGGTAGGAAGGCTCTACAGAAGCATCTGGACAGCCTGGATCGATGGGCTGAAACCACCTGTATGAGGTTCAACAAGATCTGCTGTTGAACAGCAGAAAAGGATCTGAAAGTGTTGGTTGAGAGTCAGCTGAACATAAGCCAGCAGTGTGCCCAGGGGGCCAAGAAGATTCCTGACTTGTATCAGGAACGATGCAGTCAGTAGGACCAGGGAAGCGATCATCCCACTGTACGTGGCACTAGTGAGGCCGCAACTCAAATACTGGGTTCAGTTTTGGGCACTTCACCACAAGAGAGACACTGAGGAGCTGGAGTGTATCAAAAGAAGGGCAAGGAAGTTGGCAAAGTGGCTGGAGCACAGACCTTACAAGGAGAGGCTGAAGGAGCTGGGGTTCTTTAGACTGGAGAAGAGCAGGCTCAGGAGCAACCTTGTTGCTCTCTATAACTACCTGAAAGGAGGTTGTAGTGAGGTGAGGGTCGATCTCTTCTCCAGAAAGCTACAGATAGGACAAGAGGAAATGGCCTCAAGTTGTGCCAGGGGAGGTTCAGGTCACATATTCGGACAAATTCCTACATGGAGGGAGTGGTGAAGCATTGGAACAGGTTGCCCGGGGTAGTAGTGGAAACGTTGTCCTTGGCAGTGTGGCAGTATTCAAGAAACATGTAGATGAGGTGCTCAGGGACATGGTTAACTGGTATGGTGTTGAAGTGTTTATGGTTGGACTTGAAAGTCTTTTCCAACCATAACAATTCTATGATTCTAAATCCTTGAGTCATTCTAGCAATATTCTCATGATATATCACTCTATATCTATCTATGTAGTATCTATATTACATGTAAGCAACCCATGTCACATGTAGTTTTAGTCTTTATTCATAGAATCTGGCCTGCAATTTTACCATTCTATACTTAAATATCTACAAGGTTTGGAGAAAAAATGCACAGAAGTCTGAGTAGTGTTTATGTTTCACTTCTTCAAATTAACATGTAGATTTTTAAACAAAGGATGTGTGCCAGGTACAAATGCTTAATGCATCTCTGAATATCCATTTTAGCTTGGCATTCACATGAAAAGCCACTTACAGTTGTTATGCTTCAGTAATTCCCAATCAGCTTACTCATAAAAAGATGGGTTAACAGGTCTAATTGGCCTTTCCATCTCTAATATCTCTAATGCAATGAACAAATTGTTCATAATAATATTAATCATTACAGTATTTATGACTAATCTTTAAATAAGTTTGTACTGAGAGACTGTTAAAGCTGTTGCAATAGGATGTGGGTAGAAGGAACAGAATTCAAGGTATTAACTAAATAAATTTCAAACTAGTTAGACTGATTCTTCCTCATAGTTGACTAGAAATTTGTATCTGAGAAACTTTTGAAATAAAAAAATGTAGGTTTATGGTCCAGTTTGTGATGACTTCAAAAAACTTTCTGAGAGTCCTTCAATAGATGGTTTCTGTAATGTAACAATATGGGTCCATGCCATAGTTTAATTAAGAATTTGATGGAAGTTTTCCCTTTAATTTAATTTAAAAAGTGGATTACAGAATCTTTGAGGATCTAGACTGGTGGTTTCCAGTTAGAGAAGCTAATGGCAGACCAGCTCCTTATATGAAACCTATTCAAACATAGAAGTTATCCTGAAAATGTTCAAGCACACTGAAAGCAAATATAGTGCTCTGTAAATAATGAAATCACAAGATGAAGCAAAAATGTGTAATAGCGTTTTTGTTGCAGGATATGAAGGATAATTTGTTCAGCATTTCAGAAATTTCATAATTCAAAAATTAGAAAAGAAAACCTATCAGACGGCCTCATTTATCTTTTTAACAAAGCAAAATTTGATGTCATGAGACGTAGATTCAGGATGCTCTTTGTCTTGCTAAGGGTCTAGATGGCAAAGCTATGTAATTTAATATTTTCTTCTGCTATGGGTATTTTGCTGCATTTGTTAACTCAAAGCACCCTCATCCCCAATTTCAAATATCCAACATTTTTCATTCTCACTCTTCTCCAGTCTTGGTGGTTGCATTTGGGTGATCACATTCATTTTTTTCCCCCTTCATTCTCTGTATTCTCACCATCACTTTTTTTCAAAGATGCATTCTATTTTGCTAGCATTCAAACTAATTATCTGTCTCAGTAGGCTGCAGTTACAGTGATGATGCCAGTGCCTTCATTACTTCATAATATCTCTGATACTTCTTGCTTGTTTCTAACTGTCTTTTCACTCTTCTATAGGCACTTCAGAAAGGCAGGGCTTGTAGGAAAGGCAATATAATTTGTTAGATTGACACAGTTGGTCAAAAAAAAGAAAGAAAGAAAGTCCTTTCCAGGCCTATAAACCATTTCTCAGGTCATTTTGACATATTAATACACATAATTTCTTATCTTCCCCGAGCTGTGCTTTCCACCTTATTTTATATGTTAAAAGAAATCAGAATTCTCTGAGCTAAACAAGAACCACTGTTGCCTTAGTTCACACCCAAGCTGAAATAGTTGATGTCTTTTTGAAAACATAACCATCACTAGAATGAAGTCTCCTGGAAGCAAGAATATATTCCATAAAATATTCCATAAAATAGACTATGGCAGTACCTGGGAAAAGCAGCTAGTGCAAAATGGCTAAACAAAAATGCTTATAAATTGGAAGAAAGTTCTGGAGGCAGAGATGCTACTGATGGGCAACACAAATTATGAATTAATAGACTACTAAAGACACAGGGATAAAATGCAAGGGGAAAGACACTGGATGTGAGAATTGGTGATGATGAGCATGGGGCAGCAACTAGTCAGACCAAGATGGGGGAATATGGCCAAAATCACATTATTTTGTAAGGCACTGCTGCAAAATCAGACAGATACCAGTCTTTCATCTTTCTGCAAGGCCATAATAGGCACTGGAATGAAGCAAAGCCAGAAAGACATTTTTCCAGAAATAGGATGCTGAGCCAGTCAGAGATGGAGATTCAGCCATTACAGGAGCCAGGAGTCATGGAGAGGGCAGAAGGAAAAACTAGCAACTGACATGAGAAGCCTGAAAGTAAAGATGGAACCTGGATAAATGGGGAAATGGAACTAAGATGGGAGTGAGGAATCCAAAAAAGCCATAAAGGATACATGAGGGGTCAGTTTGAGGAAAAGAAGCGAAAGAATTGGTCTACATTTGGCTGCTTCTGAAAAATCAAAAGTTTTATGAACATTATAAAGAATAATTTCTCAATTTTGCACTGAGACCTTCTTTCCTTCAGTTTATGACCCCACCATTTAATAATGAGCATTTTTGTACTGAGAAAACTTGCATTAAGTCAGTTAAGATGGCCCCTCTGCTGACTTGGGATCATAGCAGATAAGCTTTATATTTAAGACACAATTCCTCGTCTTACCATTCTCCTTACAACAAAGTAATTTTAACAATATTTAATAAATGCCAGGAATTATGTTTGTTTTGTTTGCAATTTCTGATGACATAGGAAAAATGCATGTGGACCAAAGCTTACCCTCCGTTTCTATTGACCTGCGTAATTCCCAGGTGACTTGGTTACTGATCCCAAATGATATACAAATACTCTACTGTGTATCCTCATTCTACGGATGACTTGGTGAGAAAGAGACTGAAAGACACAGAGAATATATGATGTCATGGTACGTCTATTTGGCATGGTCTGATTGCTCGCAAGAGGCACAGCCAATTCATTCGACTAAACTTCTGTCACTCACATAGTTTGTGAAGCAAAGTACTATTATCTCCATGCCACATAGCTAAGAGATGGCACATTGCTTACAGGCAGGGATTGTGCATATGCATAAGAAAATGGGTTTACAGAGTATCTGTAGAGATAGAGCCCTCTGCAGATGATGTGCCACAACATACTCCTAGGAAGAATAAAAGATTCACGGCTGATACAATAGCTTGAGAGATGACTATATTCAAGATTAAAAGAAGCTGAACTGCATAATGTCAAGAAAAAGAAAGCAAAGAAGAGCTGAGGTAGTGAGAAAAAGAGAAAAAAAGGCTTAATGATCCAGGAAGATTGAAAACCATATCATGAGTTGCTTCATGAATACTTGAAGTTTGTGCCAGCTTGTAAGCAATGCCGTTGTCTGCAGTGCCGGCAAAGAATGCAATGTTCACATAGTAGCTTTCACGTTAATTTAGTGGACATTTTTCTCAGTATGCATGGCGAGGAGTGGTTTAAGGTGCCTCTCCAATCATCTCCTGTAAAAGATGCATCTTAACTTGCACACCATCATCCACTTTGCCACAAACGGTGTTTGTTATTAAAAGTAGTAGCAACTATAGAAATGACAGTCTGCCCACAAGACCCTCAGTATCTCCCGGAACCCAAGCTGGGGAAAGGCTCTTCTATTCTGTCTTGCTCTTCAGAAATGGCTTGTTTTGGCCCTTTGGCTTAATTTTCAAATATGATGAATTATTTCAGTCTCAGTACTTATCTACCAGAGGGCAAGTGCCCTGCAATTTATGAAAAATAGACTGTTTTAAAGTACCTAAAATCTTTTGAAATTTTAGAACATGACTTGCCTAAATTGACACTTATGCAGGTGTGTGTTCATACAGGGGTGAGGGAGGAGGAGTTCATGTATTTATGAGGAGGCATTAGTCGGCTCCTGAAATGGAAAATGAAAACTCTCTGATTAAAAATAGGCTATTCATCCACCACTAAAAATAACATTAGATATTTTCTCCCTCATGCATCCATACAGGGGACTAATCACAAAGCATTAGCTGAGCTGAGGCAAAGTAAATTAAAAATAAGAAAATGAGGCTAAAAAAGAAAAATATTCTGACAGAAATAAGGTCATTAAAAAAAAAAGTTCCTCAGGTGTTTATATAGATATGCTGCCAGCATGATAAAGACAGCAAAGGACATTCTGTAACTGCATGTAAAGGGACTTTTCTTTATGGGTGAATGAAGAAAAATGATTTAAAACCTCAGAGGAAAAGGACACAAAAGAAGAGAGGACAATATTGATGGAAAAATTGTTGAATGTCTTAGGTTTTTGACCTACTATCAATCAGCAAGAAATAGCAAAAAATACAAAAAAGGTTGAATACAATCATGCAATTAGCCAAACAGGAAAACTACCAGTGTTCCTCACAGGCCAGATATTGGCTAAATGTTATTCAAACAAAGCTCTGCTTGGGAATATTAATTTAACAATTACTTTGCAAAACACAACAAACCATCACACTTTCTATATCATGTCCACTTTCTTCTTTATGAAATGTGAGAAGAAATAGAAGATTTCTGGAGAAAGAAGAACACTTAGTCATGTTTTGTTTGGGTCAGCAGAGATAACACTTTCCCTCATATGCTGTTTTTGCTGCTTCCAAATCCAAGGATGTCTCTTTCCATACATAGTTGCAAGGAAAAAAAAATCTCCCTCTTTGATATTTTCCCTAACTCTCCCCTTGAAATCTTGGAGGATAGGTTCAAAACAACCATAGCATTCTTACTGATTGCCAGCTGGAAAAATGAGAAATATATACCTATTCAAAAGTGATAATTCAAAGGAGTTCTCTGTTATTTCTCAAAAGCAAGGTCTATGTTAGTTAAAAAAAAGAAAAAAAGAACAACAATAAAAAATAGAAAAACACTTATAGGAAATAAAGAAATGGAAGCTATCCCCAGAGCTATGGATACTTGAAGCATTACAAGAACAGCAAAGAAACTCAAATAGCAGTATATAAAGGAGTTTTGACCATGTGGAGTTTTGCTATTTTACCTTCACTTTGAAATCTTTACAACCATTAGACATTTTCCAATATATAGTTTTGCATAAATTCAAGCACCTGTTTTGCATTGTATCTAAAAAAAAATCAGGGGATACTTAGGAGAGACGCAGTCTTCCATAACCATTTGACACAGTCTGCCAAAACATCCTTATAGGAAAGCTCCAGAAGTGTGGATTGAATGTGAGGACAATGAGGTGGATTGAGAACTGGCCGGACGGCAGAGCTCAGAGGGTGGTGATGAATAGGGCAGAGTCTAGTTGGAGGCCTGTGGCCAGTGGTGTCCCCCTGGGGTCAGTGCTGGGCCCAGTGCTGTTCAACTTGTTCATCAATGACTTGGACGAGGGCACCCTGAGCAAATAAATAAATAAATATGTGCCAGCTGACATCTTGACAGTGAGAAAACCTGTCTGCGTTTACTAGGCATTTTTTCCTTAAACAGCATTATCAAGAAAAAATCTTAAGGAAACTTGCTTTGCATTTATCAAGTATAACCAACTTCCAGTCTCCATTAGGAGCTTTGGATAATCACTAACGTAGTCAAATGTAAGTACAAACACAAACGCCACCCTATCTCAACTAGACAAAGATTAACATGTCAGTGTTCATTTAACTCTGTTCTCAAAGGAGCATGTCCATTTTTATTGGCACACAGAGGAGCTAGGATGACAAACAAAATGATGTCCTATGAATATCATCAGGAGTTCACCACACCATATCAAGTAATGTGACAATCCAATCCATGGATTAAAAACCAAGATGCTGCTTGTAAGAATAATTTTTAGCTCATTCTGTATATCATTGTATTTCCCAATCTGGCACCGTGAACCATAAATAATCCTATCATTTATTAATTACATTTTCTAACCTAGTCAAGAAGAATCCTGCAGTGTGAAGCAGCAGATCATGAATAAATGGTTCATTGAAAAGCAACTCTTATTGCCAAGTAGTTGTAAATTAGGGTTGTGATAATTACCCACTTTAACCTTTTTAAACAGGTTCCTCTAAAAAGCTCCAAGATGGATGTTTTATTATAACAACTATGACCTCCAGTACACAACAACACAATTAGTTTTGCATTATAACAAAAGGATGCTCTGATTAAAAATCTAGTGCTTTGCTGTATGTTATAAATATACAAACAGTAGGCTTGTGTGTGTGAATATATACACATACACACATATACAAGTACATATATCCATAACATGCTTGTATATTACATACCAAATGCAGCTAAAAAACCACCATAGGCAACTGACCTGCAACAGTGTTGGAATACTCAAGGTAGTACTTTATTAAATAAATGGTGGGACACTTTTACAGAAGTAATGCAGTCATTACCGCTTGACCTACTGTTCACATTAGCTGTTACTAGGATTTAGTGGCCCAGTAGGCACAGATTGGAAAGCAGTGCCAAGGACACAAAGTCTGTACACTTGGGTGTTTTTACTTCAGGTTGTTCCGTTCCCAGAGGGTAAAATACCCATTTGTGCTTGGAGTTCTCTATCTGAGGTCCCAGGACACATCTTCCACGTTCACTTCACCAAATTAATGTGCTCTGAGACCCGTCTCTCGTGGGAACCTAAGCACAATACATGGTGACTATCAGGTGATTGTCTCAAACTCCTGAGCCAAACTAGAACACTCACGTTGACACCTCTGTACCATCAAGGCATGATCACACTGCACTGCTGAGGCAGCTGATGAAGACAAAGGTACTGAAACATCTGCACTGCTTTGGTCCTGGAGTAGGTTCTCATATATCAGCATATAGCTCTCTCTACTTGACTACATACTGCTATGATGCAAAGGGACCATCCATCACCACAAGCTAGTAGAGTTGGCATCAGAGCCTTTGAAAACTACAGAAGAGAGCCTATGGTAGGAGAAAATTAGGCTCCTGATGCCTTAGTGGCCATAAGACTGGTCACTTTTTCCCCCTACCATTTTATCAGAGCAGAACTGGCTCCAGTGGTGACCCTCTGCCCCAGCAGGAACTAGCAGTTGCATATATGGCCTTTGCCATTGGTGGCTAAAGAGCTGAATTGAAAAAGGGCTTCAGTTAACCCTTTTAGGATTCACTGAAGAAGTTAGGAAGTTAACAGAGGTTAACAGCAAATATATTCCTTCGTTACTCCAGCATGTAGACTACAGCTAGCACAATATCAGAACAAGATTTCTACCACTGAAAATTACACAAAGATGAACCAGAAATTTGTAAGACAAATCCAAACAACAAAATAAATAAACTAGCTCCAAAACTATGACTCATAGACCTTTATATCCAGTCCTTGTCCATACTATCAATAACCTTTCTTAAATAATCCACTTGAGAGCTCTTTTCTAGGCCTTTTCACTGAAATTTAACAGTCTGCCTTTTCTAGCCTTCCTGATAAATATTTGACTACTGTTTAAAATACATTCGCTAAAATTACATGTTTAGCCTGTAACTCTGATGTCATCACCTATTTGGAAACTCTGTGATTTACCTTTTCCAGTTTTGTCATGTATATTTTTATATGTCTGCTGCTGCTTCTTTTGCCAATCTGTTATTTAGCCAAATTGCTAACTGTTGAAGTTTTACTGTTAAAGTACCTCGGTGCTTCTTTAATGAACAGGAACAGAAATATCATAATCAGGACAGTTCCTTCTTCCTAGAAATAACAGGATAAAAATCCAGCAAAAGAAGCGAGTGTCCCAGCCAGTGCTGGAAACGTGGAAGAGAAGTATCATAACCCAGTCCAAGATCATGAAAATGTAGCCTGTGCTTCAGCCACTTCCTTCTTTCCACTTAAAATCTATTGCTTGTAGGATATCCAGGGATCATAGCTGGAAGAAGATATCACTCCAGGAGCCAAGGACAATTCTGAATAATTGGGGCATGTACTTTGACATATAATTTGCAGTCAGTAGGGAGTTACCTCGGAAAGCAGAATATGAAGATAATGTCCTCTAAGCAAAGATAACTTTGCTTTGTGTTCACCAAAAGCACTCTTACAAGGCCTCATGTCCAGACAAAGCCTTTCAGACCATACCTTGCCATTTTAATGTGGACCAAGGTGGCAAAAAAAAGCCACAGGGGACCATATCTGCTCCTGCTTCATTGCTACCTACAGCTGCCTCAGAGCCACTTATGCTACTTCCCCTTTTTTTTTTTTTTTTGTAATAGTGAATTTCCTGTAGTGTTTGGATTCATGCCAAAATGTGATGACTTGCTCTAGTAAAACATGCATTTCGTGAGTATGTGGCTTACCTTGGTCAGGTTGCAATGTGAAAGCATGAGGCACAAAACCCATCTAGTTATGATGTATAGCATCTATAGCAAAGATATATTTTACTATGGGGGCCATTTGAGTACCTTAGAGCATGAAAGAATGCAAAAGATCACAAAAGAGACTTATTGCTTTAAATCTGCCTACAGATATATAGAGATGATCCTTTTTCAAGGACAGAGCAGCTCAAGTCAGGTAATAGAACAACATAAGGCCATTTGAAAATACCACCAACTTGTCGACTTCTAGGAAAAAAAGTTTTAAGGTTTGTCCTGATAGTATGCTGGAAGTATCATCTCTAAGACTACACATAGCATCAATATTTACTTGTTTCTATTGCTTAAAGATTTAAAGCACTGGAAAATGAGCAAATGCATTTTTGATATATTTTATTTCTTTTCTTTCCCCTCACGAGTGGCGGAATTAGATGTCACGATGATGCCAGTTCAGCTCCGAATTCTTTGGTAGTAATTATAAATAGTTTCATGATATGGAACAGGTGTTCAGCATGGTCCATTGGGCAGCATGAGGAACATTTTGCTCCCTGATGTCATTGTACATGATGTATTCAATAATTGCTATAATTGCTATTTTCTAACAGAGAATACATTTAGTTGTGCAGTAGGTAGAAATTCAGCTGTTTCATATGTTTTGGGTGGTCTGTTGAACAGGAACTATGTGGGTTTTTTGTTGTTGTTTTGATTTGTTTTTTCTAACTGTCAGGTTTTCCAATCTTTTGTCAAGTGAGGACTCCTAATTCATCCACAGTGTGAACAAAAAAAAAAACTCAAAAACAAACAAACAAAACAAAAAATATGGTCATGGTAACGAACAGATGATTTCCAGAATTTCAATTTTTGAAGACCAAGCGTTTCATGCCGCAACAATTGTAATAATGCATCTGAATGGATCTTGGGTGGATTTGGCTGGCTGTGATTATATCTGCATTAAAGAATCCAGGAGCGCTTTGTCAGCCTAAAAACCTCTCAGCTCTATTTTATGGTATAACTATAATGGTATAACCATAAAATAGTATATGGTATAACCATAAAATAGGTGCATGCAAATTTTCCCTTCTGTTCCAACAGACTCATTCCAGATTCATTCCAGACTCATTTCCAAACGGAAACATCCAGACAGGAGATAATCTAGAATATTCGTAGGCAATATAGAGTATCTGTGACTGTACATTTGAGGAATGAGGATTCTGGGATGCAAGACGACACAGCAGTGCAAATAAACCCCACCACAGCTCAGGAAACCTCTTGAAACACACCGTTTTCCTAGCTGGCGTCCTGCCTGTGCTTTGCATCGTTGCTAGCAATGGCAGAAGCACTGGGGCTAAGGTTAGAAAGGTTGCTAGAGAAAGCAGCATGGGAAAAATCTTACCTCAGCAAGGTCAGAAGCAGAGAAATAACCCTAATTATAACCCTAATAACCCTGTTATTAATGCAAACGATAAAGGACTGTTGACAGGATGAAGAAGCAGTTGTAGAAGAAATCAAGAGGAGCATGAGGACAAGTAGCCATCAGTGCCTGGCAGGCATAGCTTCATCACCATCCCGTATCACAACCTGCTCCCCTACTTCTTCTGGGATGCTGTCACTGCTTCCTCTCAGATTATGATCCTTGTGGGTCACCGTGGAAAGTTTGTTACACAAGCACTGCGGATCTTTTGGTGAGCTACAAACAGAGCTGAGTGGAATACTTCAAATAAATAGTATGTTTACTGTAATTGAGTTGTTTCTATCAATTTGGGTCACAATTGGCAGTTTCAAATGTAACAAAGGAGGTAAAATTCATCTCAGCAGACTCAGTTCAAACAAATTTCATTTTGAAACAACTTTCATGATGAAACCTAACTTGAATTGTTTTTAAAAAGGAGGAAGGAAAAATTAACAAGATACACTGAAACTTTTGTTTCATATAATTTCCCGCTTTCTGAAGAAAATCTAACATCTATTTGTCATTTGCTAACCTAAAATCCACATTCTGTCCCCTGATTTTCTGAATAAGCTACCCAATCACTGTAATTCACAATTCGCACAGCTTTCTTTACAGTCACATTACATATACACAGCAAACCCTGCTTCAGGCCCTTGTAGCATGCCCTTTCCCCTTATTCAGAGAGTTGGTTCCATCAGCTTGGTCCACAAGCAGCATCCATAATATGCTTAAAACTAAGCATATTATACATGAACTTAGCTTAAAACTAAGTTCATATCAGCAAAAGAGAGTCCATGAGACTTTACTGTCCAACTTCTACAATGCAAGAAATTATTGGGTCCTGTGCAGTGAATTACAATCTGCAATGACTGAACTCTCTTTTTATAGTGGTCTTTAAAATAAGGTCTGTTGTGCATAGAATGAAATGCAAATACATATATATGGCTCACATACACAATGCATACAGAGCACCAGTGTATCAGTCTGAGAGACAGAATGCAATTAAACTAAGCATATAGACCATCTCCCATCGTAATTAAAAGGAAAAGACAAAACAATAAAAAAAGAATGGAAAAAGAAATCCATAAATTAGCCATTTTGAAATCAGGGTACCATATACAATTTATAATGGGAAGACAATCTAAGGATTGTTAATGCTGGATGAGCAATCGAAGGTAAATGCTAAGGAAGCCCCACAATAATTACAACAAGCAACGCTGACGAAGGTTAGGGCTGTACAAGTGTCTGTGCACTGCCAAAGCACTAACCTTGTCAAGTCAGTTGGTAGGGAGGGCAGACGGCTCCTGCTCTTCCATGTATTCTGTCATTAAGTATTGATCACATCCTATTTCTAAACTTCACGCTAGTGGCATGTGTATAAATTGTCAGCTCCCATTATTTGACTGCCTTATAGACATTCCCGAAGCTTATCTTCAAGGGGAAAATCCAGCTAGAGATGTAGGTCTAGAACTGGCTTGGGAAAAATGGAGTTCCCAACAAAATATCCCCAAACACTGTGCCATTTCTAAAAGTCAGTCTCGCTTGTTCTGGAGTGCATAGGGACTGCCTTGGTTTGGAACTGGATGCTCCTCTTCTTTGTGAATACGAACCAGCATGGACCGATCATTCCCCCAGATGGCCTGGACTCCAAAAGGGAGCTCCTCCTTCCCCGAGGTGATGCCATTGCAGAGCTCCTCACAGCAATCTGTGAGTGACAACTGACCCCCAGCCTCAGGAATCTGCCCCAAAGTATCCCTCTGACCATACAGTACCTGCCATACACCCAAGACCAAGCAAGGCAGCACCAGGCAACTATGGTACTCTAAAATTTAGTTACCCTAGTCATGTTGGGAACTTTGCAGAAAACACTATTCAACTTCTTTAAAACACCTGCAGAGGTAAGGCAGCTCAATGGTTAAAATCGATTCTAATACCCTCTTTCTGGGGCTTTTTTCCCTTCTCATCCCATAGAAATTGGTGTGGGCTCAATTGGCTCAAAACACCAATTTCCCACCTGGTGCACTGAAGCCTTAGGAACTGTTATGTGGACTTAAAAAGTAGTCGAGTTTAGAATCTCTTTGCTACAAAGGCCTGGCATAGCAGAGTAGAAGCGGGCCGGCTACTTGTATTAGACATGTCCACTTCACTGCAGATGCTAATTAATCACCATTCTGTAGCTCTCGGGTAAGGATCTGTTAGAAAAAATAAAAATAACAGTAATCTGGATAGGTAGGAACAATTTAATATCTAGGCATACATTGCATATATGCAAACAGGAGTTGTGTACTTGTATTTTGGATCTCTGTAAGAATTTTCCTTGCTCGTTTTGTTTAGGTCGAGGAACTTCTCTAGGGCTGAATAGAAGACAATGTCTGGAATATCACTGTAAATGTAATGGACGGAGTAAATTGACAGCAGCTCCAACTAAATTACAGTTTAAAAGACAAGGGAAGGCTCAGGGGACATCAAACAAAGGAAACTCTAGCTGACCAGCGTTCAGGTAAAATTGAATTGGAAATGTTCCCTGACTGATTAACATAACAAAAGTCCCAGTGTTTAAAAAGAAAGTCATTCTGCAGAAATAAGAGGGGGGAAAAGAAAAGAAACTGATCTTCCTCCAAACATACAGTAGTTATCTTTAAAAATATACATTCAGGGAAAGATCTTAAGTGTTAGTGTGAATAAGGAGTTTTTGAAGAGGCTTTTTTGTGATGTCACTTGGAAACTTAAATAATTTTGTAATAGAAGAATATGAATTCAAATTGTCCTTGGTACCTTTCCCCCAATTTATCACAAGTAAATTAGAGATATTCTTTAAAAAAATGTGAAGGAAAATTTTCTATAAATATGTATTTTTAAAAGATAAAGGGTAAGGGAATGAAAAGTTAAAATAATGTGTGCAGTTTTATTTTTGTAGAACAACTGCAAAGAAGAGGTATTCTTATCAAAATAAAACTATTGAGAAAATGATCAATTCTTATTTAACATGTCTATAGATTAGTACAGAGATTAGTAAAGTGTTTTAATATGTAACAAAGGGATATTTATTAGTCTCATAAACTCCTGAACAAAATAAAAAGGAACACACAGATAGATATTGATTTTTAAAATCAAGTGTTTCCAATAGTGTTTTCCTATTTAAAAAGACAAAGATTTTTATATTAATAGTGTATCTCTAAATGACAGGTTTTTTGCTCATTTTGCTGCCTCTGTACTCTGCTACACCATTATCTTTTCAGAAAGAACAACCCAGACCGATCCTGATGCAGAAAAACAAATGGGAATTTCTTTTGGTTATAGATATATTTTTTTTTTCTGAATAGACTTCAGAAACTAATGGGAGTAAGCAAATCAAGGAGATTCATCACAGCAAAATCTCACTGTTGTACTTGAGCTAAAATCTGACATTGAGACAATATTGTCTCTGGTCGACTTTCTTCTATCGTCCCAAATCACAGTGTGCCATTCCACATTTCCAAGCCTGTTGTTTTAAAGGTGGTGAGAACCGTTTAGAGGGAATTTGCGGGAGCCAAGGCTCTGGAGGTGGGAGAAGAAAGCACAGCTCCACTTCTCTGGAAAGCTGATCCAATGTTTGCTGCACTCTCTCAATCTTGGTGTCCCCGTGCCACCCTGCCTGCCAGTTCTGGGACAGTCAGCTTCCTCAGAGGTGCATGGAATAAACCTCACCTCGCCTTTTAACTCTGCAGTCTGCTTTCTGCACGGAAATGAAGGGATTCTGTCACCTAGTCTAACGAATTACTACTAAAATAACCGAGTTCGGTCTTTTTGGAGTATATTAGTTCTCAGATGATAGATGCTCTTTTAAAAGATGACTATAAATAGATACATGCCTGAGAAAAACACAGGTAGGTACAGATTCGGAGCTTATTTTTGGTTATTCCATGTATCTTGCTTCTTATTTGTTGTTATCTAGCTTCTCTTTTACCCATATCGCCCACATAACCCAATGACAAATGATGTTGGGAGCAAATCCCTGGTACTCTGCACAGCTGGAAAAATTAATGTTCAAAGGAACACGAATTGGAGTGGGAAGGTAAAAGATTAAAGCTTATAATGTTTTGCTGAAAGCGAAGATGCAAAAGAGAAGCCTAAAAATAATCTTTTTTCCTTGCAGTACACAGCAATATTCTGTGGCTTTAGATAAATAAAAATTAAAAGAAAGTAAGAACTATCATCAGACAGGATAGAGGACCCTATCGGACTGGCTTAGCCTTACATAGGGATGTGGCTCGTGTGACTATTTTGCTGCAGTGACTACTTGCCCTTTCCAGTTAATTCTGAATCTCTGGATAATTTCAACCAAATTTCAGATCTTAAATACAGAGTTCCCAAAACAAGTGCCAAGATCTGGGTATCAGCAGGAAGAGACACCTTAGTAACGTGCCACTGACTCAAGAGAGGTGGAGTATTCGGACGATCACAGCAGGGTGGCTCTGGAGTTACAGCAGCATCCTTCAGGAAAGGCAGGAGATACAAATCCGCACTGAAATGAGCTTTGTAAGTCCCGGTGCTCACAGGAATGCAGGTTTAGCTAAACAAATGCGCTCCTGAGCTCTCCCATTTCAGGGGTGGAGAACAAAGGCAGGAATCAGTCGCTGGCAGAGACACTTGGCACAACTTTGGCCTCCCATATCTATCACTCCCAGCCTCCTGTTGCTGATTCAGACAGGCTCAGGCCTCCCACTGGCATCTGTCACTTCCAAGGGGATGCCTAACATGCCTTAGGGTGTACAAACCTCCTCTAGACGCAAGCATGTACACATACCCAAAGTCTCCCCCAAAGTCCATCAAGAACAGCTACTTCAGAAGGCGCAGGATGAGGTTTGAATTATACAGTCCCCATACCCCGTGTTTTATAAGGTGGAGAATTGCTCTACAAAAGCCATGCATGTGCACACACACACACACGCATGCTCATAGTGACTTTATTTTTTTACCACGCAGCACAGACTCTGCTTATAGCCAACAACACACAACTTCAATTAACACAGTCTATGAGGGCCATCATGTTTCCACAATGCTGCATCACTGAACCACCAAGCTGGATGCTGGAGATGAATCTGCCTTCATGCTGAATATACAGATGCAAAATAATTACAAAGCAAACAGGGTGTAAAAATGAGCAATCAATAAAACATATTTTGCTGTCATACTGCTAGCCAATAGAAAAAGGACTGAATATTGCACCTAGCAGAAGAAATTCAAAAAAGTGTGTGGGGACTAAAGAGGCGTGGGAGATGGTACAGTCCTGTAGAGCAGCCATAAGAAACTGAAGAGAGGGTTAGAAGAAATGCTTCTGAGACCTGTGTTATCTAAATACAAATAACAACAAGA
The DNA here is from genome assembly GCA_003342815.1 of Eudromia elegans. Classification (NCBI taxonomy): domain Eukaryota; kingdom Metazoa; phylum Chordata; class Aves; order Tinamiformes; family Tinamidae; genus Eudromia; species Eudromia elegans. Next base: position 86,186 of record PTEX01000188.1, read on the forward strand.
TAGCCAAGTTAATAGTTTTAAATAGTTTGGCTGTGCCAGGCTTACATAGGAGACCTTGACTATGTGATACAGCTGTAAAACTAGAACATCCTGAAAAATATTTTTCACATCAAGGCTTTAGATAAAAAACAGTTATCATTAATTTCGGTGGTTGCGTGAAACACTGATTTTATCCAAAGAATATGGATTCATTCATTTCTCTCTCTTTTTTTTCTTTTTTTTTTTTTTAACTTTCAGTCAGCATTTAGCCTATGAAATATTCAGCCAAGCTACATCTTCTGCTTTCCAATTATTTTCCTCCTTCAGGAGAGATGTCCATATTTGGGGTCCAGTGGATTTCTTTGAACTGTCCATTTGCAGCCAAACTGTTCAAAGACTCCACAGCTAAAAAGTTTCCCCACATCATTCACTCACCATGACTTTTCTCAGGACAGTTCTGTGCCACATTTTGTATGGCTTTCACAGGAGGGTTTTCCTTTTCTGATCTACTTTTAGCAAAGCGGTCAAGCAAAGAGGCTTGTTGTAGAGTCTGAATTACCATTTCAGGTGATGTTTTTCATGGGAGCAAATGCAGCGGGTGCTTCTGCGGACATTAGGTCCTTTGGATAATTCTAAACATACACACTGAGACTGCACAGGCATCCAGTCTGCCTGTGCACACTTGCGCAGCAGAGCTAAACAATGAAATAGTTGAGGCATCAATCTCCCTCCTTAATTATGCATTTTCTTCACAAACGCACATTCTTTCCTGTTGTTCATGGAAGACGGCATGTGGGAAACACAGGACGACACCAGGAGATCTGTGTTCAGATGAGATCTGTTTGCCACCACCGCCTGCTTCATCGCGTCCATGTTGGGGGTATCATTTACCTTTAACAGCAGTCTATTTTAAGAAGTCTTAATTCGCTTCTGTCAGGCAATCAGATTGTTGCAAAATATATAAATTCTATATACAAATACCATCAGATGATGCAGCAGGCAATCACTGTGGTAATTAATCCCACATTTTTGTAGTTGAAGTAACAATTCTCATTCTAGGATAGAGTTTGAGTAAGAAGAGCCTATCTATATCTGTAAATGAATGATATCATTATTTTGGGAAATGAAAGTTTAAGCTCTGTAAAACATACAATCCCATGGAGATCTCAGCAGAGGAACTTGTACGTGCAGGTGTTTAATGTGATAAGGTACGTTACCATTTATCTGTGTACTTGCAGACAAATATTAACATAGTCATGAATTAAGCTTTTAATCCCTTTTATTATAAATTGAATATCTTTATTTTAACAAACATCAACAATGCACATTATTGTGCTCCAAACTATTCATTACTATTCCCCACAGTGTACCATTACATGATACGCCATAATACATGTGTTAATATAATGCCAAGCATCTGCTTGAGTATTCCATAGTATATTTCATTCTCTCCCTCTCTCTCTTTCTGCTTAAACAAAGAGGTGATCTCACAAAAGACACTTTTTATAGAGGAAACCACACTGTCATTCAGTGTCACACTGTCGAAGGACAGGGTACAAGCCATTTTCTGACGATTTAGGAACTGGTTCTTAGTTTGGGGGTTCCTTGATGGTAAGAAACAGGCTTAGGGGCAACCATGAGAAAGAAGTGGATGTGGGGAGGTTTGTTTAACTGGTAGAGTATGGAGAGCAGATCCCCAGTGATTTGCCGTTGGTCCCAGAGTTGCAGTACCAAGAGCTGCCAGTGGGCTCTGTGCTGGGACTATTCTGTGGAGCCGCAGATACCGGGCAGACAACCTCAGATATTCACCTCAGAATTCCCCAGGAAAATTAACTTCAGGTCATTCAGGTGACTCTCACTGAGAATTGTGACTACAGAACTGGCATAAGCATAACCCTGGATCAAAATACAAATATATATTTTAAGAAATTCAAGCAATGCTAGCTACTCAGATCTGAGGGGTTATTTAAAATTCATATAAAACTGATGGAAAATATATTAAAAAAAAATGAAAACTGAAATATGAAAATAAAATAAAATAAAAAAGCAAAACAAAAAAATACCACCAGAACTAAGTTCATGAATGAAATGAGGCAGCGGGACCACCATGCTTTTGGTTTATATTGCATCACATCTGTCAGTCACTTCCCAGGACAGCTGACAGTAACTGAGAGAACATGGCTTACTATGTGACCTTCTGATAGACAGGCCAGATGGTTAAAGGGTACACAAAAGTAAAGGAAGAAAACCCCACACTTGCCCTACACATACCGAACTCCACTAAAATCAATGGACTCTAACAATGTAATCAGCATGTGATGTGAAAAGGGAAGGGGAAAGGGAAGAGAAAAGAGAAGACGAAGGAGCAGCATTTCAAATGTACACAATATTAGTGAAATGCAAGAAAAAATGATATAGAAGATATGTCAATTTATCAAAGTTTTGGCATGTTTTTCAGCTTCCACAGGCAGCTTTATACTGCAAATATATTAGCAGAATACTGAATGATTGTGGTTCTTCTCTAACCCCACCTACCAACTCCAGTCCTGTAGCTATTTTGCTTTTTAAAAGAAACACAAAAGGATAAAAAAACAAAACACTGGGAGAAAAAGAAAACCCTGTCATACTAGAAAGTGTTACAATTCTGTCTAAGCAACTAGTTAGCTTTCATTTTCTGTTTTTGTAAAGCCTGTTTTTCTTCTAGTCGAAAATGTCAACAAAAAATGACAAATGATTGTTACATTTAAGTGAAAGGTTGTTGTTCCAAATATATCATCTCAGAGATCTCATCAATTACTGTAAAGGAATCCTTCTGAAAATATATTCCAATAGTTCAAATAAATTGTAGCTGAGCAGGAAGAGAAAGGAAAATGGATTATAGTATATGGGATAGGTTTTAAAAGCTGTACATCAAGTTTAAACAATTCAGTGTAATCTTCATTATCCCCCAAAAAGCCTTTTGATTGTTTTATTCCTCCAAATGTGCCCGATTTAAATATTTTTCAAGCTTTACATATGGTATCTATGTTATTAGCTCTGTAAAGTGTTTACATGAAGGCTCAAAATGCAATCCTCAAGGCACTGTAATTTACAGAGAAGCTAACACTGTCATAATAACATCTTTATCCTACAACATATCAGAGCTTAAAGTAATATTGCAAAGTAAAACAAATCCCATTAAAGAAAACAGACTACCAGCAATAAAATTATAGTAGGCTGAATCACCCTTGTAAGAGCATTGTGGAAGGCAGCCTTTGAAAGGGTTGTAAAGGAGAAAGATAAAGCAAATGATGAGGATGCAGGGTGAATAGAGTACAGACCCTATTAGAAGTTCAATATAGATCCTTGCATCTCTAGGTCATTTGGTAGAAGAGAACCCGACTTCTATACATAGCAATTAAATCTCTTTGGTGGCTTTTATAGAATAAGTCAATGGTCACACTAAGTCCAGTGCTTAATGAATATGTAATTATCTTCTACATTACAAGGAACAAACCTCTACCAAAATAAATAGTAGCACTGAGTAAACACAGAACTTTGTTCCTGCAGCTGCTAATCAGCTGCAACATTTTAAAGATTCACTGAGTTTCATTAACAAATAAAGCAGATGTTCCAGTGCACACAAACCACCAGCAATGAGATAGCACAGTAAAATTAGCAACTTAGTCAAAAAATACCTGGCATAAACCTAGGGCCATAGTAGCAGAGTGCTGCCAGGGTCTTTAGGGAATGAACGGGATTTCCATTCACCTTCCTGATATATAGTCAGCTCCTCTTCTAAAGTGGTACTAACAGTGGCTTTCTCTCCCCTTAGCATACTGCAAACGGCTGTTATTTTTATTAGCCCAGACTGGTTCACCACGTTCTTCACTGCATCCTCGGTAAGACATTACCTTTCGGGTAATTATTCCAGGAGAAAAACTGACATGTTCTCAAAAAACTTCCTGATGATGAAATTTTTAAGCACAATGAAAGTTTTTCCATCAACTTTGAAGAATTCATTCTGACTATTTACATTTGTGTTAAAGGATGGCTACAACTCTCCTTCTAGGTGACCACAATTTCATTGCTCTGAACTCATAAGACATAAAGAAATGATCATAAAAAGCCAAAACTTGCTCTGTCTTAATTCTTCTGATCTATATCCCTATTGAAATTCAGCCCAAATGTAAAATATGCACCATAGTAGATCCGTAGTGACTGCAAGCATAGAAAAAATACTGTTACGAATATGAATAGTTGTTATTCATTGAATTTGGAAGAGCTTAGAAAGAAAAAGAAGCTTTTAACTACAAACAGTTGTCGCTTTATAACTACCATATGCCACCATATACTTAGTACTGAAGACCAGCTTTTTAGCATTTTCATAGTGTGATGAAACTCATCAAAGTAATTCCATCTTCTGAAGTATTTTTTCAGATTTGAGAAGTCAAAGCAAATCTCAACTGTTCTGAAAAGTTACACGTTTCTCATTTTTAAATAGGTATGCTGTCTCCTTGGAATGTAATTTTTGGTGAGGTGCTCTGCTCTGAAAACCAGAATATGCACAATTTTTGGTGACTGATTTAGACTGAGGAAGTTCCTTGAAGTAAGAAAATGCTATGGGCTAGAAATAACTCTCTTCTATCAAACTGCATGCCAAAACATGGAGCATATTAGGCCAAGAGCATAATAGGAATAATTTTACAACAGACAAAAGCACTTCACACTGAAAGTAAACTTTCATGGCCACAGGATACAGCTGCATATTCTCAAATAAAAATGAATATTTTATTGCATCAGTATTGCTGATTCAGAGGGAGGAATAGCTTCATCCTTTGTGTACAAATTCTAAATAGCTGCGATAATTCTGCAGTTGAACAGTGAAAAGTAAGATTCCTAGCACAGGAGGAATAAGTAAGTGTGTGTGCCAAGGACAAGACTGCAGTATAAAATGTCAGAGGTACTTCATGGGCTCTGCTGTCCAAAGGCACTCCTGGAGCATATTCTAATGTGCAGGACACAAAGAAGGCCCAAGCTTTTTCTTCTTCATTCCAAGAGATGAAACAGAAATCTCTTCTGTGCTCTTTAAAGCAAAAAATCACCACTACAATTCACTACAGAGTAGTTCCATTTTATTTTCTTGCTCCTGTACTCTAGCAGAGGCCGACTTAAACTCCTTCACATGGGTAGACTGAGGTAGACTGCTACGTAACATGATGATATGAGCTTCCTTTTTTTTTTCTCTCTCTTTTTTTTCTTTTAAGTAATCATCTATTTTGGTATTTTGCCTGCTGAAGAAGTAGTGTGGAATTTACCAGGAAGTTATAGATTTCAAGTTAAAGGCAAACTGAAAAATAATATGTTTGTTCTATTTTCAGCATACAACAGGCCACAGAATTTCACTTAGTAATTCTTCGAGGCTTTTGTTTTCAGCTGAGCCCAAACAAAGATATCTAAGATACTCATTTTTGATCCAACAACTTTCAATCCATCAAATCTCAAAAACTCTTTCACCAATAGATATTTATCCCCACACATTCTTTGTTTTCATTTTAAATCCATCTGCATTAACCTCCCAGGTATCAAAGCCTCCTGTGCATTTCCAGTTAATTTAAATTGCCATCTTCTCTGGGAGATCTTACCTCCATCTCATGTAGGCACCATACAACTTATAGCATAAACAGAAGACCTAGATCAGCAATTCAAAAGGACAATAATTGCACTACAGGAGTGTCAAGAGGAAGTCGATAGGGATTAGGTTATCTTGACACTACTATAGTAAAATCATTGTTATTTCCTTTTTGAATTATAACAGTGTCAAGAAGAACCAACCAGTGCTGGAGCTCGGTGATGAAAACTACTGTAATAGCACATGGTAAAACAGTCACTCTAAAGTGCACTTTAAAGATGCTAAACAAAAAAGATGAAACAATGAAAATTATCCTCATTCTACAGAGTGAGCTCTGGAGGACATAGAGATCTGTCCAAGGCCTCACAGCTAGTCTGGGAGGCCCAGAACTTCTCAGGGCTTATAATCTCAGTTTGTTGTGTTAACATTAGACTTAAAACTTTCTTCATAAGGTAACATTTTTCTTGAGTTATTCTCAGATTTATTCATGCAAATTTTAGCAAAATAATGTTTGCAATTCACTCTTGATGTGTCATTCATCTGTGAGTAGTGTGCTGTGAAAACATCGCATGTTCACAAGTCCTGCTTGCTTTGACAAATAGAGAAGACCTTCCTCCACATGATACACCTCCTAGCCAGCACCACTGCAGCATGCAGAGACTGGAAACCCTGCAGCTAGCCAGAGGAAAAAAGTCTCTAATTCCAAACACTGTAATTATTGGAAAAAAAAAAAAAAAAAGATTTATTCAGCTTTACGAATCACTCCTCTCTGCCACTTGTCACATCTTAACTAAAAGCATCCTGAACTTTCCATTTGCAAAATGACATTCAAATACGAACTAATTAATCTTGAATTGACTCCTTGATGTGAAGTAGTATGAGAAGTTATTACAGTCCCATTACCAATGGAGGAAACTAAGACTCAGAAGTTAGGAAACTCAATGCCTAATGTGGCAGAGCGCACTGAGATTAGACCCCATGGTTCCTGGTGCTGGCTATGCAGAGTTTTACAGCATGATCTTTCCCTTACAGAGACTTTCTATATGACACACTAACAGAATTAGGCACATCATTCAACAGGAAAAAAGTTATATTTTCTTTCTTCTTAGAACAATGCAGAAATGGAAAATAATAATCAGGATAGAATCGCTATCCCTTACTGTAGGAAAGTGCAAGCTATATTTACGTTGAAAAATCTCACAGGTCTCCTAGAGCCAAAGAATACTTGTAAATACCATTCAAATGGGCTTATGCATTAATAAACAAAATGAACTTTAGGCCATGCTCACATTAAACTACAACTGTGCCATCATTAAACAAAAATCAATTGAAATCAATTTAGCCGGGATAAAACATCCCCTTCCCCTGCTGCAGCTCATCTGGTGTGCTAACAGCTCCCCATGATGAAACAGGTGCTTGTAAATTAATTAGCCTACTGAAACACACCTTAAAATGTATTTCCCAGAACGCCCTGGCAGTGAGCCATCCTGGTCCCACGAGCTGATCAGTGTTCTGTAAATATTGAGATTTGATAAAGTAAACGCAGCTCTGGCAGCAGATGGTTTGGAATGCTCTGTTGACATTGCCTGCGATTACTTGGATATGAAGACTTTGCTTCTCATAGACCTCCTTTGGGAGCCCCTGGAGAACTTGATCCCCTCTCCAGCTATTTGCCTCCTAATTGAAAATCCTTATTCCCAGATGGAGCATAATGCTGCTGCTTCAGGCGTCTAGCTCTGCACTGCTTGACTGTTGATACATGGGTAATTGCTTTCAGTAATGCAGGTTAAATGTGACATTTAGTGCTTAATAAAAATTATCAAGGCCAAAGCCGTTTATCATTCTTACACTTGGGCTGTCAGTTCTAGAGGAATTTTCAATTCATTTGAATTCTTGCTGAAGAGGCAAGCAGCTCCTCCCCAGGAAAAAGGGAGAGCCTGAAACAAAACTTCAGCATTTTTCTGCTTTATTTTTAAGATTTGTTTGCTAAAAAAAACCCTTTAAAATTAATCTATCAAACATGGCAACTATCTGCCTTTGTACTAGTGAATGTTGGGGAATAATGTTGGTGTAATCAGCAGCCAGTGTGTACACAAAGCACATAAAAAAAGGTGCACTGCACTGCACTCCTTCTGCGAGAGGCTGGAAGTTATTCCCCTTGTAGCATCATAAAGAAATGAACCTGAAAGGAAATGGACTCTGCTGAATCGAGTCATTTCAACCTCAAAAGGCTTAAAAATAAGGAGGACAAAAGCTTGCGTGTCACGTTAGGCATGGCAACTTCACTATGAACATTTAGGATAATTGCTGTAGTTTTTTGTTTTGTTTTTTAACAAAATAATGTTCATCCCCAATGCAGCAAACAGACAAATAATCTCATTATTTGTTACTAACTAGATAAGAGAGCAATGATGCAGTCAACAAAGGCTTATAAATAACATATTTAAAAATAGGATAACTTGAAACATGCTGACTGAGCAATTCCAGTGCATCCCTGCCTCCCACTCTCAGGGGAGTTTGTATATCACCTGATATACAATATCAGATATCATCTGTATATCATCTGACATACAAACACAGTCTTTGGAGAGAATTTACTAATCTCTGAGTTTTAGCCATCATTACATAGATATCCAGGCTACCATTTAGACTATTTCTTCTCCCAAAAGCAGTAAATGTTACTTCTCTAATTTAGAGCTGGGATCACGATACTCCTAACTCCTGCCCTATTTTTCAGGAGAGCTGAAGTAGGTAGCTAGATAACTACAAAACCCTTCCATCACTCATCAGCATTGCAGGGTTTGTTTAAGTCTCTTCACAGCAGTCTAAAGCAAAGGAGTTGCTCTATCCTCTGTACATCAGCCAAATTGAAAGGGACAGCAGCATAGGAAAGAGGAACAGGGAGATCAGGATCAGAACTGGGTGCTCGGAGAACATTCTGCATCCTTCAGCTTTCCATAAGTCCACTTTGTGGCTCATCTTCTGCACAGTTTTCATAGATCTTACCTGTGTGCCACACAGCAGTTAGTGAGAGCTGGGACACTCCTTCAAACACTAAAGCTACTCTTGTCAGGGCATTTCAACTCAGTGCACTATATGACTAAATGTGATCTAAGTTTAAACAAAAAGATATATGCTTTATCACTCTCAATACAGCAGTCAAGCAGAGCTCATTTTTGGTATTTGAATATTTTTGCTGAAAAGTTAATATTTTTAAGAACATCAGCGAACTCTAGGAAACTATTGCACAGCATGCTGGTGAGCAATTTTTCTTTGAACTTTATATAATTTGGAGGATGCCTTAGACATCTGATTGTAATGCACTGTCATTTTTAATTGCTAGAACAACTCAGAATATAGTGGTGAGCTGGATGGCTGAAAGCCAACAGCGTCCTGCAAGTGATACTGATGTTTCAGAAAGACTTCTTTCTCCAGATACTGTGGCAAATGGTGATAACTCTTAAGGGACAAACTATTCTTGACACTACAAAATTCATAAACCCCATCAATTCTTTTAAAAGAAGTACTCATTTTCCACTTTGCTTATTTCATTTTGTAGAGCTCACCCTTCCTTCTCCACGTCTCTATTGCCACCAATATCTCATTTTGCTATCTTCCAGGATCCAACATCTTGTGTATTTAATTTTTCAGTTTAGAATGTTAATCCATAATCCCAGAAAACCTAAGAGTTGTGAGGTCACCTCTAACTTAAGACAACCATGTGAAAATGAATTTCTCCCCTTGTGGGTCGTAGTCGAACACTTAGGTATGGATACACAACACGGATGCCTCAGAGCAAAATGTCATTTTAGTTAAACATGAAGTCTAAATAAATCACCTTCCTCCGGCAGACATCTAAACAAGGTGATGTGACTATCACCCATCCCTTTTTTCCTGAGTAATTAGAAGGAGGTTTTAATGTTTTAAATCTGGTGCCAAATCTCCTTTGAAGATAGTTTCCTCACAAAGACTTTAAACAGCAGTCATGTGTATTGAGTCTCTGGTCCACCTATTCCTCTTTTCCAAAAGCTTATCTATCTATTTGATCCCATCACATACATGTCAACATCTGGAATTGCCCATTATGAACCTACACAGGAATACCAGCTGTACAAGCATCCATGCAAGTCATGGATTTAAGTGCTTCCCCTTCTTATAGAAAACACATTATTCATATCGAGGTCCAGGACAGATCCCAAGTTTAGAGAGGTATCATATGGGTGCCTTACAGCATTCCTACTGTTATCTACTAAAACTTCCAAATTATAGGGACTGACTTTGGCAGAAGATTATTTGCTGTAGATACTTTCCTCTTTTTCTTCTATGCTGGAATACCACATATTAGGAACTCCTCTGGGGAAAATAACTTTTAAAAAAATATAGTGGATGCTAAGTAACTTAATGGATAATAAAGTGCCTTGCGCTTCTGGGACTGCTATTTAAAGACCAACCTGGTGTTTTTATGTAAAATAAGTATTGCAATCTTGGGACCTCACCCAGCATTTCTGTAGGATTAACTGGAGGTAAGGCACTTTTTTCCCCAATAAGAGCACACTTTTCTAGAAGTCATTAACAAACTCCCACAGGACAAGTGGCCTTTCTTGCCAGCTTCCACTGAAGAGTGAGAGTTTCTAAGTAAAGAAGAGTAAAATAAAATGGCTCTTCATCACATACGCAGTGGTGCTAGAGTATGGACTGAATTAGATAAATGTTGCACAATTTCACATAAAGAAATAAGTTTTTTGTCCTCTTACTCAAAATATTAAAAAATTAAATTAACCGATCATCACTTATTCTACTGCATATAAAGCCATTTATGATGTGAAAGGGGCCTTCATTTGTTTTATTCAGCCTCAGAATAGAATAACATAAATTACTCTAGTCAAATGTTGTCTTTATGAGGACTTCAGAAACAGTTGGAAGAAAGTTGCCCTGAAAACGAAAGAGCAAGCTACACAGTGCATGGCATTCAGCTCTATAAGAAATCTTCCATAGACAGGCCTGCTCAGATGTTCTAAAATGGCTGAGGACATCTAGGTTCAAGTCCAAAGCTACACAAGGTCTCGAAACACCAAAGAAGAACACGTGTCCCCTGAAAGGAGCCATCCTAACATTCTCTGGATAACTGCACATGGAGCATAGTCACGATATGTAAAGACGGCTGAATCTAAACATAAATATAGTCAAATGTCAGAAGTGGTAAGCGGTTACCCTCTCTCTACTTAGAATAGTTTCAGAAGTGAGTGATCATGAGCAAGTGGAAACCCCTGTGAGCCTGCTCTAAGCTGAAAGAAATATTGCTTCAAGCATGAAAGAAAAAGCTAAAACATGGAAAAGATGCTCATTTAGCTTAATATGTGTCACTGGCTTGATTGTATCAAGAACAGTAAGAGAAAATCTTGCATTCTCTTGACATGCAACAGAAAACTGGTTCACATAATATGTAAGGAAAAAACAATAAATAAAATAGTCCTTTTGCTCAGGGGTCACAACCATGATATAACGAACAGAATAAATGAGGAAATGTTCAGAGGACGGCAAAGAGTTGTGAAGATCAGAGGGCGCACTTTGGCAGTCTCTGAGGAGATGGTGTAAAAGCGAGGCACAGGGCTGGCAAGGCAGGCCGAGGCAACGGGGAGACCTTTCATTAGTCCTCTGTGCAGAGATCCGGGACAGCCACTGCTGTTCAGAGAAGGCACATTTGGAAATCCAAGTTAATGTTACAAAAGGGGACTGACTAGGAGAAGGCAGTCAGTTAGAAAATAGTATTTCAAAGGAAATTATGTGTGCTTCTTGTATGAACTTCCTTTCCTGAGGTTTACACCTTGCTTTCAATTCAAGCTCACTAAAATTGAGACTAATAAGGTTTGAGGTTACAGCTTTCTCAGCAATAATTGGTTATAAGGCTAAATGGTGTACTTGGTCCAGTATTTTTTTCCCTTTCTGACTATGGTTTGAATAATGACAGTCTGTCATTAAAACTTTTATTGGCCTCTTTTGTGCCTGTGTGCATAGGGCCCTTGAGCAGCATGTCCACAGCTGTGAGATGTCCTTGTAGTTTACTGTCTCCGGTTTATCTTGTAAGAGTTCACCTCACACCAGTGTTATCTCCAACCTTCTTTACAAGGTCTCCTTGAATGTTACCCCAAAATTCCTATGCTACTATTTTGTTATCCATTTAAAACTCCTCAAACTTCTTTGTAATTTCTTTGCATCAAGGATTGCTATGTTTCCATGATCATTAGTCTTCACTTCTCCACACCTGCATAAAACTTATATATTTATTCAGTTGGATCTACACTGTAGTTCACTGTGAGGTGCCTGCAAAGACATTGTATAAATGATATTTTAAGAATAAATATTTCACTAAGTATTAGACACTTGTTTAAATTCCATCACAAAAGTGTATAAGTGTGAGATCCTATAAAAAGGTGTCTAAGACAGGATTTATGATTTGGATGGGAGAAAAAATGAGCCCTTACATTATCATTTATCGACTCTGTGCCTGTCCAGATTAATAGCATTTTGGTTCACAGCACACACAATCTATGACCTTGACTCGGGCAATATGATTATACTCACATACTCAGAAGCAGATATAGCTTTTACTGCATAATTTAAAAAAAAAAATATTTTTAATTTGTTAAAATTACTTACCTCTTTTAAAAAGCAACACCCATAACTGGTTCTCAAATTAGGAGAAACTCTATAGCCTTTTTTGATGACAGAACATTCATAATTAGGTGTTACATTTAATGCAGCCTGAAAAACTGTGTTTTGAAGATTACCTACTAAAGTCACACTAGCAGAGAAGCCACTTTTATGCCTGTATAATGATCTGCCAGGAGCATGTTTGACCACTAATTTTGTTTCATTTCATGGAAAACCAAGGAATACAGTTGACATACAACAGACTACTGTTAATAATGGGTTCATGTCTGTAAAATCTAGATATTATTTAAGATATAAAAGCTTATTATCATGGTCATCATAAAAGACAGTCAATTCTTTTAAGTTTAGGTTAATACTATATATTTAGATCATGTCTGTATGCATAAAAAGTATATATTTGTTATTTTTTATTTTTTAATGCAATAGCTCCTCTATTTTGTTTAGAACACGTCTATGCTTAAAATGTTGTAAAGAACTGCTAAGACTAGAGAGACATTTAATTCTTAAAATGACTTGTGGAAATTCATTTAATTAATTTAATTCATTTAATTATTTTCTGCTGTACCTAGCCAATGCTATTACCGTTTGTAACAGAAAGCCAGAATAGGCTGAAGTTTTATGTAATGTTGCAACAGCCAGATCTGAGTAGACAATAACAAGCATAAGATGCATTAGGTTTATGCCCTGATCACTTGCGTGCATTTAATAATTTACAAAAAGATTAGCTTAAAAATGGTGTGGGAAGCTAATTGTCTTACACTGCAAGATATTGTTCTTTCTATAGGGATAGAAAAAAAATGACTGTGAAAAATGAAACATTCCTTCATAACTGAAGGACAATGGGAGAATATAAATAATGTATAAACAAAATATTTTCCTTCCACTAGAAAGACTAAAAAAAAATTCAGAATGATATTTTCAAGGGAGATCCACCTGATGCTGAGAAACTAAAGAAAATCTCTGTGAAAAAATAAGAAATTATTAATCAAAGACACTATCCAAGTAGGCTAATTGTATGATCAGTGGAATGAAACCAAGAAGGGGGAATATTTTTCCTAATTTGGAAAGAATTGTCAACACCAAGTGTTCTACAATAGCTGAAAACTAAAAAAATGTATTCTTGTCTTTAGATTTAAGCCAAGAGTTTGGACAGACTGGACTCAACAGGGCATATGCTATTTCTGTGTTTGCAGGTTGTTAACTCCTTCCATCTAGAATGAGAACCTGAATGTAATAAACTAAAATTCATAGAATCATAGAATGCTTAAGGTTGGAAGGGACCTCTAGAGGTCATCTAGTCCAACCCCCTGCACATGCAGGGTCTCATCCAGATTAGTAATTTTCTTCTCTATTGGTCACTGATAATACACTCTTTCTATGGCCATGCCTAAGCAGAGATACGCTCTTACCTACTGTAAAAATTGTACAACTTACTATGAAAACTCTCCAAGTGAAAGAACTGGTATCATTTTAAAAATAAAGGCCTGTGAATGATTTCCAGATGACCCAGGAGGCTGGGAGTGATGTCCAGTGATAGTGATGGTAGGTAGGACAAAACCACCAGAGTACATGAATAGGTCTGTCTGATTTTCCCCTCATGTTTATCAAGGTCTACAAATATATAATTCATACTCTTTTCTGCTTCTCATTCTCTTTGCTTTTCTCTCTCTTTTCTCTCTTTGTTTTCCCTGTGTACCTCATATTTCCTTTTTTCCTTTCTTGATGATAATCTTTGACTTGCTCTACCACATATTCTCCTAGTCATCTCTGCAGGACAGTCTTTGGCTGACAATTTTGGTTGCCCTGATGCAACTAAAATTGGGTGATTCTCTGCCCACCATGCAGAGAAAATCAGCAAGTCTCTCTCTGGCTCCTTTGCCCCCCAGTCTTTGTGACAGTGACAGTACAACTGCCTCAATTGGCCCTTGCATCTTGCAGCAACTTCCAGTTGTCTCCATTCGCCTCCCAGCATTTGTAGGTTTGAAGGCTGATGTCTCCAGACTCCCTCTGTAGTCACTGGAGATAGAAGTCCCTGCTCTGAATCGCCTCTAATTCTGGAAGGACCTGAATTGGCTTCTCTGAGTTAGCGCCTAGAGGAAGCTCTCTCTCCCTATTGTCTCTGTAGGGTGACAACAGCCAGATTATTAAGCAATGTAAATTCTTCTCAGTCTCTAAGTGACTCTCCTCTTGAGCCTCCTTCTCCTAGAAAATCAGAACCACACAGCCTAAATAAGAGCACACCAAAATCTCATTAGGAGATTTTTCTAAAATATTGCAAAACCCACCATAGCATGTTTCTTAGTCAGGTACCTCTAAGCAAAGATCCAGGGCTTTCTGATAGACTCAAAGACATAGAAGTGATAAATATGAAAGTCTTTCACAGTGTTCTCTTATATAATGTGCGTGGTTTTTTGTGTTTGTTTGTTTGTTTTAATATATATTTTTAAATATTAACCACACATTTCTATCACAATTCATTTGCACAATCTAAAAATGCTGTTTTGCATGTGGGTTTCATAGGACTATTTTAAATGCTTTTATATGATATATAGAGATAATGCAATTTAAATGAGTCCATAGTAAATCAACATAATGCTTTCCAAGTTTTCTGCAGTATAGAATTTCATAACAAGGATCTCTTTTTCAAAAATGGTTGACTTTCTGAATATTTCACTGCTTAGATTTGGAAGAAAGAACAGGCCTTTTACTCTTCCTTTAAGTCTTATGTCCAGACCAAAGAGGGCTTTTGCAGAGTTTAAGTACTTCTCTTTGAACAGAGTTTTAGTAATCAGAGCCTAAAGAATTCTGGATCTGTGCCGGCGGCCAGGATATAGAGTCAATGTACATTATAAAGAATTAGGGTCATTATGTTTTCCGGTCAGTTAAAAAATGTTCAGATGCCTTTTTCTCATCTTTTGTATACAGTGACTGTTAAAGAAGAGAGATTTTACAGCTTCAGGTTTTCCAGTGACTTAGTCCCCTTTGAGGATAAAGTGTCTTTGGTAAGTCTGGATATGTTAGTTTAGAAATGATACCCCTCTTAAAATAACATGTGTCATGACTTTTTGCTGTTTTTAGAATGATTTACCAAGAAACAGAATCAGGCGTATGTGCATTTAGATTCTACCTCTGTAGATTTTATGGTGCTATTCCTATGATATTCTGGTATCGTGTGTGATATTTAATTATTTGAAAACATTCTGTGGAAACAATCAAATCCATGTAGTTGGGTCTGACTCTAATTTATCGCTCTAGATAAGCAGAGTCTTTCACTCACATTGTCATTCTGTTTTCTCCAAAATGACTGCATTGAAGGGTTCTCAATGGACATGTGTCTTCTGTTTCTAAACAGAGCTGATTTACCAGTGCAAATTTCTCTGTATTGCTTCCTCAAAATGTCTATTCTGCATTCCGCAGGAGAGAAGCTTAAGTGAAAACATTTAATGCCAATGTGAAATTACTGTTCTCTCTAACAAAATTGCCAGGGTGGATGCGGACAAATGAAGCACGAATTCTTTTTATTTTATTATTAAAAAAAATAAAAAAAAGGAAAAGACTTACTGCCAAATAAAAAAAAAAATAGTAATTTAGTGTCAAGAAAATAAACAAATCCAGGAATTTCAGTTATATTGCTTGTACAGGATATCCAAAGGTCATTTAATAAACTTTATAAAAGTGTGAAGATTCACAGACACATCTTTGATGGCAAACACAATTTAGATAGGTGATAGAAAGACTAGGGCTTAATTTGACACAACATGTTGAAAAAGAGTTGATACCATGAGACTAGAAATCTGGGCAGCACATGTGAACACGACGAACCCTATATGAACAGCATTCTTCCCCAGAGGCCCACCTAGCTACCATCTGGTAGCCACCAATCTTCACAAGTCACATGATCTAAGAACATCCCTTCTTCATTAAGCAACTATTCCATGATGTAACATTTTTCACCATCCCCAGATTTGTTAGGGTACAATTATCTTGCTAATTAAAAAACAGCAAGAACTAAAGAAAAGCAAGAACTAGGCTCAAGCTGTAGACCCTTAGATAGTCAACATCGAAAAAATCTTAATTTATCTCCTGCAATTCTTTTAAAGTGTTCAGAGTATTACTCTGCAAGAAAAGCTGCGCTGAGTAGGGTATGCTGAGTTTCCTTAGCCCTTCAATACAGTACCAGTTGGCTTTGTACTTTCAGACAACTTTGCATGCAACACAGATTCAGCTTCATGCTATAAAAACATCCTGGTTGTAGGCTGCAATTCCACAGAATATTTTTGATACTTAGAACAAAAATCCCTCTCTAAAAACAACAGTTATGGGCCAGACCCGGAAGAACTGCAGATCAAACCCTCAGCCCACCACGCTAATGAAAGCATCTCAGTTTTGTCCATGACCATGAGGCAGCAGTGTGCCCTCGTGGCCAAGAAGGCCAATGGGATCTTGGGGTGCATTAAGCAGAGCGTCTCCAGCAGGTCGAGGGAGGTGATTCTGCCCCTCTCCTCAGCCCTGGTGAGGCCGCACCTCGAGTCCTGTGTGCAGTTCTGGGCTCCCCAGTGCAGGAGGGACGTGGAGCTGCTGGAGAGAGTCCAGCGCAGGGCCATGAAGATGATTAGGGGTCTGGAACATCTGCCCTATGAGCAAAGGTTGAGAGAGCTGGGCCTCTTCAGCCTGGAGAAGAGAAGACTGAGAGGGGACCTGATTAATGTATATAAATATCTCAAGACAGGGAGTGAGGGGGAGGGGGCTGGCCTCTTCTGAGTGGTGGCCAGTGATAGAACTAGGGGAAATGGCCAAAAATTGAGGCACCAAAAGTTCCACAGGAACTTGAGGAAGAATTTCTTAACGGTGAGGGTGACAGAGCACTGGAACAGGCTGCCCAGAGAGGTGGTGGAGTCTCCTTCTCTGGAGGTCTTCAAAACCCGCCTGGACACCACCCTGTGCCACATGCTCTAGGAGACCCTGCGTGTGCAGGGGGGTTGGACTAGATGACCTCTACAGGTCCCTTCCAACCTTAAGTATTCTATGATTCTATGATTCTATGAAAAGAAAATAGCCCTAGGCAGTATGGGCAAAAAATGTTGTGCTTTACTTTATCCAAAGGCCAGGAATTATCTGTTTTATCAGTAGCATAGACACAGCCCTGGTGACCTCTGGCAAAATCTTAAGCATGTGGCATGCACCTATGTATCAACTGAGTTTCCAGCTGATGTCTATGATGACAAATAAAATAGGAAATGGGCTGTTTTCTGCACTTGTGACCTAGTGCTATGGCAATGGTCGCTTTTGTGGGGTTAACCTTTCTTCTGCTGTGTCAGTAGTGTCCATTAGGAATAATTTCTCTCATAGTCCTGTGATCCATGCTGGGAGATATTCTGACTGTGGAACAATGACCAAACTTGTGCCTTGGCTTTGTTCTTTTTATAAAAATAATACCACTGACTAGATACCTCCTTCACCCCACAAAAATCCCACCAAGCTTGCCCTAAATAATAGGGTGGGTAGATTTTCTACCCTTGTACAAAATCCCACTGAAAGATGGTGGGAGGAAAAGAAGAAAAGAAATGTAAACACAAAGCACTGAAATACCCTGTAATTCAAAGCTCTATAGGCTGAATATACAGGCTTCAGTTATCCTATCTGTGACTGCTGCACCATAATCTTCTTCCATAGCTATTAAGAGACCTCAGGATTCCTGAAAGTAGCCTACTAGCAAAGAGTGCTTCAAGTACTGCTGTAGGGTTGGCACCGAAAGGGGGGTTAAGAATTGCTTTGTTCCTTGAGTGGCACATGTCTACAGCAGCGGAACCTGACGGTTCAGATTGCACATTAGACTAATGACCCATACGGGAGGAGCCTAATGGCAAGATACGGTGGATTATAGAAGTCTATTTCCCCTTTTTTTTTCTTTTAATAAAATATTTATTTATTCAAAGACAAAGTGAGATGTATTGATCATTATAATTACATTTTTTGATCATTGTAAACCCTAAGTCACCATGAAGTATGAAACAACACAGAGATACTCAGCCATGTGGATATTCCTCATCCCACTTGTTTGCTAATGCTCGGCTCTTAGTTTTAGAGCAGACATGTGAAATCAGTTCAGCTGGCTCTTTTGAAACTTCTATCACCATTTGCTGAAAAACTGTGACATGGATGGTCGTAGCAGTGTAAAGACTGTGTAAAAACTGAAAACATGGAAAAAATTGCAAGTACGTAAAATGCAAAATAATAAAAAGCTTCTAATTTTTAAGTAAAAGATCCCAAAGCTCCCAAACCATTTGTATTACAATTTTCTCTCTTTCTTTCTTTTTTTTCAGTATGCAAGTATTTCCTTGGCCACATTCACAAATAACTAATTTCATTAATATATGTCTTTCATATATCTTGGATGTTCACCGTTTCCCCTCAGACACAGGTATTTCTTAATGTGGAAAAGTTACCCTATATAACTGAGAAAAAATAAATCAGTTTTCCTTTAAGGAATAAAACATATATAATAATATAACGTAAATAAAGCTGAGTTACTGTTGCTGTAGGAACCAAAACTTTGAATATCCTCCCTATTGTACATTTAAATTCTCTGCCATAATGTTGCATTAACTTTTTTGCCTTTTTTTTTTTGCATTACATTTATATCTAATGTGATTCCATTTCCTACTCTTTACAGATGCAGATTAGCTGCTGTAATGTTCCTGATGCAAAAACTGTTTTTGGTAAATCATATCAAAATGTTTCATGGAACTCACTGAAAAGTGTTGATATATGGAAATTGGTCTTTTTTAAAAATGCCCCTAAAACCCAAATTGCATATTTTGAATGGTACCCCGACTCTTCTATCATCACCTTCCATATTTCTGGAGAATTAAAGGGAATGACACATCTGTGACATTTCAAAAGGAAAGTTCCTATTATTACTGGTCTAATGCTTACTGTAAATACACTGTACAGCAAGTTATAGTAATACAAACAAACAAATATTAATAATAAAAGTTAACATCTTTTCCAATTTATCAGGTTTGCATTGATGATGAGCCAGTGAAGTATAAAGATTCTGATATATGAAAAACCTGCATAGTTTGTGTGCTTATTCACAAGAAAGTAATTTCAGAATATAATTCATGACCAATGACCTATGAACCAACAATTGACTGCAAACATTATAGTATTGAATGTATGCATTTAAAGCATGTTGTGTGTTACACTTTTGCTGGAAACATTCTCTTCTTTGTTAAAGTCCTTTGGAAAATTTCTGTTCTTTCTCTAGTTATTTCCTGTCTTTTTGGAAAGCTTTTTCCAGTTCAGTATAAGATAATGACAAATTAATTCCAGCTAAGAGTCAAATGTTTTAGGTATTACACAGAACATTTTTATAATGAATATAACTGTAATTATTGAGATTAATCTACTTGGGGGCAAATAGAGTAGGTTCCAAAGACAGTATTATAAGAATGCCCATTAAAATCAAGGTAGAGCGTAGATCAATAGTACTTAAGAGACTGGTTGCTTTCAAACAATTCATATGAGAGAGGTTAAATTATACCAATAAATTATATTATTTCAGTGAACAGTACCGATAAAAAAAAGTTGAGAGCACAGAACTGAATCAGCTACTGCTCAGTTCCTACTAAAATATTTTTCCCCAGGAAATCTTGCAAAGCGATGCTGCCCTGAAAATGAAGCATGGAAACAAACCCCAAGGTGCTTTGTTGCTGCCTGCAATCCACCAGGAACAGCCATGCACTTCCCTTTTTGTGTCACCGCGTTCGCTCCTGGCTTTCTTTGTAATCATCTGTGGATTTAGGATCTGGTTTGTTCATGCAGAACCCGTTCATAGCCGGTCTTCCCATTGATTTAAACCGGTCTAATGACTTCTAAAAGTAATACTAACGAAAAGGAGCTTGCAGAGTAGGACCCGCAGCTTGAAACAATAGAGAGAGGCAAAGGTGTGCAAATTTAATTATGTTTATATATGTGGCCATGTATTTGTATTTCTACGTTGTACATACACCTGTACATACAGAACTACATATGTAATTGAATGCATTATTAAAAAATGAGAGTATATGTAGGGAAGGAATGGGTATATTATAAACTTTTATAAATTGAAATTGATCACAAGCCAGTCTTAGAAAATCCATTTATTATAGTGTCTTGCTAGCTCTGACTTACTTATATTTATAATCTATCAAGCACTTAATCAAAATGTTACACAGCTTTGACAGAGAACTTTCCTATACTGTACAGGATATGACTGTAAAATGTCTTCCTTTCTTTGACTGCATGATTGAAAAATCAAGCTTTGAAATTTTATTTTAATAACATTGTTAGAGGTCTGTGTATTTCATTTCATTGTCAAAGC
Organism: Eudromia elegans; assembly: GCA_003342815.1. Lineage (NCBI taxonomy): Eukaryota > Metazoa > Chordata > Aves > Tinamiformes > Tinamidae > Eudromia > Eudromia elegans. Next base: position 106,813 of record PTEX01000188.1, read on the forward strand.
CTAATAGAATAATAAACCTTGATATTTCATCAGCCTTAAGTGTTTTCTTTTCTTTCTGTCTTTTTTTTTTTTACATAATGGTTTTAGGATTTTAGTTACTTAGTAGATTCAAATTGTACTCTTGGCATCTTTATTATTGATCCAGGTATTCTTAGCCTCCTTTAACATGTATAGGCATGCTTCTGTACTTATGTAAGGTAGAAGTTTATACAAAAGCTCCATCTAATTTATACAGATTCTCCTAGAATAACAACAAAAAATGTCTTAAGCACTTTCTGGAATTTTTTAAGCTCTTCTGCTTTGACTTTTGTTGTATTTGGGTAGGCATTAATAAAAGGGTTAATGTAGTAAGTGAGGAGAAATAATAAATGTAACATTGTTCCTCTGAAAATCACCTCAAATTACAAATAATCCTGAGGTTAAAAAAAAGTATTTCTGATCTAGTTATATTTTCTAAATGCAAGTCAAATACTCATGTGTTGTGTTTTAGATATAGTAGCACTGATCACTGAAAGGAAAAAAAAATCAGTTTCTGTTGAGAAATTAATATATTTGCAATATTTTATTATTTCTATCAGTCCAGTTACCATTAAGAAAGCACAGATTCAGTATTATAAAATATTTACCCTAAAATATGGAACAGGTTTTTTTTAAAAAAATAAAAAAAAAAAGTTTAATTCAGTGATAATTGAATTCAGTGTGTCAATATTACACTTTCATACTTGCAAATCACCTGAGGTGTTAAAAGATCTAATTCCTGAATTCTATACCTGAGTTTGCCCAACACAGCTAATCTGTTCTCTTTCTCACTTTTTTTTTTTTTTTTTATTACTAGAATTATTCTGAAAAAGAGGCAGGAACAAAGAACTATTTTGTGGTATCCCATTTGAAATTGAAACCAAGGTGAATGATGGGAAACACAGGAGACAACAGGCATATTTTGTCATTTTGGAATTGACTATACCCTTAAAGAGTGCATTTCCAATTCTGCAGAGAAGACTTCCAAAGGAGAGCCTGTTTCCTCTGTACACTGGAGGTACAGGAGGTTCATAAGGACTTCAGCACAATCTTAGGCTGTAAATATTGTGCAATTGGATCACCTCCGCTTTAACCTTTTAGTTCTCACCAATTCTCATTCACATGCTTTTTTTTGTGTCCTTTCACACAGGAAGGTGAAATATCTGTCCCAATTTGTACCCTGTAGTCTGACCTCTGAACTAGCTTGCTTGCTCAGAACTCAGTTCCAAATGACTAGTGTTCTGTCAGGCAAAATCTACATAATCTGCTGTCAAAGACTGTCAAACAAATGGTTGACTTCATACACCCCATTTCAGTAAAATGATCAAAACATCAGAAAGAAAAAAAATATCCTTTCTTGGGCTGAGAAAAAAGAAATGTACAAAGATTGAAAAATGTCCTGGAAATGCAAGAACATCTAAAAAGGTAAAAATGAAATCAGACTATTTCTGGGAAGGTGTAAATAGCTACAAAATCCTGAAAGCATACTCAGAATGTTTACTTTGGCTGTGGGAATAATTTTTCCTATTTTAGATTCTGTGAATTTATTTATTTTTATATAGAAAAGCACTGGGATCCAGAGTATTGTGGAATTAAGTTTGGAAAGAGGTACCAAACAGCCTGTAATTATAAATGAACCAGGAATTGCATTGGAATAATTATTTAAAGTCTGAAGATCTTTGCTTAAAAAGGTCGTCAAACCTGATGATTAGATATGAGCCACTATTAAAAATAAGCTTACATATTAATTTTGCTCAGGGGAAAAGGGCACTTAATAGATGCATTGCTAAATGTAATTACATTCACAATGCTATATGCATTTTATAGCATAAGTTGTACCTTAGTAAATCATTTTCTTTTGTTGTTGTAACAAAGTTCCTTGGAATTCTAAGTGAAGAAGCTGCAAGTATCCTCCATTTAATCCTTGTCTATTCAAAATGATGTGTTTTGCTTTCTAAGACCTGCATGTCCTTTTCTTACCTGAGGCTGTTTTCCTTTCTTTTAATTCTTTTTTCTTTTTCTTTTTTTTTTCTGTTGGCCTTTATGAATAAGTATAATAGTTTCATTTTATTCTCTCTCTACAATTTTTTTTCATTACAAAAGCCTCAAATATACTCTCTTGTTGCAGTGAGAAATAGCAATTCAGCTTCCTAAAGGTAATGTGCTATTTTGCCTCATTAGAATAAACACCCATGTTTTTACAACTGCAACAGTTCTCCACCAGTATTAGCATATTTTGGCTGAGGTATTGTTTTACTGTGACCTGTATAATAAGTGTCACATTAGCAACACAACAAATCAAACGTTTGTTAATTTCCCTCGCTTTCCCACACAGCTGCTAGTGTTATCGTGTCACCAGATTTTAATTAATATGATAAGTAACACTTGCAAGACAACAGGCTGATTTTTTCCCCCTGTGTGTATGTGTGTCTCTGTGTGCACACGTGTAGACCAGAAAGGCAGCAAATAAGAGACTTTTTTTTGTGGCAATTGCCTTGCTCATGGTTACAACAACTCACTATTAAAATATAATAATTTTTAAGCTTGCCTTAAAAACCTAGTGCCCAAGTCTCAAAATATCTTACAAATGCACCTGAATTGCCCATTCTGCTACTTAATTTTTATATTTTTTAAGGTTTCACCAGCAGAGTAGTATGTGGCAGCCTATTTGAATCTGCCTCGTTTCTTTTGCCCCTGAGTAATAACAAATATGTGCCTGACTGAGGAAAGCCCTAGTGAGTGTGCTTTCAGGTACTGCATCCTACCAGCTGAAATGCTCTAGTACAAGTCAAAAGTGCCATCTATTTGTAAGAGCTAGAAATGCACCAGAGGCCACTACCGCAGTCGAGTGTGCTAGATAACCACCCGCTTCTCCAGCAGTACTGCTTCCCTTGCCCCAAATGTGAGCCACTAAAAAGTAAAAGAGCTAGCAAAACGCATGAGGGAATTATTATGGGAAGTTTACACAAAATCCCATTTAGAACATGTTAAGCACACTACAGTCAGTAAATTCAAATAAATTCCATGAAGTAATATCTAACTAGCTCTTTTCCCTCAATCTTAGGAAGCACAGAAAATAAACTATTTCAAGGTACACTAGGGAGCTTGACATATTTTGTGAAGGGCAAAGATTTACGGGGCAGGGCCTTATAACACATTTTTAGTTCAGCAGCAGCAGAAGCAGCACTAAAGATAGCTACATAAATATAAAAATATCATTTTGTCTCACGCATGATTATATAATTACAGAATACTCAAATGCATTCTCATTAAGGGTATGATGCAGTTGGAACTGCTGATAATAAGGTGCCATTTCTGGTACCATTTTGTTAAGCATAGGACGGTGTCATGAGGGTTTCACCTCCATCATCACCACAGTCTCCCAGTAAGTGGAAGGATTCTTTTCAACATATATGAAAAGCAGGGCCACCCCTTGAAGACTTTTCACGTCAATTGTGTTCTCTATTTTAAGGGCAATATCGAGTTTCCTACAACCTTCAAGTGGGAAGGTTGAAGAATATAACATATATCAAAATGAAAGGAGAAAACCCAGAGCAGCAGGGATCTAAAAGCAGAAAAGTGAGATGGGAATGGGTCTTGCAGAGAAAATTCCCCTGCTGATATCAAAGGAAATAAAAGTGCACACACAAAAAAAGACACAGAGCTGCCTTTTATAAGGCCCTGTTCTAAACTACTGCTGATATTAGACTGCTGAATTTTAATTCCTTCCTCCACTAAAATGCCCTTTTTCTTTTAACCTGCCTATCAGTACAGCTAGCAAACTGACAAACTTCCCAGAAGGTACCACTAGAATTAGGGGAAAAAAAAAAAAAAAAGAAAAATTTTTATAAACTACATGATAGATACAGACAGACTTTAGGTTAAATTACATGTGTTTTCCAGAGAAAAGGAACAGCACTTAATATTTTTGATCAGAAAAGGGACAAAAGCTTGCGAGCTTTTCAGAAAATGCAGTATAGGTGAAAGGAAGATATTGATAATTACTAAAACATTCATAGATATTATAACATTAAAATAATAATAAGGAAAGGGGTTCTCAGAGCCGCACAACTCCAAACTGAGCATTCAAGGTGTATTTCTCCAAGCCTGACAGACTGAGTACATTCCTGCTGAAGTTAACGGAATATTCGCATTGAAGTCAGGAATAAAATTGCAGCAGAGCATGCAACTCGTAGCAGATCTCAGAACAACACATTTTCGTACCCTTGTCCAGTCAATTTGAACTACAACTTTTTTAAAGAATGTTGGCTGTAGGACAAATATAATAGTGGAATATTAAAGGACATAAAATAATAATAGCTATGTTTTAGGTATTTAGGTGGGATTGGTGAGATTTTCTTCTATGTTGGTCTCGTAACTGGCTGTGGACAGACTTTCCTCACGTTACTCTGGCTACTGGCTCCTAATCTTTCTCCAGAGGAGACCAATGAAAAGCTGTGTTCATAAATTAAAAGACGCATGTAGAAAAAGCATCTGTGTGCTTAAGACTTCTGTAGATAAAAGCTAGCAGCCTGGATGGTTTCAGGTTTATTATTGGGGAAAATTTTCTAGTGTCTTGCAAAAATATAAAATGTAATAGTGACCAGTCTACTGCTTAAATAGCAAAGAGAATTACTGCTACAATGGAAGAAACTAAAATGTGGCTGTTCAAAGTTTGCAACTCCATGAGCCATACTGGTAACCTACTGAAAGCCAAGTGCCAACCTCATTTCCATAGCTATTTACATAAATCTAAATGCAAATCATACATCCATACAGGCATAATACTGTCATTGTTTGCATTTTCATTCCCTTTGACTGACAAACAGAAACTGCTTCTCTTCCGAGTTCTCTAGCAATAAAAAAAAGAACCTTCAACAACAACAAAAACAAGCCAAGATTGGTCTAATGACTGTCCTTCCCACTGGGATACGGTAAACCCAGGATAGACGAGGCCGTCATCCCAATGAGGATGCCGGGTGGCCACAGAGCACCAGTCCCAGCATATGTTTCAGGAGTGCATATCTTGACCACCAGCATAGACAAGGAAAACTCCATCTCCACTTGGCGATGATCGTGCTGAAATTCTGCAGGTTCTCAACCCCCTGGGTGGCTTTCTGGGTTCAAGGAAACAGGTAGGACTGAGGCTGCTTCCTTGACCCCAAAATCCCAAAATGCAGAAAACTCTCTGCCATCTCCCTGTAATAATTTAAAGAGGAAGAAGAATAACTCATTCTTCATCCACCTGGGAATGCTTACAAACCACTCTCAGACAGCTGAACGCACAAAGTCTTTTCTGACTACTTACAGTTAAATACATATTCACGATACTTAAGAATTTCCATAGGTGAAAAAATAAAAAAGGCAGAAAACAGTATTAAAGGACAAATTTGATAAGTACCTACAGCCATTTGGGAACAAAGCAGTTTTCCACTATGTCAATCCGAGGGACAATTGCGTGATCAGTTCATTATCAGGTAATGACAATATCTCAGCTTAAGGCAACAGGTAACAACCCTCAGAGCTGGGAAACAGCCACTCTAGTCTGCTGAACATTTGTTTGGTTAGGCCACCAAACCAGAGCAGCTGAAAACGAAAAGCTCACAAAGGCACCTTTTCAGCTCTTACTAAAACGTGTCTCGCTCCCTCTTTTAATTTATACAACTGCATCTGTTGTCAGCTGGTAAAAATCTCTGCAGAAATATCGACTCGAGTTTCAGGTCTTTTTATCCAGAGTCTACCTTAGGTTTGCAGACAAGCCAGGTATGCAGGAAATGCTTTTAACTCTTTAGTGGTAGTGATGGCCAATTAACATACTGCATCAGTGAGATCTTGCTTCTCCTACATAATCTAGTTTAAGAAATTATAGTAAATAGAAAATAATATTGTGAGTAATATGGAGGAGCATCTCTTCAGACAGTTAAAGTATTTCTGAACGTATTGCAATGTATCACTTAAGAAATTCTTCTATTTAAAAAAATGCCAATATTTGAATCTGGTGTGTTTCCCTTTAAGCAGGTGACTAGTTTATTCTGAAGACAGTCTAAATACTGTGTTATGTGCCATTCAAGAGGTTCGAGGAATCATGTGAAACAGTAAATGATGCAGGAAAAATGTGTTCTTGTACCTTCTTTTTTTTTTTAAATTCCTACAAAATTGTACTTGTAATGCAACAATCGCTTTGTCATGAATAGGGCCCTTTGTCATTTGTTAGCTGACCCATCTCTGCTGTTGCAAAAATCAAAAGGGAATTGATTTTGATGAACTGACATGCAGCTGGAGGGGAGCACAACCACCAGATGAACAAAAAGCCAGCCACACCACCAGCAAGTGGATCAATACTCTACCTATGTCAGGTGTATATGGTTATAACAAAAGAAAATGAAAAAAAAAACAAAGCTACATTTATTTTAAAGTCTGAGACCTTCATTATATTTTGTATTCATCTGGGATTTTGTTGTTCTTCTCTTCAGGTCATTTTTATGTGTGAAAAAAAGAGGACCTTGACCAGTAGTTGTACAGATGTGTGTGTATGTATATTTTTTTTTTTTATATAAATATACACACATATATATGCATATATATATACATGTGCATGTATATCTGGCCAAGAAACCTTGAAGACAGTTCTCGCATGTACCCTCGAATACCGTTCTTCTCAAAAAAAAAACCCAAAAAAACCCCCAATAATAAGCAATGAACAGTGTCTCCCTGTTTGAAGAGGACCGTGCTCATTAACAGGCATAGCATTAGTCATTACACAACCCATTCAAGTCAGTATAGGAGAAGAAGTGCTGAAAAATAAAAGACCTTCACATCATATACGATACCTTTTGCTTTTGTTAATTTTAGTGATTGCATTTAGAATGGACATCTCATTAATTCTAACTTCCTTGTGTCCTTTATTTCAAAACAGAGAGAAAACTATTATTATTCTGCAAATGCAAAGTTCAGTTAGCAGCTGTGTGGCTAGCTCGTAATCCCTCTACCACACTCTTATTTGAGATGGAGGTGGTAACCTTAACTGTTAAGGGTAGGCCGACTGCCTGATCATACATAAACACAAGCCTTGATATCCTTATACGTGTTGTGTTTAGGGCACCATTTTTGGTCATACCACAACCAAAATTTCATCCATATTCTGAATCACTCACATATAGTTTAAAATATTTCTGGGAAAATGTCCAAAATGTATGTGGATGCAGGAAGGAACGAAGGAAGGAAGGAAGGAAAGGCCCTCATAGTGGCTTATAGATGGATAGTTAGAAATAAACCTTTTATTCATTATGGGAATATTAAGGAATAAATTAGGCAGCCAAAGTGAGAGTTCCCTTTCAGATAATGCTGTCAGAGGGGAGGAAGGAGAGGATGGCTGAATTTCCACAGAGGTAACAGGCAAGATCTATCTCTTCCTTTAGCAGTTAAAGTCCAAAATAAAAGCCCAGCCCTATAATCTTTTTTCAGATGAAACTATTTATATCAAAGAGGGAAACAAATAGAATAAAGGCTTTTGGATTAGGTTAGGAGGACCCAAAATAGCCTGTTTATTTGCCTGTTGCCTTGTCTTCCAGGAAAAAGGGGGCATTCTCACTTCAGTTTCTGCAAGTTTGTGTCTTCCAAATTTACCTTTTTGGTCAATGCACTGGGAGGCTAAGGAACAGTAATACAACAAGGAGTTTTACACTGTGAAAACAGGAGGACTTCTAGGTCTAGATTCAAACAACTTAATGGCATACACTTAGCTGTGGTGCAAATATCAGCAGTGCAATCTAGCTTCCTTCTCCAATTTAGATTTCTAGAAAGAGCAGCCCAAGGAAAACATGGACAGTCACGCAGGAGACGCTGTATGCACAGTGACTTTCCCATGGCTGTTCTCTAACCCCTCCTGCAGGCCTTCAGGGAGATTAAAGTTGTCCTCACATTGGAGTCCAAAAAGCGAATATAAGTTGAAGTCTATTTACTCCTTCCCCAGAAGTGCTGCACTGGTACATTGCAGGTACAATTGTACAAAGGTATAATTTGAATCTCCATAAATTTAAGCCCTGTGGGGCTAACTTGGTGAACCAAATGACATGTTCACCTATGTTTGCAGGCTGGTAACACTATATGTAAATCAGTAACACCCAACAGAGAGAGAACTGAAACACACTTTGCTTCTCAAGGCTGAAACCAAGGCCTAGAACTCCCAGGTAGCTCACCTGCAGCAAAGTCTATGTGAAAAGACCATGAGACTTTGCAGATCCAAACTCATCAGCTGCTCAGGACATGCAAACACCTCTTTCAACTCTATAGAGCACTGAGTAGAGTCAGTGTGGGACAAACAAGGGCAGAGAAAGGGAGGCTCCTCACAGAGGATATCCCCCCAGCTCAATGAGGCTCAATTTTCAGACTGACCATGCAAATCTAAAGATATGGCAACACACTGAAGCTCCTTGCCTACAGAAACCAGCTGAGCAGTAGGAGAGACCCCCCAAATTAATGATGTGCCCAGATAGATGAACAGTCATAACTTGCAAGAGCCAAACTTTCCAGAGGGACTAGGAACTCTGCAGGTTTCCATTTCTTAGTGATCTACTTAAGAAGTCTCAGGGAGCTTGGCTTTCAGAAAACTGGTGCATTTTTGAAAACCACAGCCATTGAGTTCTCACTGAGTTTTGTCAATACGGATGCTACTCAGCCTTGAAGATCTTAGACTAATTTACAAATGTGCTGGAATCCATTCAGAAGTGCAGTGTTCAAAAACATATATATATTTTATAATATGTGAAAGTAAAATATTTGAATAAAATAATTTATCAAGCAAATACTTCCTATATGCATTTATCAACTGGATACTCATAGCTTTTATTTCACAAAACTAGCAATGGACATATTCCTAATGATGTAATTTATTCCTGCTAACTCTCATTACTTCAGTTACCTATTTGTTCTTTGATATGTTCATTTTTGTCTCATGAATTTTAAATATATACATATATTAGTATGCTGACATGTGAAAAATCTCAATCTATTGCTGCTAAAAAAAAACAGAAGGCATGCATGAGAAAAGGCAGCAGTTAATTTTATCCATAATTTGTAAGAAAGCCTCCCAAACACACTGCAAAATCTTTAACACTTAAACATCATTCTAATACTTAAATATTGTTTCTGATTTATCATTCACTGGAAGGAGTGGGGAAGTTGTTAAAGATCTCTCCACTTACACTGGATCTGTCCTAACTCCTTGGGAATTTTATATTTGAATATTTAAATTAACAGAGAATTGAACCTCTTTTATGCGTGTATAAAAAAAAATGTAACTGTTGGGTACATTAGACACAAAGAGCTATGATTAAGTAATAACAGAAAAAGAGAAATCAACAGCTCCCATTAATGTATGAACCTACATCACAAAAATATGGTATTTCATGTATCAATGGGTGAAAAAGCAGAATATGTTTTTCTTGATTTTTTTTAACCTAGGGCTGTTTGAGATGTTTATAGAGATGAGTGGGTCATCCCTCTGCAATTCAGTGGAATTCTCACAGTAATAAAAGCTGTGGCTAATTCTGCTCTGAGCAGGGCTTCTGTTTGCATGGTAATTAAATGTCTTTGATACTTTTAATGAGTTCTAAATGCTATATAAGGAGTGGTAACTGAAGTAAGAAAAAAGTAATTTTGGAATACAATCCTTATATAGGAACAACCCCATATCACATCTCTCTGATCTTTCCATTTGTTGAGCAGCCAGGATTATAAAAATATAAATCCACTAGAATACTAAATGCAGGTGCAAAAGTGTCTCCACAGATGCCAAACTGGATGATAAATGCTGCCTAAGAAATGACGATCTTGAGTTCCATCTTAGAGTACCAAAGGATACAAACACTTCACCTTGCCTTTCTCTCAAAAATGTCTCAAGCAAGCAGTATTCCCATGCACTCCGACATGAGACAGAGGGTGTTACCACAATATCTGTTTAAATGAGTGGTAGGTAACATTCATGTAAAGGTTATAAGAATCAGTTCTTTATCTTCTCAACAGCTGAAAAAAAATTGGACCCTCAGACCAAGTGATATAAATGAGTGATATCTTAGGTGATGAGATGCTAAAAGTGAGTATTTACTGTTGAAAGAATAAATCAATTAAAAATATTAATTTGCTGAAGTGCATTTGCAAACTTTCCTGAAGAACCTTCCATTAAAATCTTTATTTTATGGTATGACCTTTAAAGAAAAGCTTTGTTATAGCCTGAGGATATGCCAATATGGTCTGAGGATGCTGAGGATATGCCTATAACACACTTGGATGTAGCCTGCCATCCTAGACCACACCTCTTATTTTAAAGTTGGGGGGGTGGAGTGGGAGAGGAAGGGGATAAATCCCTTTTCTCAAAGTAATAATAACTGAAAATTGCCATTTGCTGCTTTTATGAATCCTGACTGAACTGCTGAACTGCTAAAACCAGGAATTGAACTGCAATCCTTGAGAGCTTTCGATGTTTCACTTTAGCCCTTTAGCTCTAAAGCCATTATCTAGTCTCAGTTTTAAATGCATTTTTTTACATTGTTCTCCCTCGTCTATGAACTCCTCCCTGTCTTAAATGGGTAGCTATTAACTCGGAGGGATCTTAGGTTCACTAGCTGGGTTTATTCTACCTTCAAGAAAACATTTCAATGACCTTAGATTTTAATGTTTACCCTGGAGGATTAGTAGGCTGTAATATTGACATCTACTTACCTAGATTTAAAGAACTTTACTCCTGCTGGAGTCCTTACGGGATATTGGATACCAGGCAGCTGCTATTTGCAGAAGCTAAAGGGGATACAAAGGGCCTGGTCACAGAGTTTGAAGACAGCTCACTACACAGCTCTGCTGAAAATCTCTATCCAGGTCTCGGTCTGTCTTGTGTTGGATGGAGAAAGAAAGATGATAGGCAGTTTGGCTTTGGAAGCCGGAGAAGATTAGCCTGACATTGCTCTGCAGCTCTGGAGTGAGCAGAGACTGGTTCCAAGAGAAACATCTTCCTATGCCCATATCCTCCCTGCCAAGGCAAACAGCTGCAGAGGAAGAAAAGGCTTATAGTAATCAGGGGGAACAAGGGGGAAATAATTATTTCAGAATAAAAAAGACTAAGTAAAGCAGGTATATAACTAGTCTGCCAACAACCAGGTTAGGTACCTGAATGGAGATGCACCTTTCACCTGATCTGAAAGTTTATCAGTCAACTAAGAGAGGTTAGACACTACTTTTATACAATTTTCTGGAAACTAGAGCACTACAGACTAGCATCTCCCTTATTTCTATTTACAACTGCTTTACAGAAAGTTGAAGATCAAAAGCTGATTCAGTAACTGACTGCTCCTAATTCCACTATGTATTTCCATCTAAAATACTCAACACTTCAGAAATGATCTATAACAAGCACTACTGCCTTAAGCTTATTACATTTTATTAAGCTTTTACAAAATATCATTAGATCTTAATATAAAGTGTCGCCTCTTTTCTCTCATAAAGAAAAGTAAGAATTAAACTAAATAATTCAACTGGGAATTAATCACCACTTTTTCTGATCAAATCTTTTTTCCTTTCTCTCTCATAAGAGTATTATTGTCATTGCACTGTTTCAGTAAAATGCTATGTTCCAAAATCATCCTGCCTTAATTTTGGGCACTTTTTGATAAGAAATGCTGGTTCAAAAGAGCTGGGCAGTTGAGTCCGTAACTAACGTTTTGTGTGTGTGTGTGTGAGAATAAATGCCAATGTTGTGGAAATTTGCACCATGATCATCTCTCAGATCTGAGACAAACGTTTAAGAATACGGCACAAACCAGATGACCTAGTGATTAGGCCACCATCTCCAAATGTTTGTATGTTTCTTTTCAAATCCTATGTCCAGCCTGCAGCATGGTAAGTAATCCTTTGGGATGAAGAGGTATCGCAGAACAGGAACTGGAAACCAGTTCTCCTGTGTCTTCAAAGATTTTCTTTCTCTGGAGTTGATGAAGACTAGTATGTTCTCTTTTTCTCCTCCAGAGACACTTTTTTTGTTTGCCTGTTTGTTTCCCATGCAGAACAGAGATTTTTTTTTTTTATCAGAGTCCTTACTCAAGCACACATGAAGAAAAAGTGTCCTTACAGAGAAGATGTCCTGCAGTTCATACTAGAGAATAATATTTCAAAGTTATTTTGTTTTGACTACTGGATTTTTTTTTAACAGAACAATTTGACTGTGCTCCAATCATCACCTACCAAAGGATTACAGGACTAGAGAAGCACTCACCAATTAATTTTCCTCTTTGTTCAGTTACAAATGTTGGTTCAGGACATTAGAGCTCTTGCTTTATTCTGAAGCATCCAGAAGATATATACTACAAAGCAAATCACAGCTATGTCTAAAACTTGCTTTGAAATAAATGCAAGGGAAGAGAGGATATATGCCAAGGCAGAAAAATATTGAATTTAACTCTTTATGTTGCAGTGTACATATCATAAATTTTATTTCAAAAATTGACCTAAGAAAAGAGAAAAACCAGTATAGCCAGGGTACTTGAGTTTAATATCAAAGTGTATTATTATACCTTTGTCTCTATTTTTTAATAGGACCCAAATTGAGCACAGTAGTTTGAGATATGACATGATATAAAGTTTTCTGAAAACTTCTCATAAATAAGAACTTTGGTGCCAAAGATTAGTTGCAATTAAATACAATTTATGCCCTCACATGGCTACATGTTTACACTGAACATAAATCAGCAGTGTGACTTTGCAGTGAGGAAGACCTGCCACATCCTCTCTGGGCTACATTAGCAAAAGCAGAACCCACAAGTCAAGGAAAGTGATTATTACCCACCACATCTGGAGTACTGTGTCCAGTTACGGACTCCCTAGTGGAAGGACATTGACATAACTGGAGCAAGTCCAGCGCAGAGCCACCAAGATGGTCAAATATATGCTGTACAAGCAGAGAGGCAGAGGAAGATGGAGGGTTTATTCTGTGTTAGAGAAGGGTTAGTGAGGGCCTTAACTGATAGGACAAAGAAGAATGTGCACAAGTTTGAACATGAGAATTTCTGATTTTCCATGAGTAAGGATAGAACCTTTTTTTTCACCATAATAGTGGTCAAACACTAGAGCAGTGGCCCAGAGAGGTTGTGGGACCTCCACCCTCATGGGAGATGAAAACTGGACTGTATCATTCTCTAAGGAACCTGATTTAACAGAACATGTTTTGAGCAGATCCCTTCCAACCTGATTATCCTATTTTCTGGGATCTCACAAAATACGTTTAGCTCAAAGGTAAATACAGCGATGAAAAATATGACAGAAAAAAGCATGGGGAGGAAAGCTATATAGTGCCTATGCCTTCCCTTGAAATCATATGACAGAAAGTGCCTGACAAACAAGATGTCTCGTAAGACAGGCACCAATACCATTAACTTGTGGCAAAGAAAAACATGATTTTCCTAGAGGTAAAACACAAACAAACTGTGAATTTACACTCCTAAAGATAAAATAAAAAAATATAATAAATAAACAAAAAACCCAAGCTGCATTTGCTAATGGGAAATATGTTCAAATCTCAGTGTTCACCAATAAGTACAAACAGCAAACAACAACATATTTTGGCAAGTCTCTGTGAAGAGGCCAACAACTTGTTGATTCACTCCATTCATCCTGACTGCCTATTCAGTTTGCTGTGCCACAGTAGAGAGCTATCAAGGCTGGTGCTCAATGGGCTTCCCCAACACGGCAAAGAGAAACTCATCATGGCCTTACGAATACCTCTCACGAGACAAAGCTGAGATATGTTGGCATGTGTGGATATTAGTCCCATAGCCTAATCTGGACCAGAGAAAATGTGCGTTGTTTTTTTTTACGGGTCACAGTAACACATTAGCTGGATTAATTCACATCTGTTACAACAGAAACAAAACGAATCTCAAAATATGGGATTCCAGATTGTTAGAAATGACAAGACCTTCATCTGCTTTTGCTCTACTTCTAAATGTGAATGTCAAGGGGACTCCAAAGTTTCCCAGCATCCCAAAGATTTTGCAGAGGCATAAAAATCAGGAGACTTCATAACAGAAGGAGACTTCAAGATACCTGAAATCGCCCTCTGTAGGTGCTTCTTTATCTCTCATCAACACAGAGCATATATCATTTATAGCATGCTATAGCATATAGCATTTTCTTTTATATGTCTTCATTTCTAGGAAAAGAAAAAGACAAAGGATTCTCTGAAGTAAGGGAGTCTAGCAATATCAAAATCTATTCCCATACAAATTTTTGGACCTCTGTCCTCTGTCAGCAGAGAGAAGACTCTCTTGAAACCTAAGATGGCCAGGCTGTGTTAGGGAAAATTACTAGGAAAAAAAAAAAAAAAAAAAGGTGAAAAGCAAAATGGAGAGAGAGGCATAAGCAAGAAGACGATGAGCCCCCCCTGAAAAGAGACATCCTGACTGGCACAAAAAGAGAGTAGAAGAGCTAAATGTTTCCTTCTTCATAGGTAAAAGTGTGTCCAAGAGCAACATCACTCCCAAAAGCAGGAGGCAACAGCGCGGGCTGCACGGCGTCCCAGCGCCGGGGTGCTCATGCTGTGAGACAGGGCTGCTGCTGACCTTGGGAGCAGGAGCAAGGAGGGGTGGACTCAGCTGCACTCGCGCACGCTCTCCTGCTATGAGTCCCAGGGCTGCCTTTCAAGTCGCCGGTACAGTCCTGAGGGGTACAAAGGGTCACGACGCCTCCAGAACACAACCGCAAATATTTTAAGATGCTGTCCAAATACCACATAACTATTTTCACCTTATATCATCCTGCTATATGTATCTTTCTACTTAGCAAGTGCACACTGGGTAATTTTTCTGTCTCTTTTTCACCATAGTCACCCAGATACTGAATTTTTCTCCCTGCTGAGTGGAACAATGAGATTTTTTTTACTATTATTTCAAATGTTTTTCACAAGCTTGATTCAAAAAGGGATAATTCCCCACTGTATTTTCAGCCTGATTATCAGATGATGACGGACAATAGATTGATAAGAGTCACTCAAGAAGATGCAAGCTCTTGTGTATAACAGCCACTGCAATTATCAGACACTACTAAACTATTATTGATCCTGTTCACATTGGGTGATAACTGAGCATTTTCCACTTATTTAAAGTGCTGTTAGCCAGAAACTCCCATCAATGAAAAGCAGTAGACGACTTTCTTCAAACATGGTTCAATAAATAATAGCACATATAGAAGGTCCATAGTTCCTTAATCTCAGTGAAACAACTAACCGTGAGACACAAATATGCCATCTACTTGGTGCTAAATAGTTGATTACAATAAATCAGGAACCTCTGCGAGGTCATTTAATATGTAACCTAAGTATCACTGACAGACCCGTTGTCACCCTCCAGAAAATAGAAAGAAAAAAGGCTGTTGTCTCATATAGCTTCAATAATATGAAGAAGGAAAAAAATGATGTCCAGATGAAACAAAGGGGACTTCTCCCCATAACACCATGGGGCAGATCTCATTGTCTTAGTCGCTAAAGCAAGGTTTCTTATATATAATTGTATTATTTCAAAGATATGTAAAGCTGTGCTTAATATTAGACTGGTACATTTTGATAGAACTATAATCACAGCAAAAGTGGTCCTTATCAGTGAAATTCATATTACTTTCATTTTGTTCTCTTTAATACTGGGGACATACAGGATGTGATCTGATATTCAGGGTATTATATTTCTCAAGCAGGGCCAGTGGCAACATAGCAATGGACTGCGTGTAAAACTGACTATTAAGGATATTAACTAGTAATTGCTTAGAGTAATCTTTCTAAATAATCAGTAATTAAAAAAATAAATAAAAAGGCTGACCATTGTGATTTAAGATCTGATTAAAATTGACCAAAAAAGTCAATTGGGATGGTTTTAATTATTTATGGTGCCTTATTTTCCTTTAACACAAATGTTTTATAGTTTAGTGAACAAAATAGATAATTTGGTGCCACAATGGTCTTTTATTGGCAGAACAAATAAACTTCAATACAAACTATTTCAGGTCAAAAAGATACTTTCTTTTTTTTTTTTTTCCCCCCCAAACAAACTCAAAAGAAGTCTTGTTTCTTTAGATCCAGCACACACTACCAACACACTCGTTTGTCCATCAGCAGTATGCAAGTGTGCACAGAGACTGAAGGAACAGATTTGATGAGAGACTCTGCTTTTATAGGTGAACTTTTGCAGCTTATGATGCATAAGGGAAAGGAAATCATATATAGATAATATAATTGCCAAATTACAGCTACTAATGACAGTCAGCATGAAATTCAGCTTTGCTGAGTAAAATGTTGCATTGTAAAACTACTGTTGTGAGGTGGAGTGGATGAGTAAACTTTCTTATCACTATATAATGCAATATATTGGGAGTAAATTCAAAAATAAAGGCATAAAATTCACATTTCCACAGCATCCAGAAAGTACCCAGTTACCATGCAACAATTCTTCATGAAAAAAAATAAAACAAAAAACCTCACTGATCACATGCCCCTCCTTAGCATATACTACCAATCTTTGGAAACGAGGCAGGAAGCCATTAAGCAAATTGCACCCTTTTCTGAAAAGAGATCCTACCTTCATATATACGTTCCCCAAATAAATCTTAGCCTCCCAATTTTATTAAATTATTAACAGAAAAAAGAAATCTGTAGTCCAAAAAATACTGACCAGAGCTAGTCCATGTTTGGTCTTGCTAATGAAGCACAGGATATGTGCACTCACTATAATAATCCCTGGATATCACAAAAATGCCTCTCAGTCCATAGCATACCTCAGTGAGAACTATACTAGAAACTGGGTAGGTGAAGCTAAGCAGCTATTATGATCCAGAGTGAGCTCATATCTCTGCACAAATCAATTGAAGAAAACTACCCAGATATTTCTTAATCTAATGATCTTTAATCCTGCTCTTCAGAGGAGACCTACAAAAATGGATTCCAAAGACAACTTATAAACTACTATTCATAGTACTCCTGGCCAACAAAGAGCATGGGCTCCAGTGAGATACTGCTTTTCTAACACCCGCTTCCTCCTCTTTTCTCTCCCCATGTGTACATTGTCTCTCAGGAGATAACTCCTATAACTCTGCTACCACTTAAGTATCAACTACCTTTTCTTTCTGTCTAAATATACAAATATTTGAGTTTGTGTCACCAGGAGCTTGCCTACTTATCCAGTTATACTTGTTGCTCCAACTACGCGATACTGTGTCTGTCTACGAGACTCATTTTCCCTATTTCCTCAGATAGAAGTGGTAACAGAACAAAATAAGCTTATCTTTTCTATTTCAACCTTTTTTTCTGCTTGTCTCTCTGTAAATACAATATAAAAGACAATATACGAAGCCTAACGTCCAAACATAGAGTCATAGGTTTGGTAGGGGACAGAACTAGAAACAGCAACCCAGAACCCTTCTTCCCTTAGGTTGTAATGGCTGAATCCATAGGAAATAGCCCAGCAAAAGGTTATTCACAGTGCTGAAATGACAAATGGGACGTGTGCATTGCTGTATCTCCCTAAATCTTACAGTTCTAATTCCAAGGGAGCTTTGCCTCAGTGAGGAACTTCTTTTTTTTCCTGTATTTCCCGTTTTAGCTTAATCTGGTCAAAACACTTCATCTAGTCATCTAGCAGAAAAGCGAGTGCGCCTCACATTATACAAACGCTTGAGAACTAATAAAGATCTGGGTGAAGTAACTGATGTGATTCTGAAGGGAAAATCTGTTAATTAATGAAGATTGATACTCCCAAGTAAGTGGTTCTATTCAAACCAAGAAATTGCGTTTTCCAAAAAAAGTTACAGTGTACTTGAGGATAAAGAGTCAAAACTGTACATTTTTCATAAACACAAGAAGAATTTTGTTTCAGATCAATGATTTGGTTTTTTTTTCAATAATCAATTGTTATTGTTATTGGATGGAAATGTTATTGTAATGGGAATTGTTATTAGTATATCAAAATACAGCACCTCTTTCAATTCAAACTTCAGAAATAGCTAGTTCTGTTTAGAAACTACTGCAGCAATACTTCATCAATAGTTTGAAAATTTTCATCTTTTAACTATTTTAAAATAAATAAACTCTCTTCATTGTTTTTTTTTTTAATTTTGCTGTAGTAAGGGTAAAGAAGCATTTTGACTGGCCATTGCAATTTGCTAGTTGGGTCGAATTATATCTCCTTGCACAAATAACAGAATAGACAAAAAAAACCCAGCCTGAACTTGTAGTTCACCCGATCTACCTCATCTTCCAAACCCTTTTGAAGGTCCATTTTATCGGATATTCTCTGAGGTATGCAATGAAAAACATATTTTTGAGAGGCTCTCAGAATGTCAGGAACTGAAAGATCTTTATTTGCTGAAACTCACTATTGATTCAGCGCACACATCTCACAGCCCATCTACAGAAGTAAAGAAGTGACAGATTCCTTCTGGTAGGATAAAAGTAAGGAGCGCAGCAGAACAAACAAAGTTCATCTTACAAGCCCAACTGCAATTGCCTTAATTGCAAACAGTATTTCTGATCATCCCATAGCATGGCACGAAAATGAACTGGTGAACAAAGAGAGTCTTGACATTCTTTTCCTCTTAATATAGGCACAGAAGGGATCAGCGAGAAGCTACAGTTCTGCATCGCACAATTATGTGCCTCATTCATTAGTACCACATCATTGACTACACCATGAAAGGAATGACAAATTAGCAATTTCACAGGACTAGCATAATACTATCATTTGTATCACAAAGTCAGCAAAATCTAACCTCCAATAATTCAGCTCACCATTCTAAGCCAAGGCTGGCCATCAATACGGTTTTATGTGCCTTGTACTAATCACTAAAGTCAGATAATATGCAAGGTTAATGGTTGCAGAAAGTCTGGGGAAATATCCAAGATCTGATAAGGAAATCCCACATTACTGCTGTTCTATGTGTGTATATCCCAATCAAGAATAAGCAAGGGAAGGAAATCAATGCTTAAGGCAGTTATAATACATCTCTTGGTGTAACATATAAATTGGCCCTTCATTGCCCATTCACATTTCAGTTAATAAATAGTTCAGACATAGGACACATGGATAGTGAAGAAGTGTAACCATTGTATGTTTGTCACCCTTACTTTAGATTTATGCTGTCTTATTACAACAGCCCGTACCAGTAGTTTTCAATTACTTTGTTAGCCTTTTAAAGAAAATAAGAAGGGTGATGCTTAATCCTGATCAGTAGCTTGTTCTACCATCTGAAAAGAACTTCATGCATTTTTCCTCATTTAAACAAACAGATAAGCAACCTTGATATTCTCATTCTAATTGTATCCCACCATTGGCTCTGATCACAAATATATATCTAACCTTCATTGCTGATAATGAAAACTTTTCTTTTCATACTAGTTATAGCAGAATGGATGCTGATTTCTGTTTAAATTTAGCACTGCGTTATTAAAGGATGCTCTAAAGCAATTTGCAGAATAAAAAGTCTGGCTTCAGTATGCTCATACACACATTTTTAATGCTGATAATATACAAATTCGTGTTATTAATTCTACATCTGTCCAATGCACTTTAAAACTTTTTTAAGTAAGCCTTTTTATTACCTCTAATATAATTACATCCATTTCCGCCCTGCAAACCAAAAACAGTCAGGCAGTGTATTTAATTTGTAACTGCACCACTAAATGCAAATGTAAAATTGGCAGCTTTGATGTTACAGCATTAAATATAGCTTATCTCACCAGTGACAGTGAGAAACAGACACTCTCTTAGGACTGTGAGTTATGACAGGCTCTCCAATGAGTGAAAAATCATCCCCGTACAGCTGTCACTGACGAGATTTTCTTTTTCTTATAGCGTGTGAGAGCTTCAGCATGGTTGGAACCACCACTCTGGTGGCTAAGATGGAGACTGCTTTAATGCAACTCCTTGTGCCCTTTTGTTCTGCAGAAGTTCTTTTGTGACATTAAAAATGCAAATAATAATAATAATAATAATAATAATAAACTGTAGGTCCATTAGCTAACTTACATTAAACTAACATGCTACTTGAAGGAACAATTAGAAAATGTCAAGCAAATAAAGCCAGGAAATAAGATATTCTCCAACTCTAATATCATGCAGAGCATGACTTGACTTTGGGAATTCGTACGGGTACCCTACTTTTACTAGTTGAGGTGTAAGAAATCCACAGTGGAGCTCTCTAATGAAGGTTTTGTAACATCTAGGAATTTTGCTTAGGACTCCAGAACACAGTTTTTCTGACTGATGCGTAAGTAAATTCAGAACAAGCTAGATTTCCATACAGTTTGCAATCTATTAAAAAAAGTTTGTAATCCCCCACTGCTGCGAAGAACAGAGTAGATTTAAACCCTTCTAAACCCTGGAAAGAGAAGCTTTTTTTATTTCACAACTGTGAAAGGCAGACAATCCCCCATGGGATGTTTCAAACATAGTGATGTCAGACAAACATTTAAGGGGTAAGTACTGGTGAACACAGGAGATACCTGACCAGTCACACATATCTTACTTTACCTGCTTCTGGCTAACCAGGCACTATATGCCTACAGCCCTTTTTCAGCTGGGTGGGCAGCAGATGGACAGGATGCCACAATGCATCTTCTTCCACAAGAGGCACGCAGGACCCAGACTGCAAAGACCACACCAAGAGTAAAAGGAGAGCAGAATGGCTGATAACACTCATGTGAGAAAGCTTTGTGTTGCTTTATGTATTATTTATTGACTATTTACTATGTATTTTTGATCTGATTATGAGTGTATTTAGTAAAATATTTTAGGGGACTGTTAATGAGTTGACAGATCATTCTCTCCTTCACCTACTTAAAAAATTTTGCAAGCAGTCTGTTCATTTAGTACTCAGTGCCTTATGGTCACTTCCCTAGGAAACGAAAAAGGCAGCAATCCAGTTGACAAGCCCCAGATGTTTAGTTAACAAACTGGAAGCAAACAAGCCTCTCATTTTAGACATGCCCTAGAACAGGCCTGCAAATGGATCTCCAATGCATTCTGTGAGTGTGATGCTGTTACATGACTGTACATAACCCATTGGTAAGCCTCATGAAAAGAGTTTGTTCAGCTTTGCTCCCACCTGCTTGTATATTCCAGCAATACCAAATGTTCATTGGCCAGGACTGAGCAAAGATTGAGTGGTGTACATCAAGAAGCCTACGACCTCCTCTATTGTATCCACTATATTCTATTTGATATCAAGAAGCAGATCAATATTCTCTAGTAGGCCACCATGTAAGATTTTGAAACAATCATCTGTTTTTGCTTTGCTTTGCACTACAATCCTTATGGCTAAGACTGACTACCGCATGAATGGCTAGGAAGCTACCCCGCTCATCTCCCTTGAATTCAAAATATTCATCTGAAAACAGATTACTAGTGGCTTATAGCCTCTACTGTATGTTGTGACAGCAATTGCATCCTTGTTTTTATGTACGCTTTCATCTCTATGTATGTTACCTCTTTTGTTTAATACATATGAAAACTTTATTTCTTCCACTTCTCTTTTTTTATCAGCTTGCATAATGGCTTATTTCAAAACTGGTATGCTGGCCCAGAGGGCTTCGGTGTTCCATTTTTTGTATTTTGTGAATAGGAGGGAAGCTCCTTAAGTTATTCCCTTTTAGGAGTCTTCAAATGAGACATCCAACAAATATTCCTTCCCCTTTTCTACCTAGAAAATCAGGAGAGATGAAAATTTTTGCTGCATCCTACTGGTACCCAGGACTTTTGCCAGTCATTGGTGAATTTTGAAACTGTGGCCTTTCTCTGGAGACTACCCATCTACTGATGACTCTCCTGCCCGTTTGGGGTCTGGCACAGTGAAGTCTTCTCTTTCAGTAAAGCAGTTCTGCAAAACATTCGACAGCTCTTGGGTAAAAAAAAGCTGCACTGAGAATTGTTCAATGCCCCAGTGCTATTATTAAAGCAAGCAAGCTGAAATTGAATCCTAGACCTGCCATCATGTTGAAAAAGCAGCCAGATTTCAAGGGGAAGAGAATAATAATGCAGTTATTCTTAAAAATGCAAGAGAGAATTGACCAGCAATTTGAATTTGCCTTCTCTCAGTATGCATGAGAAAGCTGGAGTCTAAGATTAACACTATCTGAAGAAAAACAAGTATGCAGAGCATTAATAATAAGGCCAGGAGACCTCAAGCAGGATGAATTTGCACTAAACACTTTTGCCATGATTATCCTCCAAAAGGTCTGCAGAGGAGTAGGAGATAGCAAGGCAGCAGGCAGCTGTGGTAGTGACTGGAAGAAATTTTAGGCGAAGAAGAAAGCCCCAGGTGACCAAACACTTTGCCATGCTTTGGAGCAACTTTAACAAATAAATTAAAAAAAAAAAAGAAAAAAGAAAAAAAAGAAAAAAAGGTTTTGTGTAATTCCCAGTCATATTCATATCTTGGTCCCAAGTGACAGTTTGGGAGAATTTCCTGTTGGTCACACCATAACTTTTAACCTCAGCAAGGTCCAAATATAAGATGCAATTTACAACAGAGAGTCCTAAATATGGAATTCATAAAGAGTATGCACACAGGAATCCCAAACAGCTATACAATTTGATATGTGAATACAAATGAAAGCATCACCTCCACAATGTCATTATCTTTCAGGGCTGTTTGTCCTCTGTTGGGCTGCACTGGAGAAGATTTGAGGACTAAGACAAGCTCCAGTTTTGAAAAAAATAAAGCTGCTAGAGTGTAGAAAACTCAGCAGGATTAGAATTTTGCTTCAAGTGTGCAAGCCCTCATCATGTAGAGTAATGACACCTTTTTAAAGGATAAATGAATAATAGCTCTCCTCAAAATCATGAGAAATGTTTTGCATTGTTTCTCTCAAAGGAAAAGGATGCAGAGGCTGAGAGAACAATTAAAAGATAAGGAGAGAATATTTTCCAGAAGGTTCACTGCAACAGCTAATTGAGGCTGTTTTATGGCAGCCATTTCAATTTTACTATTTTCAGTACTTTTTTAAAAAAAAAAATCGTATTAATGCAACAGCGCTTGATCATTTTTTTCTTAGTCTCAGAGAGAGTGGAGTAAGCAGTTTTATCCCATCTTTATATTCTTCGAACTTTCACCTCAAAACCAGACTTTCACAAAGCATGTGTTTCAAGCAAGAATCTCATTTGACAACTGGAACCTCAATTTTCTTCTCCTTTTGATTCTTTTTTTAAATTCATGATGATTGGGTTGCTGCTAGCACCTTTTCTGTTAATTTGTTTTACAAAGTAAGTGGTTAGATTATAAAGAAAATCTTTAAAATTTGACCTGAATAAAGGAGATCTGAAGACATCTGGTGGAATCTGCAGAGAGCCTGAAAGGATCCTTCTGAGATGTAGGTTCCCTCTTTCACCGAAGGGGATAACAACTCTGTGACTAATCACGGTAATCTAAATGTTGTCAATTACTTTGTCCATCACTAAAGTATATAAAGAGAAGTGTCTTTGGAATCCATATACAGTTCTAAAGGAGACAAAAGACCAGCCAAGGAGACATGGATCTAAAATTCAGAAGCACAAGCTTTTGCTAAGAGTTGACATATCAGTGGGGGCAGAGGGAAAGAAACAGATCATACAAAATTCTTGTTATTTTCAAAAAACAGAATACAGCTTCAGGAAGTTTGGTAAGTGGCTTCAGAAAACAACACAGCATATAAGGATACGGCACAAATAAGACATAATGTCAGGGAAAGTAAATCAAGGACTGTGAATGGAAACCTACCCTCATTTTTTAGTAAAATCCCTACTGATTTCAGTGGAAACAATGTTTATTAACTCAGTCTTTTGTACGATAATGGCCAAAGTACATTGGAACACATCTCAGTTTAAAAGAGCATGTAAAAGGCAACTCAATATTCTATATCTCATTTTCCTGTCATATCTATTTTGTGTTAATTAGATTACAAATGTTCCTGATGTCAGTACAATGAAAATGGTATCTAGAAATTATATCCTACTTAGACATGTGGTAACAACTTTCAGACTAAAGAGGGTGTTGAACTTCTTTCCTGTCTTCTTTAATTTGATAGTTACAGTGTCAAAGCAGTTTCTGATGGGAAAGAGAAATGAAATGAAAACCGAGCCCAATCATTAGCTTCTCCATGCAGATTTTCATAACACAGAAAAAAAGAAAAAGAAAAAAAGCACCTTGTGCACATCTCAGCTTGTTAAAAAGGTTTGCATTCAATTATGCATTGCTATTCAGAAATGGTCCAAGAAACAAAAAAATGGTTTTAGTTTTAGATGCAACTTTTTAAAAAATGCCAAATTTTATTTTGCTTTTCTTCACTTTCTATGGATTTTATGGAGTCACTGAGGCAAAAGAAACAAATAAGATAATCTGAATATAACACAAAGAGCTAGTTAACTTGAGAGTCTTAATAACATATATGGTTACACAAGGCAGAGCAGTAGCAAGAGTCTGTGTCTAATATGTAAGGTAACACCCACAGAAGACAAGTGGTGTTTTTGCACTCCCAAGTCCCCTCCTCTTCTATTTTTTTACAGTTGACTCTGTACACTAATTACTTATGTCCAGATTCACGGAAGTCCAAGAAACTTAAATTGTTGCAACCGGAGTTGTCCAATCCTAGAAAACCATCTTGCCTCCTCCTGGTTTCATTGTCTGGAGACCAGAACTAGGACTTCACAGGTTCAGCAGGTCTAGCAGGACAAAAATCTCTCTGCCTGAATGGAAAGGACTCAAGACCTTTCAGATCATGTCTTGCTTTGTCTTCTACCACTTTCTTTCTTTTATTCCTAGGAGCTTCCTCAATTATTAGATAGCATTTCTTCTATTTGCTTGCCAGGCACCAACTTCACGCAGAAAACTAATTGAGCAAATGGTTCAATTCTGAATTGGTCAGTGATCAGGCCCTGTGTCTGCTCAGGATGGATTACAGTCCTACAGCCAAGTGTCCTGTATTTAAGATATTTGCCCTATGCTCCAAGGAACTTTTCTGTTTGATTATCCTAGCTGATGAAATGTATATGAGACAGTTTGATAAGTAACTGGAAATACTCAAATTTCAGCTTTGAATATGAGTAGAACTCCTTGTCTTTGGAATTGACTTCCTAAAAGGATGGTGCAATTAAAAAAAAAGTAACACAGAAACATGTGAAGTTTTACAAGCCATGGGCAATTTATTGTATTAAGGAAAAATAGACCCGTGCTCATGCAGTGTTGAAGCACTGAAGTATTGCTGACTGTGCCCTCGAAGGCTTGTCCTGACACTCTGCCCTTCTGGTTGGCAGGGCAGGACCGGGGCGAGATGGGTCCTTAGCAGAAGCTCCTCAAGTTTGCCTCAGATGTTGGTGCTGGATAATAGTTAAGTTGATGACCTTTCTGGGGGCCTATCACTACAGCCTGTCTTTACTCTTACTCTTACGGAAGCAGTGGGGACTAAAAGTTCCTGAATCGGAACTTAAAAAAAAAGTAAAAGGGTTTTGCCTTACACATCAGGAGTGAAAATTCCAGATGTTCTCTTCAAAAAAAAAAGAAAGTAAAAGTGCTTTCACACGCAGGAGTAGCCAAGTGAATACATAGTCTCTGTTATAGCAACAACTGCATCCTCCCTACTCAGGTCTAAAACATCTTTCCAGAATCTTCTGCCATAAAGTGCTGGGCCGCGTCTTGGAGGGAGTGTTTTGTCTGAAGCTACCCAGCATTTGGAGTTTGCTGTTCAGCCTGATAACCAGCTTCTGTCAGACGGAGAATTCTCGGGGCCTTATGTGTGGTCTGTCCATCCCAAATTGCACTCCTGAAAAAGGAACTCAATTAGCAGTAAGCTTACCTATCACTTATCAGCTGACCATGTAAATAGCCTGCAAAATAGTAAAAAGGCAGGTGGTAATCCAATGGGATAATAGCTCAGGGAAAAAATATGCTATTAGCCCTGCTGGGCTCCACACGGCAAACAGCCCTTTCCACTCGTAGAACCATGAATAGATCCGCGGCACAGCAAGAACACAGCCACGTTCGGCAGCATGTGTCAAGGCAGGGAGGGAGCGAACCTGCTCTTGTGAGACAAAAGGCTCCACTCTGGGAGATAAACAACGCTGAGGCAGCGTGATCGCAGAATATTTAAAAATAACCATAATAATGAAATGCAAAGCAGGGGAAATGGGGGGGAGGGAGGAGGCTAGGAAATGTTCAGACAGCCAGAGTGGAATCTCACTGCAAAATGAAATAAAATATTCCTCGTGCCAAAAGGTTGAGTCTATTATCTGGAGTCACACTTTGTGTTCTTCCTCCTGCTGTTTCAGGGCCCGGAGGAAACCAATTTAGAAAATGAGGGACAGATTTAATCCTAGCCAGTTCACCTCATGTTGGTATTGAACGCTCGGTAGCGAGGTGCGGGTAACTATTGCTGTGATGCACACATACCTAGCTCGGGAAAAGTACAGGGGGAAAGCGGGGAGGTTCTAAACACCAAAAATGCATGTCAGCTACTTTGCTGCTTCAGTGCCTTTTCAGCTACAAAATATTGTGCTAGAGCATTTAGAAAGAAAATCGCACTATTATAAAGCAGCACGAGACTCCCAATGACTTGCCCCAGCTATTCAGTTCACCTGCAGTTGACATTTGAAGCCAATATGGACAGTCCCATCAAGATTTGGGGCTGGAGCCAAAGACGTAGCTGACTGAACCAAAAATGTTCTCTGCGGCCTTCAGCATGTCATTTAACCTATCTTTGCCTCTCATATCCACCTCATCTGTAAAATGGAGATAACATGACTTACTGGCTGCTACACAGACACATTAGTAGCTGCATAGCAGATCTGAGATCGTCAGAGATCTGAGATTTGAGATCTGGCACTGACTACACAGCAAGGATGATTAGGAAGCTATGGGCTTCCTGTGGTTCTTGGCTACAGGAGAAATGGTGTAGGCAGACCAAAGCTGTAGGGAGCAGGTCACCAACACGGTGATTAAATCAACAGTCAATTTCCAAGAAACCAGAGCATTTACTAGCTTTAAAATCTCAATTTTATATAAGAAAGTGTTTGATGTGCTTAACCAAATGGCAAGGCACAGCACAGATTGTTTTCATGCAAGATTTTACTTATCTATGTCTTACATTTACAGTCTTTCAAAGCTCACATGTGTACTCACTGTAGCAAATAAAAGACGTTTGAATTTTACTTCCTTGGCTCTAGGAATGATCTGCATTTAAATCTACTAATTCCTAATGCCACTGAAAAACATGCACCTGGTTGATCTGCTTATATACAGCTGAAAGGAACCCAGGAACAAAGCAGCAAAGCTTTACTATAAGCACCTGAAACAGGATTTTCAGGGGTGTTGAGTAGCTGAACACCCAGGTGTCTAACGGTAGCTGCAGAATTTCAAAGCTAGAGGAAAATCAACCTCATTACTTTCTCGTCCAATATAAACTGACTTAGTGAAGGAAGGAGGAGGGAAGGAGAGCAATGGGATGTTGAACTGAAAGTTGACCCTTTCAGGGCAGATTGTGCTCTCTGAAGCTGAAAAGAAAACTGGGAAACAGTGCTTGATGGAAGAACAAGCAAGAGCAGACATCAGGAGCAAACCTGGAAGAAAATGCACCAGCTGTGTGTTTTCTGCTTCAGGCACAGTGACGCATCTCTGCCCATATATACACAGGTTATTGCATTGCCAAATGGGCCTGCTCTTTCCATTCCACTGGAGAAGCATCAGAAATACATATGAGAAAGGGCAGAGCTTCAGCAATGTAGTAAGGGCTCACAAGATGAACACAGCCCTTCAGAAGAAATTCAGGAACAAATCCTTTTGCAAGACAATGTATGCACAATACACAATAGGTTTTCTGTTATAAGAGGAAGATGTAAGTGCAGCACCTCCAAGAGTGCTGCTTCAAAAGTACCTTTGATTTGTCTTTAACCCTCTTTTGACTCTTTTCAAGACCACTGGGAAAACTTTTCTATCAAATTAAATATTGATAGAATTGTATTTCTATTGTAATAGAAAACAGATAAGCCAAATGCAAAGTTGGAGACATCCTCCAAGTTAGGTTTAAGGGCTGAAATGATGCTTTTAAGGATTACCAGCAATAACCTCACTGGGGGAGGCATGAAGAAGCTGAAGGCAGGGCTGTCCACCCTGCAGTACGTCAGGACAAGCAACAGCTCAAATCAGCTCAATGCTAGGCGAGTAGGCACATTACCCAGCACACAGCAGTACAATGCTTCCAGCACCTAAACACGCAGGACCTCACCTTTCACCGTGACAGTCACTCACTTGTCACCCACCGCCAGCCTGAATCCTGACAGTGTCCCAGGAAGGCTGAAGGCAACACCAGGGAAATCCCTTTCTCACAATTATGCCTAGTCATATGGCAAGAATACTCATCAAGCACAATGGTCACGTTCCAAAAATGAATCATCTTGTGACATTTTAGAAAATGTTTGTGTGACTCCATAGTAAGTCTATTCTAAAAAGTCAGAACTGAATTTTGAAAGGTTCATGGAAAAACAAAAGCTCTGAGAAGCCAGCAAAATATAAAATGTAGAAGAATTGGAGTCAATTTAGTGCTTTATTAACACTTTCATTCCAATATACATATCAAAAGGTCAGGAAACTGAGGGTATAGTCTGTTTTCGACAACTTAGCCAGGAAATGAGGCTCTGTCGTGGATAACAGCACCATTGTACACAGCGAGGAAAAAACCACTCTTCTCAAGTTAAACTGTTATTTATGAGTTTAAGCAGAGAAAACAGTAGAATATATCGCATCCCTGGAAGAAAAAAGGAAAGGTTAAGGGACTGTTCTGTCTGTGCTGTTCAGTGGATGGACTCAAAGTTGCAGCACATCAAACGAGTCTGTCACATAGGCTCCACTATCAATCTACCTGCTCCATAATTACCGCTTGTTTCCTAAGTGCTCCTCACAACAAATGCATTTTATTTTACGGAATCAACTGCACTTGCAGCCGGCCAGAGCAACACGACTTCACTGCACTGTGCAGGCTGTGCTGTGCACAGCACTGGCAGCGGTAACCACGTGTCTGCTGTACAGCATCACCAACACCAGCCCAAGCTGTAAGAGAGGAACCTGAGAGGGGAATAACACACATGTAGGGAGAATCACGTGGTGTCACATTTCCAAATTTTGCTTATCTGGATGCTTTGCTTCTCAAGGCTGAGCAGGCATGCACAAGAGTGAGGTGGCAGAGCTGAGAAGATAGATAGCAGCAACCACAAGATTTGCCACTGCACAAACCTGCTGTGCAGGAGCTTGCAGACCTTGTACAGACAGTCCCTTGCTACCATACAGGGACTATAAAAAGGTCCTATAGGTTAAACAGCTGTGCAGGCAAAGCAGATGGACTGTGAAGGGGCATGTCTTTTTCAAGACCTTCTTATGGTTTGTTTATAGCTCTCCTGCTAAAGGCAATACTTCTAAAGCACAGGAGAGATATAGAGGCTTTGCCAAGAATAGAGGAGAGTCAGTAGAAAATAGATATTTCACTGAAAAATCAAGACCTTGCATGCTACATACAATTTTTCCTATGTAGATAAGCATTTTAAATATTGTCCATGCCATTTTGCCAAGGTGTTTACTATGGACATGATAATGACAGCATGAAAACAGCACACTGGAACCCGAATAGCTAGTCTGTTATACTTGTGCAAAGTATAAATTACAGCAACTCAGACCTGGCAGTCTCATGTGTGAGCTCCTTTACTTCCATGTTAATTCTCTACGCAAGATTCTATATGCAGGTAGATAATTTGGAAGCTCTCTCAATGCACTTATCTTCCATGTTATAGGAATTTCAATGTATAGAATAAACAATGTTTTGTATTCTTAAAAAAATTAGTATATGTCACGGTAGTTCTAAGGCATTTTAATGGCGATGTCTGTCATGTAACAGGAAAAACACCACTGTGGGAAGAGATAAATGAAAGCCAGTATTATTATTTCACTCTGCCATTTAGGAAGGATACTCAGCTATGAATATGGAGCCAGAGTTCAAGGATCTGTCTTTATTATATAACGGTGCAATCTTATGCTGAAGAATGTAAATCCCTCCCATAGCTGGATGGCAGTTTCTGAACTTCTAAAAGTGTTATTTCATTCTGAGATATGCTGCCTTAAAATTATCTCTGTCTATTCTTTATGAGATCTTGTTTTTAAAAAGATGTGATCAACAAAATATAATATACAATGTAAGGCTCATTTTCATATATATTTTTATACATGCATATGTTTATGAATGAACGATAAGGTTGGTATAGGATGGCGTAAAGTCCTGAAGCAAGACATAAGGACTAACCAATGAGTCCAGGTTTCAGAGACTTTGAAGTAAAGAGAGAGGGAGAGAGCAGCAAAGCAATCCCAGTATCATCAGATGAACTTCTGTGTATCGGGGGCATTCATTCTGCCCTGCACGGGTAAGAAGACATTTATTCCATGTCTCTTCCAAAGTACAGCAAAACTATCATTTGACCTCGTGTCAAGGCAAACATCTACGTTAGTTTACTAAATAAACACATGCAAGTATTATATCTCAAGTACTAGCATTTATGAATAAAGAGCTGCACACCCAAATTCCTCTTCGTATGTACTGTCACCCGCGTTTTGGCTGAGTTTCTAGAGTTTGGGACTATTTCATTATTATTACTATTTTTACTGCTGTGTTACCGCTTCAGGCTTGATTACATGTTCAAACTTAGGTGTCATAGTAGCAATTGGTATTTCAAAAGAAAAATAGATCTGACTTAGCTGGACATTTTTACAGTCCCTATTGCTTTTATCTATATAATGGGCCAGATGTCAGAACAATAGAACATTTTAAATATTGACATTGGGAAAGCACCAAGAAAATTAATATTGCTTTTGTTTATTTCTATATAGTAGCAAATGCTTATTTTGATATTACCCTAAATCCTCTGTTACTCTTTTGGATTTTTTTTTCTAATATTATTTTGATATTCTGAAATTGAGATATTGCAGATATTGCAGGAGTTAACCATTTTAAATGTTAATGGTTTCCTTACCTTATTAATCCACAGTGATTCTGTCAGCTGCATTGCATGACAAATATTTGCTCAGCTGAGCAGTGTGCTGCTTCTGTTTGCAGTGATCCTACCTCCACTAGTCCGATTTATTTATAGATACTTATATCATTACTCCCCTTGCTTTATCCCCATCACTAACATCTACAGCAATAATGACATACGATGTCTAACTAGAGCAGCTGCTAAAGAACAAGACACCGACCAGTAACTTTCCAAACAGCTTTTCAGTGTCCTATGGGGCCTCTTTCATTCAGTAGTTTATTTAAGGGGAAGACCTTTACTACCTCAGGCTTCTACTCAAAATCTGGAAAAAAAAAAAAAAAAAGTATTTGAGATTTTGGTGCTTCATTGAAGAACATGATGGAGGGAGAATATAAATTGTTTAAGCAGAGTTTAAGTTATAGAACTGGTACAATTAGTTCTGTATGTTAGCATAACACAAAATAGGTCAGGCTGTTTTGTTCTTTACTACATCCTTTCTGTATCTATGGGAAAATTTCTTGATATGTCTTTCTCATAGGAATGTTATTAGACTTACTATATGCTTACTGAATGCTTTTACATCTCCAGAAGATCAAAAGTGCATATGAACAATTTCCCACTGATGATTTATTGTATTAAAGCATTTACAAAGAATCCCTATGTGATGCCCCGTTATGAAGGTGGTTGTTGCTAGATTTCCTATGAGATTTTTTTAAAATGGATAGTAATAGTAAAGCTCCTGAGCTATCACAGTTTAATATGAAAAAATATCCTTCACAGTGGTGTGGTTGAACAGAAGGCCATTTGAGACAGAGAGAGCCGTCCTTTGAGAGCTAAAGTTTCCTTAACCCCAGGAGAAGCCCTGCTCTACCCAGCTGGGTGAATGCAGCTAACGGGTTGCGCTTGTCGCAGAGTTTGGGCCCCTGCTGGTCCTGACAGGGCCGATGGCGTGGGACCGCCGCGGGGAGGGAGTGCTAGGCACGCTGCAGGTCGTCGCCGACTGCTCCGAGGCTCTGCTGCAGGAAGCACGCGCTGCAGCTCGGGATTGCCAGGCAACAACCGGAGCTTCCGTCTCTGGGCTCCGTGCTGCCTTGGACTTGTGTTGCTGAGCTCGGACACAAGCAACACTGCCCAGCTGCACCGCTGAGCTGAGCTGAGCTGACTGTCCTGAATTAAGGCCTGAGACATGACTGTAGAAGCAGCTTACTGTGCTGAAGGTTTGCCTGTTACATAGGGAAACACAGCTTAATGCCAAATGGCCTTAACTAAGGAGCCTCAAGTCTACTCTGGCCCATAATAAAAAGCAGACTTTTCAAAATAAATCTTGAAAGAAAAAGAGTACTCTCAGGTCAAAATATGAGGCCTAGAAGCCCTGAGAAAATTCATAGGCTAAAGGTAAGGCACTAACAGTTTATCTGCTACAAACCAAGAGCCTGTACCCCAATAGCGAGCCCAGCCAAGCCCAGGACTGAGAGGCTTCTGGCAAAAAAGCCTCAGCAGAGTGACCAGAAATCTTGTGACCCTTACCTGTGGGAACTGCACAGCAGGGAGTGCTCTGAACCATGAAATCCTAAGGTCTGCAGGAGCTTTCCAAACAACTTTCTCTTACAAGCAACTTCATTAGAACCATCCTGACCTGTGAAACATTTTAGTCTTAAGGAATAAGGTAATTTCCCCCATTAAAACCATTTCTAATCTGGTCTGCCTGCAGCGCCCAAGAGTGAACATATAGACCTTGCCTCTCAGCTTCTTCTGGCCCTAAGAATCTGTTCCCCTTCAGTAAGGTAAAAAAACATCAGTAGATTACTTCTTGGTCATGCATCAGAAACTAAAGAACTAGATATCAGACTAGTTTCGGGCTCAATGATGGGTTTTGGCACTGTCTGAGAGTCCTGCAAACCATTGAACACCACTGCCCAACAGCACGTGTTGTCCAACACACCCACTTTAGATCTTATTTCAAACGAGGACAAGTAAACATTCAATGTACACCAAAGCACAGCAAAAACAAAGGTACAGTAGCTGTTGCAGTATATAATGCTCTATTAGGAGAAAAACAGAAAACACATTAAAATAATACTCAAAGGGCCTACTTAAGCATTCAGAGATCAGAAGATAGGAAATATGGGTCTGTTTATGGGGTCTGCAGATTACCTGCACCCTTCTATTTGTGAAATTGCCTCAGCAACAGTCACTTAGTATTGTGATAAAAATTTGCCAGCCCTTGCTCAGCAGCGTGACACGCGCCGGCCAGTCCCTGGGCTTCCCTCTAGCCACATCTGCTCCCACAACGAAGGGCTGCTGAAGCGCTCTCAGATGCCCTCAAACACACTGTTCTATGTCCAAATGCCACAACTGCCTTCACATGTGCTTTAGGAGGCACAAACTCGCTGTCAGCACCAGCTGTGAATGAAGCAGCTGCAAGAAGGGCAGCATCTTTCTAGTCTGTATCCAGATATAATGAACTGCCGCAATGGTGCACCCTAAACTTCAGTCAGCCACAACCTTTTCACCTGACATGGCAGGACACCATCAGGCTTCAGGTGAATCACTTTTACTCCCTAATTACCTTTTTCATTTTTCCTAAAAGTAGATTTTCATATCAAGTAAATACTTGCAAAAAACAGCTGACACGAGTTTGCAAGGAGAAAGTATCCAAGTTCAAACAGTATTCAGCTGCAGTTTCAGCTAATATTAGCTGAACACTAGATTGAGAAGAATTTTGACTATAACATTTTTTACGCTTTTCTAGATGACCAAAGGCACATCAT
The DNA here is from genome assembly GCA_003342815.1 of Eudromia elegans. Lineage (NCBI taxonomy): Eukaryota > Metazoa > Chordata > Aves > Tinamiformes > Tinamidae > Eudromia > Eudromia elegans. The sequence continues at coordinate 140,660 of PTEX01000188.1, forward strand.
TCCAGCTGGAATTATTTGAGCACAAGTCATATCCTAATGCATCAGCCATGAATCATTTATCTAATTACATATCTTTGTCTCTGCTCACATCCAGTTTTGAATATTAAAAAGACACGTAGCAAATGTAATCTAATTTTTCTATCACATAGACTTTTCAATATTAGCTTTTGATGGGAATTTGTAGGATAAGAGTATTATAGTAACTAAAAATATTGTGCCTAGTGCTACTTTTAGCTATTTCATATTTTAGAGAGAATTCTTCTGATTTGCATTCTGTGTTTCGTTGCTTCAGTGGATTTTTCTGAGAAAAAAAATTACACAAAAACATTGGAGCAAGAATTGAAATTTAATTGAAATTAAACTGAAAACCTTAACAGAAAGTCATCTCTCTCTGCTAGAGGGCCTGTTCTTAACATTAGTCCTGTGCCTGCAGAACAATCCTGCAGATAAAAAAGCTAAGCACATAAAGGCAGATAAAGGTAGGCACTCCCTATCTAGCATTCCAGATTAACTCTGATAAGGAAAGTAAAAGTTAAGAGCTGGTGACAAAACCAAGGCGATGGCATCAGGTATGGTGAAAGCTGGCTAGCAAGTAAGCATGAGTAGAGAAACAGAAAGCTATACGTTGTGGGTTGAGGATACTGCATTCAATTCCTGATGAAGGAATAAGCAATTAAAGGAATTCAAGAAATGAACCACGTTGATTTAGGCACAAGACTTGAGATATTTTTATGCCTGTGACCATATCCTTTCAGGAAAAAAAGCAGAGAAAATTAAAGAATATAGAAAAATAAAAGCGCATTTTGATGCTCATGGCCAAGTAGAAGGGAGTGTGGAAAACAGAGCAGTTTGACACAGGGCTTGTGTTTACAAGCTAGATATATTTTAAAGTATAAAATGTCTTCAGTTGAGGATGTATGTGGATCTCTCTTCCATTGCGACTTCCTCATGATGCCCCACATTCAGTAGCCTAGCTCCTGCATGAGTACAGAGAGGTCTGAACAAAATTACTGATATTTTATTTTATATCTGTAGGGCTTTTTACTTTCCCAGTTGAAGCATTTTCTGTGCTCGTCACCTCAACAAAACCTCAGACAGTTCCTATCTTTGCATGAAAAAGCTTGCTGGAGAGAGTGGCCATCAGGTCACCCCTATTGCTTTCCAACTTTTATCTCCTCGCAGCTGTCATTTGGCTAATGCAGTATCAGGATTTCAACCAATAAAACTGCCAAAAGTGCTAGATTTCGGGAGGGGGGGGGAAATCTATTTTCTGTTCTAAGATTAGTTGCAGAATTGGTCTGATATGCCTTATATCGCCGTTAGCTCCAGTATGAACTTTTCCTTGCTCAGCCCCGTCGCTGGTGCTTGGCACCCGGCGGCACATTTATTTTAAGTAGGGATTTTAGCGACATCTGGTGGCGACCAGGGAAGGCTCCTCTCTGGGATCCCCCGGCAGAGCCTCCCCGCCGCCCTCCGCAGCGCTGCGCGGCTGGCGAGCCCCGCGGAAAGAGCGAGGAGGGATCCGGAGGGCTCGGGGGAGGTGGCAACAGAGCTAAGAAATATCATCATAATGCCACATGGCAAAAGAGGACGAAAATGCTCCGGGCAAATTCAGCGTAGCAGGGCATTCTGAAGGAAAAAATAAATGTGTACCCCATCTGCAGTCTTTGTAATGTCCTTATGTTGTAGCCTCAGCAAAACAGAGGTGTGAACCCGATACCTGAACTCCAGACTTTTGTTACTTAACGTGTTGACTCTCACTAGGGTAAATTTCAGGGTATGTTATAAGAGAAAATAATGCAGTGAAAAAAATATAGACCTCAGAAATACTCAGGCACTTTAACGGAAGTATAAATTGGATGCTAACTAGACACTTAACTCTATTTCAAGCACAGCAAACTTTTATGAGTTGAATACCTTTATGGAAGGTCCAGACAGATTCCAAAGGAGGTGAAAAACAGAAATTGAGAAGAGCTCTGAGGAACTGGACATGTTGACCTAAGGCTACAGTCTGCTGCTTTAGCCTAAGTATCATGTCTGAATAATTCTGACACTAAAAGGCAACATCAGCCAAAATTGAGCTTTTACCTGGCAAAACCAAAGAAAATCATTCTGTTTTCTCCTTGATATCAGCAAGTACATATTCTGCAGCAAGCTGTTCTGAAAACATAAAAAATAAGAAAAAGAAAGTCTTGGTAGTTATAAAAACAAAAAAGAAGAAAAAAATGCTGTAATAGCTACTGGAGGTGTTTAAAATAGATAGACATTTACCTGCCAAATGTAGACTAAATCCAGTGAGACCTTTCTGGTTCAGTAAGATAGGGGTAGTGATCTTCGATGGTCATTTTTAAAAACCAGAGATTTTTCAATATCCAGGTTTCTCAGTTTTATATTATGTTAGAAGTACTGCCAAGACCCCTGCACAGGAGCAGGGTACCAGCCTTTCTACCTCAGGTTAAAGAAACTTTTGGAACAGCTGTAGTATTTTAATAATCAGTTTAATCCAGGTGGTTCTTAGCTTTAAATATCATAGGTATTCAAATACCCATCTAGCCGTCTGGATGCTTCTTCTGAAGCTGCTGCAGCATCTATAAAATGATTCTGAAAAATCAGTGGCACTTTAAGGTCATCTTCCTGGTATGTTCAGGTTCTTCACTCAAAATTAGAACCATCACATGCAAATTAAAATGAGAAAAAGAACAATTACTATATAGTCAGGCTATTAATCAGGCTTGAGAAATAACCTGAGGAATGGACAATAATGTGTTTAAGCTCTAAGACACATTCTTTGACTGAATCATGGAAAAAATATTCTAGGCTAGAGCAAAAGATTAGACCTTTGATTCTGTGAACTGCAGAAGAGGATTCCTGCCCAGGGTGATATAAGTTTCTTTTTTTTTTTTCTTTTTTTTTTTTTTTTTTTTTTTTTTTTTTNTTTTTTTTTTTTTAATAAGCACTAAGAGAGAATTACTTTCTCCGTTTATTACAGTTGCCAGCATATATCCAAGTATGTTCCAAACGTACTTTGCTCTTCAGGAATATTAGACAACATAAAAAGAGAGAAATGTATTTGGAAACTCATGAATGACAGAGTGAATGCGTTTCCACTTTTCAAAGAAGACAGCAATGAGTCATCCTTAGATAACTGCTACAGCCTTGACTCTGACTCCCCAGTATGTTGTGAATCATCCATGGCAGGGAATCAAGGAGTACGGCACACTTCACAGCAGTAGGTGCATTGCAGAGAGTGGGCAAAAGGAGGAAACAAGACAAGGACTCTCTTAAATCTCAGCGTGTCTTGACTGCAGGAATGGCCTATTGACACTATAGGCAGTTGATAGAGACAGAAGTGCTTTGCAAGATCCACCATCTTGTACTACAGAGACTCAACACCTCGTGCTCATCTCTACTCAGCACTGGCAAGATCTGATGTCTGGTTATGGGCTCTACACTTCAGGAGAGATGAGAACGAAATGGAGAGACTGGAGAGAGGTAATAAGAGTGACGAGAAGCGCAGGAAACAGAACCTGGAGGAACAGCTGAAGGAAGTTTTCTAGGAAAGAGAAAACAGAACAGAGAGATCTTGAACTGCCTTCCAATATATAATCACTTCACTGCAAAGAGATATAGACTATGTCCTTGAGTACAGGAAAGCAGTAATGGATTGAAATGTACCAAGAGAAAGATATTCAGGAGAGATATTAAATTTGTTGCTGACAGTAAGGAAAATTTTCTTACAGTACAGTAAAGTTAAGATTTCCATCAGACATAAGTTATTGCATCTTAACTATTTTTTCTTGATTTTACTATGTGTATTTTTCCTCTGCTGTTTTGGAAAAATAATATATACTCAAAACAGTGATAACAACTTTGCTTAGAAAGAAGAGAAATACTGTGATCAACGTGAATCAAAAGACAACCAGGATGCACACAGCTGGACAAGAACATTCAAGGAAAAGAAACAATGATGCAATTACTAGGTCAGTGAAGGAACTCCTTAGGCTGAATATAGCAAAAATACTTCCTAAAAGCTTGAAACAGCACTCTGAATCCTTCCTAGCAAAAAAGAGGAAATACCTTCACAGTCTATGTTTAAAATTTTAACATTGTTTTAATCACAATTGCACAATTGTATCTGGAAGTGGAAACAGATCCTTTTGGAGGATGGAAAAGTGCAGCAGAATGATAAAAGTTTATCATTCCAAGTTCTGGAGGCTGGCACTTTCTTTTTAAATTTACACCTTCTTCAGTCTCGTGCCTATTGCTATCACCACCCAGAGATATAAACTAATTTTCGACACTCTATTAGAAGACCATTCAAAGAAAATGTATTATTTTTAAAGGGTCCATGAAGAGATGAAACTCAGAAGGTCCTCAGGACAGAAGACTGTGAATTGGTGATTCTACTGGACCACTCCTCCCAGTAAAAGAAAACTAAAGTTGTTACAATGCAGAGTTCAGCTGCACTTAGTTAGAAACTAATACTTGAATACAGTTGGAGTTCAGTGATGTAATTTCTCAATGACAAAACAGATACAGGGTTCTATAAAAAAAATCCATAAAAACAACTGATTTGTTAGGGTATTCAGTGAGCAAGGAAATAAATCAACATGATTAGGTTGAAATTAAATCCTTGTACATATTTCTTCACTTGATAGTATGATTTTAACAAAGAAGTCTTCAAAACTCTTTGAAACTGAATAAATTTTCCATATGCTGATATTCTCTGGGAAAATATTCAATGATTGTTTTTGACTAATTAGTTCATCCAGAACTTAACAAGAACTTAAAGAAAAAAAAATAGTTGAGCTACAGAAATGTAGAGCCCAAAAGACAATCAGGCCTGTAGCAGATATAAGGAGTATATATATATATTCTTGCAATTATAGACTCTCATGCTCTTTCTAGAGAATAGCTGAAAAACATTCTGCATAACCTACCGTATAGGCCAAAAATCATTCCCTAAAATATGTGTAACTGTGTGTATGCAACCTTAATATTTCTATGCCTCCATTTATAACTGAGGTATAGAGAAATTCCCACTTACTTGTTGTGAAACCAGATCAAACACCTGCTGTGCCTTTTGAAAGACTCAAAAATAAAGAACATAATTTTGTTATTACATATTTTATGTAATGACACATTAAAATATATTTCTTAGCGCATTTTATATAATATTAACAGAACAGATATAAAATAAGAAAAATATTTCCCAAACCTGTCATTCTCTTTCAATCAAAAAAAATCATTTTTTCATCATCTATAACTATAATTACATACAGCTGAGAAAAAGGGTAGTTTGTACATATTTTAATAGCTCAAGAAAAAGCCAGGGTCAGCACAGAGTTAGCATGCAGGCCTCTGAACAGACCAACATCAATAACCCATTTTTCCAGAAGTGAAATATAGTCAATAAAACATAAAGGAGAAGTGTTTAAAAAATTCACAAGCACCTTCAAATAAAGAAAGTCCCTATTATGACGGCAACTGGACGCTCCAGGATGCACATTACCAAGGCATGAAAGCACTGCTGAGGTGACTGAAGTCCCTCGGCCTTTAGCCTTGTGTCTCACAGCACACCCACCACACACATTAATGGCTTAATGCCTTACTGCTTAATTAAATGATTAAATGCTTTGCGTGCAAAAGACAATATGTTAAGCGGGAGATTCTGGCATGCCTCACCCTGAAAACACATTAAAAGCTCTCGCCATCTGAAATGGGAAGGGATGAGGGCACAAATATTTGGCTCTACTCTACTCAAAATGAATCCAACCAAAAGTGCCAAAATATAATGATAGTGAAAGTGAGTATATAAAAAGAATATGAATTTTGCTCCAAATTTCTGTCATAAGGGAATGAGGAAATCAAAAAAAAAAAAAAAAAAAAAAAAAAAAAAAAAAAAAAAAAAAAAAAAAAAAAGAAGCCAGAAGTTGTGTGTAGAACAGGTGACCTCATATACTTCTCAAACACATCAAACACAGTGCCTGAGATCTTTTCTGGAAATACCAATGGGTGACAGCCTGACCTTTGTACCATGCATTTTAAGGCATATCTTTTCAATGAGTAAAATTATTGTCACTTTTGCTTTAACTACACTCGCTACACAAAACATCATTAAATGTACTACAGCTATAACAGTGCAATTTTCTTGCTCTTTTGGATGGATTGGCATCATCTAGAGCCTGCTAATCTGCAACAGTTCTGGCTAAATCTATTAGTTCCCACTTGTACCAGAGCCCCTGAATTGAGTCCACACAGCAGGAATTACTGGCTGTGAGGTGCTGTTTAGCATGGGGTTCAGTCACACAAAATGAGGGCTAAATGATACAAATGTCTTTTGGTTCTCTTAACTTTTATAATGACGTTCACCACATTCCAGTGGCAAAACCAGAAGGCAGTTTCTGAAAGGACGTGAAACCTCTCAGTCCTCTCAGCTCAAAACACAGCAAGTTTTACCTTCCTTAGGAGCATCACAAAGTTACATACAGTGACAAGAAAAAGAACCAGAGGGACTCCTGAAGCTGATCCAAGCCTAGGAAAATTACAGAACCCACAAAAGGCCAAGCAACAGCAAATATTTGTCTTTGAAGCCAAACTATAAAGAGACAAAGCCCAAGATAGCAACATACATGTTTAGATCACCTACTTAAAGAACACACTGACTTCTAAAAGTCTTCTTTAAAGAATAGAAGTTTAGGGTCGTTGTGAATTTAGCCACACATTCTGAGAATGACATCCAAGAGAAAACAAAAAATGTTTGGTGCTCAGTGTGAGACTGGGCTTCACAACTTCAGGTTGTTTCTTCATTCACTCTACTCTTAAAAGACAAAATAGGTAGCGCATTTTTGCAAACCTTTATGTAGGATACTACTCATTTAAATGAAAGAAGTGGCATATGTCCATTCAATAGCTCCTTGAGGCAGAGAGCTCAAATCCACCTCAAATGAATGACAGCCTCGAACGGGAGACCTTTCTACTTTCTCATCTAAATCCTTACCATTAACATATCTAACAAGAGCGGCGTGGTTTTGTTTGTTTGTTTGTTTTAAGATAATGTAATAGAAAAGAAAGATTGTTGCTGAGATGAATGATATTACAAAATTTTAATATTCTAATTATTTAAAGTTGAAAGTCACAACAAATTCAAACACAAATGCAAGCTATATACACAATTCTTCAGATTTTTTCATTTAGAGTCAAAAAATATTTCTATCAGAAACATTCTACCTCTGTATTGCTATTAAAATAATGTAATGTAATAACATTGTAATGTAATAAAAATGTAATCAAAGTCACTTTCTAACAGTTCAGTTTGGCATTGGAACAGGTTGCCCTGCAAGGTTGTGGATTCTTAATCAAAAGCCATCTGGGTAGGGTTCTGTGCAACGTGTTCTACGTGACCCTGCTTGAACATGACGGGTTGACTACGGGCTCTCCAGAGGTCCCTGTCGGACTCAACCATCCCGTGATTCTGTTATGCAATTTAGGACTGCCATGAACTACAATCCAGAGTTTCACTCAGAGAGTAGCAAGGACAAGAAATATGTGCTATAATATTGTGCTATGTGCTATAATGCACTCTTGGACAGCATATTACCATTTTGATTTGACAAGTCTGCCCTAACGTTGCTCATCTTCACAGTCTCTCGTGATCATCAGCCTCTCTGAAAGTTGCAATATTTGACCAGTGTGAGTCAATTTGGAGCCTATGTATATAAGGACTCAATCTTCAGTCTTTGCAACAATCTTTTTATTCACCTTATGTTTAAAATCATGAAACAACCATCTGCTCATCCAGGAGCTGCTGAGCTTAAACAGGAAGGTGAAAAAGAGGCTCTGACCTGAAATTTTCATCTTTTCATCATGGAAAATAAGACCGTGAGATACCTATGGAGGTAATCTTTTCAATTTTGCCTTATTTCTTTCTTCAAGATTACTACAGCATTCCTGGCTGATAGATTCTTGCATAGTCTGTTTTCAGAACTCTAGATTCCATTATTTTCTGTCAGAGCAGTCACATATGCTAGTATGTAACTATCTTTACTATAAGAAAATATTGGGGTTTATCTGTCTTGTATTTTCATGCAATTTAAATTCATAGTTTCTTATCCTATTCATACAGCAGATGGGAAAACAATTTATTTTTTGTCACTATTTTCTTGTCTATCCAAAGGTTGTATCACCTCTCTGTTTATTGTAAACTAAATAATTCCAAATTCTTTGCTATTTGTGATAAGGCTTTTTTTTTTTTTTTTCTATTGTTATCCACATGACTTTTTGTTTCCTCTGTTAGACCCCCCTCTGCCTTGAAGCTGCAATGACCTTATAGAACTAAAGTCAGCCTTGCAGCAGAAGCCTTCCTGGTGAGAAGTGGAGCTAAAGGATTGTTTCACAGCCTACAGATGGTTCTTCTCACCTTTTCTTTCTATTAGTTTGAGATTGTTATGCTGTGAACCAGAGTGCAATATAATCTATATAAATTCCCAGTTCTGTTTTAGCTTGCTCCTAGTCCTTACTTATTACCAAGCTATTGTTTCTTAACGGATTTTTACCATTGTTTTTCCCTACTTTCCTGTACTGTACTCCTATACTTGATGCCACAGAGGTTCATGCACTTCATAGTTTGTTAGAGGTTTTTTTTCTCCTGGAGATTACCAGCTAGACAGTAGCTAGAAAGCTTTAAGTCCTGTATGCCTTTGCATACATATTAAGAAACTGAGAGTCTTTCGTTTTGGTGATCACAAGGTGAGTCATCCACTCTCTCCTTCACTACTTTCTATAGCTGCATTCCAGTATATGCTTAGCATACTGGATTTCAGCCGTTCTTGTAAGGAGCACAGTATCAGTCCTTTAGCTAGGTGGATTGGTTCTTTTTGCCACAGATCCATCCAAAAATTAGGCTACTATCCTTTAACACTAGAAAAAAAAACCAGCTTATCTGACCTCCTGTGGAAACCAAACACAGAGGTCTGATTCCACAAAAGCAGCAACAAGATTCTTATTCCCTGCACCATACTTGAGCCTCTCCTTGGCTTAGTACCACTTAGTTTTGTCCCTGGTATTTAAACTTGATATTTAAACTTGATGATTGGGCAACAGACCTTTAGAACCGCAAGTCAGCTGTAATAAACTTAGACTAATGGCACAAAACAGATTGAATCTGACTGCTCTAATGCATGCTGCTGGCACAATTTCATTCTAGGAAATCAGGAGTCTGGCTGATTGGTCAAGGTCGCTGTTGGGAATGGTGTCTCTTCCTACAAGGCCCTGCTATTGAAGGGATGCGTGCTGAGATAATGAATCAGATTAAGTGTCTTGATGACACTTTTGATTACACTTCTTCCCCAGAAAAGCTGTCAGATTTTGGCTGGTAGGTGGCAATCAGCTTTGGAAAGGAAGCAAATTTCAGAGGTACGCGCCCCTTCTTCTACCACAGCGACCTAGCAACAGGAGCATTCGCATTGGTGCCCATCAGGTTGGATAATTGTGAGTCTGCCTTAGCAGGACATTTGCAGTACCTGCAGAGGAGTCAGAAGCATATTTGCACACTGAAATCAGTATCACAACCTCCATCCAGGCTGTAAAATGATGAATTAATTTTGATAGGCAATATCTTCACCTCAGTCAATTGCTCCAGACATTAACTGGTGGGCCTCTTCATGTGGGTTGGGGTTGAGCTTGGGAAGCAAAATTTTATACTAGTAATTTGGCCCTCTCCCCACAGGTTCCTACTTGATACACAGTGAGCACTTGTGGAGGAGTCCACCAGCTTGCCCGGGATTCAACATACACTTGGGATCCAGGGCAAGAGCGCGTAGCCAAGTTGGGCTGCGTGCTAGAAATACAGTCACTCGGTTCTGGGGGGCCGTGGCACAAAGTTGCTGCTAAGTAACGTGCTCCTCTGAATGACTCTCCACTGCAGCAGCACGGCCCTGTGGCCTCTCTCAGGCTCCCGACGCTCCCCTGCAGACATGGGGGGCTGCCAGGCACATCTTACACCAGCTCGGCCTCTTGGACACCGGAGACAGGGAGCAGGAGAGAAGCTGGGGCTCTGTCCAGCGGTGTCCGACATGCAGCTTCAGCAGGGTGGAACAGTAAAACCAGCATTGGCATTTGGATTTGCATGAGATTCCAACTCTACAGGCAATTGCGGGTTTTGCTGTTTTGGTCTTTGAATTCAAATGTCGTCTGTCTTGACATCTGCCTGAGCTTCTCTGTATTTCCAGTTTCTTTGAACTATTAGACAGTAGATACTTTGACTCTCCTATCTGAATGGCACTTCTAATAAAGTAGCCGTTAGTCATAAGCCTATCCAGCTTCTTTATTTCCTTCTCTGTTTTGCCTTTTCCTTCTTACTTAACAAAGATTTCAGGAAGACACCACACAGATAGGGCCCAAGTAGGCACATTGATTGAAAAAAAATAGTGAATGCAATGACATAAGTAATCTGTATAGATTACCTATGCACACACTGATACTCTGACTAGATCCTGAGAGCTCCTGAAACGTTCAAATCCTGACGCAAGTTGCCTGAGGCAGCAGTATACTCTCCTTCCACTGTGTGCAGGCAGCAGCGATCAGTTCTGCAGGAGTTTTAAATCCGGATTAAAGCACTGAGGACCATTCACAGGCCTAAAGATACATGGGGTCAACTAATTTCCCATGCCAGATGCTAGAAATGGGCGCATTTAAGTATATTTTATTTCTTAGACTAAAATTATGGGGTTGCCCAACTGCTTCACAGGAGGACAGTTTATAAAATAGAATGTGTACTGTTTATCTGATGTTTATAACTAACTTTTATAGCCCTTACAGTTATTTTCTTTTATAGTTACAATGCTGGATTGCCTTGTGATCATTAGTGTTTCCTTGTAACTGCTACAAATATTTTATTGTGCATGCAAATCCACCAACTACATCAGTCCCCGCTGTCGGGTTGTAATGAAATACCTGTCCACATGAATAAATCCTTTGAGCCTCTCTAAGTTTCTGCTGCTGTCAATTAACTTATTTGACATCAGACATACAAAGGAAAAAATAAATGTTTTGTTCAGTATGCATCCAGTGTGCTGAGTGAACATGGACGTAGGAAAGGACATGGAGTACGTTGGTGCCGTTTCATTCTAAGCAACGTCTTCAACATCTCATCACTAGATGGCAGCGACCTTCACAAATTTCTAATCAATGTGCGCTTTAATTCTCAAAAGTGTTTCTCTCCTTAAAATCACCTACAGTGGTTTTCCTTTTATTTTACAGACTTTTCTGCAGAATGACCAGCAGAGTTGCAAATAACATAGTTGATTATTTTCAGTAGAGGCATTTTGTAAAAAGGCATGTTTTGTCACAGCTGCTTTATGTCTCTGAAAACCTCTATCCGGATAAGCAGAGAGTGATCGTCTTCTTCTATTTATATGTGATTTCTTTAGCAGACATCTATTTCTATATTCAAATGTATGTGGATAGAGTGTGTGCAGAGTTAAATAGAGATCTCACGTGCATGTCACTCCTGCTGCTTTCACAGAGCTGTTCCATCAGGGATAATTCTGTAAAGTCATCTCTTTATCTCTTTCCTTTCAAGCTTCCATAGTATTTTTCTAGTCGTTTTCAAAAGGCAACTCACTCCATTTGTAGAAAAAACAAGCGACACAGAGGGAGCTGACCTGCATTAACAAGTCTCACATCTCCTCAGGAGATCCTTTGGCCCTGCATCACCCAAGGGGCCAAGCAGTGCGTAAGATTCAACCCCGGTACTGAGCTTATATCTTCTCTTTAAGCCCAGCATACATTTCATCATATCTAGAGCTGATTCCTGTACACCGGCTTAACAGCACCAGCAGGGAGGCCGAAGTGCTCTGTTCTGCTGTTCTTGAAGCTCAGAGCAAAAGTAATGCCTGTCTAGGAGAAACCCTGCCTAAATCTGCATGCCACTTGCGAACAGATTTCACAGTGCTGAGGATTAAGCAAACTTTATAAATATATAGTACAATTTACATGCAAGACTAGCAAACTGAAAGTGATCATGAATAACATCTTAAAATAAACATTTGTTGCACTTCTGGAAAGTTTTTAGCATCTTACTATGCTAAGTATATAATAATAAGATTAAAAATGAACAAATGAACACACACAGCCAATAAATCTTTTCACCAGACTTTTACACAATCTTGTAATGTCTCAACCACCCCATGCTTAGTTTAAGCACTAGTTCAAAAAAATACTCTCTCTTTCCACTGACTACAGAGAATGCTTAGGGTGACTCCAGTCTTCACATGGGCACCACTCTGAGGAGCTGACGGTTGGGCTTTCTGCTAAAGCACTTTGCTTTCAATCTCTGTGGAGAAACACACAAAATTTAAGTAATTTCTTAAATTGTGGGGAAAAAAAGAGTTTTGAAGGAAAATAATTGCTTATTCAAAACAGAAAGAAAGATGGGAATACAATCTTTAAGTCCCTTGTACAGTATTACTTTGCTAATATTTGCATAGCACTTGTGAGAGTTACTTTGCCAGGAATGGCCAAAAGTCAATAGGCCCGAGTTTATTAAAAGAGAATTATTCCAATTATTCAGGCTATCATAAAATCAAGGCAGAATCCTATCAGTCAGCTTCAACTCCTTGTGACTCTCAAGGTTTGCTTCCTGCACTTACAAACCAATCCCAAATGCAATGAGCCTCGTTGTTTAAGAACCGAAATATTAGCTACTTTGGTGATCAGGACGTGTGGGAGTAATCTTCTTTCTAGTTCATATAGCAATCCAGACTGAAGAATTGTTTTAAACATACACGTACACTTTCATAATAGAAAAAAAAAATGTGTGTGTGCTTTTTTAAGGCATTCCATCCTCAAGACCTAACGTTCAGCTGCTATTTAGCGTGGTTTTGACAAAAAGTTCAAATTTTATTTTATGATTTCCAGAATTAATAGTTTGAGTGAAGACCAGAGTCTGTGTTTATACAGAGCAATGCAATGGGGGCTATACAGTCTCCTGAGATGGTAAGAAAACACCTGACCTGTCACAGAAGAAACTCGTTTTTGCCACACTGGCTGTTTGAACATCCAAGAGAGTGCAGGTCAAATCACTGTCCTTGTGTATCGCAAAGATCCTTTCAAAAATCTGAGAGAATAAGGATTAAATTAGAGGACAATACTCAGACTCACAAATGGATCTCAGGGTCTCACTTCACTTTGGTACCTAAGCTTTTAAGAAGAATATCTGCAAAATTCCTGACCAGGCACATTTTCAGGATCTTCATCCTCAGACCTGTGATGTTTTGCTCCCAAACATGCTCAGAAAAAAAAGCACTGCCAAGCTTTTCAAACACTGCTCGCAACTAGGCATAATCTGGATATATTCAAATTTAGTATATGCAAATTTAGCAGATATTATCAAGCACCAGGCACACAGATTATCTGAGGAATGGCAGAAGTGTCACTGTTTGCATGTGTCACTATAGGGTATATCCTACCCCATGTCATATAAGAAGGTAGCTCATATATCAATACTAATAATGATCCCTTTTTATCTTATATTGTATTATAGCCTCCTCTTTTGATTTTAGTGTGCCAGGGAGACCCTATCCAGTAAGTGATATGGATTCAAAACTCATATCCACTAAGCAGCTTAGATATGAATATAACGTACAATTTAGACATTATGATAAACTTTAATATATTCATTTGCACACCATTCCTTCAAGGAAGAAAAGCTAATTTATAAATAATGAGTTAGAAGTCAAAACTTCAGCTTTCCATGGGCAGGAAATGAATATATAGTGCAAATACAGAAAAAGAGCATGGAGTCATTCAGTACTGAGCATTACAGCTTGTGACGTAGATTTCTCATGAACCTCTACATACTCTCCTGCATACTTCTAGCATTTTGTTCCACTTTGTCTAAGTTGTAATCTTGGAGAAAAAGACATATTTATCATTTGGACTTCAGTGTGAAAAAACCTATACATATTACAACTATAAGACTGAGCTCCTTGTTCTGTTACCTGAAATTCATCTAAAGACAGTAATTATTTCAGTTCAGCTTTGTGATTTAAGGCTATTTTCTCTATCACAATGTAACTCAGCCCCAAAGAGCTAGAAAGTCTTTGCTGTTGAACAGAGTCAAAGTGATGGTTGCAGGTCAGGGGACATCCATTCCAGACCTTGCTCTGTAAATGATGTGAGGTTACATACAATATTTCTGTTCTTTGATGCAACATTATAAGCAGCATGATGTAATGACTGTCACTCTGGTTTACCCAGTATTTATTCTCATAGGCCTTCCTTATCACTGTATAATTTCTCTGTTCATTTGAAAGAAAAAATCCCCAAGTAGTAAACTCTTTTCAGAACCAAGAATTCTGTTTCTCCTTCAGAAATATCCAAAATGCCTGTGTTGGTTTGTATATCTTATAGCCCCCAAATATTTATAGGTACTTTTATTATTGTATAAAACGATTCAATTCTCAAACACCTATGATCAAACCTGGATGACTATTTGCTCCCTTATACAAAGACTGTTTTTGCTTGGGTTTTCAGACAAAATGTTAAACACATGGTCTGAAGACAGCTGGAAAAAAACTCAATGGAAGAACTTATTTAAACAGTGTAATTGCATTTTTCTCATCTCCAGCTCAAATGGAAGGCTAGATGAGAAGTTTTAAAGCCACAGTCTAGCTTAATTCACTCTTCTTCCCCATTACTTATTTCTTTTATATTGAAATGCATCACTTCTCCCAAAATTCATTTTGCAAAGATCCAAGATGTGTTATTTTCTTCTCCTCACATAAGATAAACTCTCCAAATTCATAGCCTATTCCTGTGCCAATTCCATTCTGAATTCACAATCTTCTTTAATGCTATTAAACCAGATTTGTATACAGTATCATTTAAGAATACTACATTTTCTTTGGCTCATCTTTTTGGTCCTTCCATATTACGAGGTCTCTGCATTAATACTGTTAATAACTTTCCACTTCCTACTTTCCAGTCCTAAGGATGATTATGGATACACTCCTAACTATTCTTGAATACCACGCCGGTGTCTGCATTTTCTGTCCTGTTGGCTCACCCTTCTCTTGAATCACAGATCCGTTCACACGGCAAGGAGGTCACAGCACCAAGTAGCACCAGCTGCCCTGGAAGGTTTTGTTAACATGAGGGTGATTTTTTTTTTCCTTCCCTTTCACTGATCCAATAGCGAAGGCCACACAACGACCTGCATCCCCTGCTATGGAGCTTATATCTAAAACGCAGTTGCCATATAATCTTAGCCAGGAGACAGCCAGCAGAGTGGAAATTTGGGGGGACAGGAAAGGAAGGGAGAAATTAAACCCAACATTATCAGTAAACCTTTCATCACACAAATATTCCTGCCTAGTCCTAATGTATTTTGCACTGATTGAATGTTTTATTGCTAATTGAGTGGTACTATTTAACCACAGTCGGTGTCGTGCATCGAACACAGCATCTCCATTTCTCACACCAAAAAATTGGGATTGATTTCATCTCTCAATCAGTTGGGGCTAAAAATTTCTACCTTGGGTCCAAAAACAGAGAGAAAAATTGGTCTGGACATACAAAGAGTCCCTGTAATAAGATACCCAGGAGGGAAGACTGTGCTATAAAACGATACACTTTATGCCAAATATTGAACAAAAACTGAAAGGAAAATGTATTGAGAGATACTCTAGACCTATTTTTAAAACCTTAAAATTAAAGCCGTCATACATCCAAAAGAAGTTCCCAAACTCTATCTTATTAGACCAAAGTGTAGACTTCAAAGTTTCTTTGATTTCCTCACATAGTTAAAATTCTGCGAGCAACATCCTGAAGAACCCATAAACCAGCCACAAATCATTGTATTAACACAGTCCACAGGTTTACAAAGGTCTGATTGTCACATCAGCTTCAATCAAGGATGACAATGATCAGATTGCTAGTGATGCTTCATAAATAATAAAAAGATGCTGGACCCACGGAGGTAAAACCAATGACTCAAATGACTGACTCAAATGCACAATAACTCTAAAGCTTTTAAGAAAAGCAAACTGTCCAGTCAAATCAAAATCTAATAACAATGTGGGAGATGGAAGACTCTTCTGCAAAAGTTTATTCTCACTTCTTTTGAAGTGAGCTTGCATAAAGCTCTGGTGAAAGTCTGAACTAGTACTAACCTCCTCCTTCACAGATGTAATTTCTCATGCCTTTTATTGAAAAAGAAAAGAAAAGAATATTCAGTTTACAAGTAAGAATGTTAGCAAAAAAAATCCTTTTGCAAAAGCTTCTTTCTTGATTTTCTCTCACTGAATATTATTTTCCCCAGGATAGTCCAAATATCTCAAATTCCAGTTAGTCAAATATATGAAGCTGTAATGATGATTGCTCTTAAAATTCAGTTTTCCTGAGCTTAAGTTACAGTATTATCTATATACTTGACAGTTCTGTTTCATAGGAAATCTACATTTGTTTTCAGCGATAGTTCTTCGGGTCAATAGCAGTACTTTCAAACCTAGAAGTGGTTAAAAAGAATGTACTTAAATTGTATTGATGGAAAAGCGCAACACAGTGAAACAAAACAAAGTAAAACAAAATGACAAGATCTAGAGGTTTTACAAGTTTTTTTGCAGAAAAATGAAACATTAATCTTTGTATGTATTATTCAGTGCCTCATGAAAGTAGCTGTGTGTTTTTAGACTCCCAATGGTAACTGCATCTTCCTCAGCGCATTATGGTCTTTCATGATTTATTACTTAAATCTCTAGAAGGAGAATATGTGGTACATCAGATAATTATCTTAATTAAAAACACAGTCTATAGAAAAGAAAAGTGAAAACAGAAGACACCTGAATTACAAATCCATGAAACAGAGCAAGGATCTCTGATCCAAATATGTTTAGCTTTTAATTAGAACTGTTTTTATTGAAATATCCTCTTCCTGTCCCCACTATGTCCCAAAATTCACTGAAACACAAATCAAAATTTGCTTTGGTTAAACTCTTTTGGTGCTAAGGTAAATTCAGAGTCACGATTTCCTGCTGGTGTCATTTTAACAGTGGGAGACACCAAAAAAACTCAGGAGATATAATGATGTTAAAAACAGATAATTTCTTACTATTTCCCTTTTGAGAACATTCAGTCCCTCCACATATAATCACTTGTATACTTTCCCAAAGAGGACTCTGATAACCCATATCTTCTAACTGACAGTGACTTTTTTCAAAATCTTACCAAGTGGTAGACTGTTACAGATAGTTCAAGGTATCAGGCATAGCTCATGACATGAATGGAAGAAACCTACTACTTTAACTACAAAAGCTACTTTCGGCAGTGATATACACTGTGATTTTATTTCATTTCTTTGGAAAATACAATAAAAAGTAAAGAAAAAATTGAGAAGAATTGTTAGGGAGTCTCCATCACTTCCAAAATTTGATTAGACTGAGAGTTATTTAAAGTTTTTTCATTTATGCAGCATCAAATCTTGTAAAACTATAGGAGCCAAAAGTGACATAGTATTTCTCCCCTACTCCCAGTTACTCATTCAGTATTCAGCTTGAGAATAGAGACAACAGAGAAGTTCAAAGGCTTCATAATTGATTCTAACTCCTTTTTTTTTTTTTAGTTGCTTTGCATCTATGCATAAGCCTGTAGTCATATACCATATTCTTGTCTTGAAAATGTTCTATTGGTCAAATTAAGGGGAAAAAAAATCAGGCCAATTTGCCTTAGCTGTTATTTGAATTATATTATGTTTAGAGTACTTAATACTTCAGCAAGTATAAAATTATAAAACTCAACAGAAGCATATAATTACCACACCTGTTCACTTCACTCCCTGAACGCCTGTGCCAGCATTACCACGACAGGCCCAGGCTGCAGACATACCCACGCTTAAGGATTAGAGATGCAATTGCAGGCGAACAGGTGATCGAGCACATGTGCAAAAGGGGGCAGTGAATTCTCCCAGGTTATGCTAAGCAGTGCAGAATATTGGGAGACGAGTCAGAAGGACTTTCCACAGTGCCAGTGCATCATGTTTTGCCAGAAACACGTTTAAAAAATCTGAATTAAAACGTGCCACACTAAAGCATTCCTAAGGAATATGTGTGGTATAGCATAAAGCTAATGTGTTTTTGAAAGTATGTTTGAAAGTATAGCTTTAACCTATTTCACTCATTTACATTTTCAGGAATGCATCGCTATTGTAGTCCATCCAGTCTCTAGTAGAGAATAGGAGCCAATTAGCCCTGCTTTTGCAGGACCACACCACAAAAGCTAAAGGCCATCTTCTTTCAGGTCCGGTAAAACCTCAACCCAGAGGACTTATTCTTAAGTAGCTTCTGGGAAACTGGCTTCAGGAAATTCTCACAAAGATGAACCCAAGGCTTTCAGCTTCTAGGTGACCCTCTGGATCACCCTGGTGTCCGGATGTTACAGTGCAAGGTCTGACTTGAATTCGCTGCAATGCAAAGTGGGCTGACTGCTCTTGCACCAGTCACTTTCTAGCATGAAATTCCTGGGAAAGGTAAAGGAGATATTAATGCCTTGTTTTGACATTGGATAACTACACACTTTCTGGTGTTAAGTATCACAGCCAAGGTTGTATGACCTGCGCTGCTCCTATGTCTTGCATTCAGATCCCAGCGGTGTTCCCTCCTTTCCCTTTTCCTTCATTACTGCATCCCATAGTTCCATTTTCAAGTATACGGATGCACTTAGGCAATATTCCAAAGAGTGAATCACTGAAACAAGAACAAAACCAGTTGGTACAAGAATTAGCCTATATTTTGAAGTTAGAAGATAATTTTTTCCTGTCCTAATTAAGGAAGTATGGTGCAACTTAAATAAAATAAATTACCCTATTTTATGTTAAAATATTTAACTGGGTTGACAGAGTGTTGGGTATTAATTTACTTTCAAAATATTTGAGGCTACCCCAAATCTCCTGACATATCACAAGAAAATTATTTAGTACATCCATAAATAACCACTGCAAGAGCTCAAAGCATAAACAAATCTATTCATTGAAGACTTACCTAAGATAACTTTTAGCCTAAATGAGTCTTCTCACTGAACCACTAACTTTTCTAAAAATGTTAATACTCAAAGAGGCAATCCAGTCTATCTCACAGTGGGATTCCTCTTACTCCATACCCCCATGCTCCTAGTACAAAAATGAAATAAATATTTCTATCTGTGACACCAGGATGATAATATCCATGGAGTCACAATGGGTGCTGCTCACACTCTAATTGCTCTCTAAAATGCCTCCTGTCCATACGGTTTTGGATCTTGACATCCTTCAAGGCAAGGCTTTGCTGTTCCACATAGTGCAAGAAAACAGCCAGAACCCTGCGAAGTTGTGATAAAAGCCTGTTACAAATGTTTATTCCACATTCACTAAATTTGGTTGCAGAAACGACGTGCAGGCACACAAGTTCTGTTCTAATTCTCTTAACTTCTTTATCTCTCCAAACATTCCCAGAGCTCTCAGCCTTAGTAAAATGCATATGTACTTCACTACAATTAATTACATTAACCCAGTTCAGTATAACTTTGGCAAAGAAACAAATAAATAATAATAAACATCTGGGAAAAGGAATGATGTGAAGCTGCACATTGACCTGAAAGTAGAAATCATAACAGAGGTGGGCATCCTGGTATTTTTTTCACATAGCTAAATTTTAGCCCCTTGTGACTTAAAACTTTGTTTTTTAAACTTAAGACTTTGATTCTAAGGTGACTTAAAAGTCTTTGTAAATGCAACGGATATTTCCTTTCAGGGAACTCTCAGGCACACTCTGCTTTGTGATGAAATAAGCATGATGCAAAATAATGTTTAGTGGCCTATTTCAGAATATTTATAGAAAAAAATACTGATCAAACTTTGCTGCATTATGATTTCTTAAAGTTAGACCTGTAATACCATCAACGGAGAGATTTGACGCTCCTATTATTCAGAGATACTCAGGAAGGTGTATATATTTCCTGTATGTCTTAATGAACAGCCAGACATAATTCTCAAAGTTAATTGCCACCAGAAAAATTCCATGTTATCAGAGTACAATGCTTTCTATGTGTGCTTTACCTGGACTGACTATTTCTACACACATACCTAGTTTCATTTATACCTGTTGACCTAAAAGTAGATCCTCTTTTATCAGAGATTTTGCATCCAAAACTTTGAATGCTAATTAGCTTACCCTATTAGCTTATGTTTTTCACACTTATTAGACAACACGTGCTATATTTGTGGTACTGCCATATTCACAAATGAAGAAAGGGGCTGAGCACAAATCATGTGCCAAAAGAAGCCTGGAAGCACAAAACAGGAGTTGACTGGAAGTGTAGGTATGTCCATCCAAGATGTTTCTTATTCTGGAACACCTGAGTGCTGGAGATGGTCCATTTTCAAACATGACATGCTACAGGTGCCTAAAACTCTACCTCTAGAAGAAAACACCACATTGGAAGGTTGAACAACTTGGGACTTACAGACCACGTTGCAAGTCTAGAAGCAGGAGGATGTAGTGCTTTATCAGTCCAACACATTTTGTACAACAGTTTGTCAGCAAGAGCAATTGCCCTGAGGCAGGAACTGAGGTCAGTCACTCACCCCACCTCCTGTGGGTACTGCTCCTGAGGGCACTGAGGCAGCTCTTCCACTTGCAGTGCTGAGAAAGACACACAGCTCCCAGAGAAAGGTGGGATTTAAGTATGGACATAGAGACACAAATGTAAGACCATTATTTTCTAATTAGCCAGATACAAGACATTTTCCATAACACAGACATGTAGCCTCATAAAAGATGCCTCTCTTTTCTTGAGATAATCTACATGGAGAATACTGCTATTGAATGGAATTAGTATGCACTCATCTAGGAAACCAGGGAGACATTCTTCAGGTAATCCCCTCTTCTTCTTCTACAGTCAATGGAGCAAAAACAAGTGTCTCTAGAAAACAATTCATTTGCTCCCAAAACGATTTCTCTGTAAGAACTGTAGGGAGTTCTGGGATGACTAGTTCTGATGCAGATCTCTGAGGTGCAGTGAGATGAATTTCACTCACAATTAACTACAAAGGCAGTGCTGCTTGCAACTATCAATAATCCACCATCACATAACTGTAACTAATTCTTACTTTTTTTGTGCAAGGAAATGCACAGTATTTATTCTAATCCCCAAATGGCTAATAGATAGCATTTAGATCAGCAGGCCATCCCCAGAATAAGCATTTAATTCAGCACTGTGACATTGAAAGAGCTTTGTAATGCTACGTCTGCTGCAAAATATATGCAGATGAAGTGGAAAACATTAATTTGTGCTGTGAAACACCCACGAAAAAATCACTAACCCTAGAGTCTTGTTCCTATGGGACTTGATAGCCAAAATAAGAGGAACAAAAAGCTCCTGCCAAAGCTCTGGTTAAAAAATAATAATAATAATAATAATAATAATAATAATAATAATAATAATAATAATAATAATAATAATAATAATAATAATAATAATAATAAATTTTTTTAAAAAAGAAGAAGGTTTTCTGGTCCTGCATTGTATTAGTGTCAGTGCTCTGCTAATGCATTTTCCCTTTCCAGTAACTGTAAAACAGAACACAGAGTACAGTGTGCTAGGACCAACTTGTCCTCCCAATAGCAGTCAGTAAAATAAAACCAGTTTGCTTCATTACATTCATTTCAAAAGCAAAAAACATGAATATCCACAACAATTTGCACAGAAAAGGACATCAAAGGCCTTCCTGTGGCCTCATAAACTTACAGTTGCTGCAATATGCAATATATGCTTTTCATTCAAGTGAAATCAGACTTTTATCCTAGTGGTATGGATCACAAATTGGTCACATATATATATCCTTCTCTGGTAGTCCAATAAAAGGTAGAGTTTGATTCTAAAGACAAATGGGGTAATTTCTGACAATTGTTTTTAGGCTGAATATTTCTCGTTCTGCCATAAATCAGCAGTAAGCACACTGCCATACTGTAAATTTACAGTGCTTTTATACACATGCAGGCAGTTCATAAAAGCAGCTAAGGTATCCACTGAGGTTTTCAAAGGCTTGATGTGATCCCCAACATGCCTGCTTCACTGTCATAAGAGAGAGAGAAAAATACAAAGCTCACGATAACTGATTAGGTAAATTATATTCTGTCTTTCCGTCTTCACAGTTAACAGTAGAACATTACCTTAGCAATAACATTGAAACTCATATATATTTGATATATTTTAATTTTTCTGAACAAAAAAAAACAGTCTTTTTGATTTCACATAAATAAAATCGAAGTTTGTTTGGGATTCCAAAAGGGAATAGAACTGCACATATTCTTGAAAATATTCTTGACCACAAAATACTAAAGGCAAAGCAACATAAATATAACTACTACTATGTTTTCTGATCAGTAAGATTTCTTGGGGGCAAGGTTTAGAAATGAGTTTACTTACATACTTCTGGAGCGATTACAGACAAGATATAGAAGCACTTTCATCAGGAAATCTTTTCATCCACTAAAGCTTTGAAAACCATGGAATGGTTTTCATCATTATATTGCATTATCGTAGCATCATAGAATCACAGAATGCTTAAGGTTGGAAGGGACCTCTAGAGGTCATCTAGTCCAACCCCCCTGCACACGCAGGGTCCCCTAAAGCATGTGGCACAGGGTGATGTCCAGGCAGGTTTGGAAGATCTCCAGAGAAGGAGACTCCAGCACCTCTCTGGGCAGCCTGTTCCAGTGCTAATTATCAGATTATATCATACTACATCATTATACTATTAGATTTATTGCATTATAAATATTATATATTACTTCTTTAAGAGCATATGTGTTCTATTTTAAGTAATATGCTCCAAAACATAGCCTCCTCTATATAAATTAATTTACAAATCAGACAGAAATCACTGCATTGAATACATAATGTTTGTCAGGTTTTGTGGACCACTAATATTTCTGTGAACTATTTGGTTATTTCTGAGAGGTCCAAGTAACATAGGCACCTGCAACGACCGATATGACTTTGGTATGCTTATCTGAACCCAGATCAAAGCTGTGAATCTCTTGTTGTCTCCCCAATACCTACAATAAACCAAAGGACTGTTAGCTCTAAAATACAGGCTCTACTTTAGCAGATTAATTCTCTCCAGCACGTGTCATTTCTTTCATAAGCACACTATTAGAGGCTGCCAAAACTCTAAAAATGCTTATACATCACTACAATGGAACTTATCCTATTACTGGTTAGCTTAAAAGCAGTATTCAAATGTGCCTTATGTGTGAATTCCATAGTAATCAGTAAGCAAAATATGAATGATTAAAGTTCTATTAGATTTGCATTCTTCTCAGGATACAGTGAAAAGGGTTGTCATAAGAATGCTTGTGGAATAATATGAAAACATTTTATAGTCATTGTGTATTCAGCAGGAATATTGCATTCATATTATTTTCATTTTATTAATTTTAATATGGAAATCAGTGGTTCATTACAGTGCAACAAGAAATACATAATAATATAAAATTTCAAAGCATACAAATAAAATTACGTCTTAGCGGCTTTCATTTCCCCACTGCACTCTGCAAACAATATAAACAGAAGTTGTGTTTCAGGATCGGTGTGGCATAACCAATTTTGCTCAGGCTTGAAGCCAAGAAAACACAAGTTCTAATCCCTACCCTTGGGCTCTCAATTCAGCAAAGCACTTAAGTTCACATGTAACTTTCTGAAGAAGTAGTGTCATTGAACTCAATGAGTCTACTTCACCATTCATGCATTTTCCAAGTGTTTTTGCTGAGCTGAGGTGCTTATCACCTTGCTTTTGATTTGTTTTTGTTTCATTTATAAAACGGGAGCAATATTTACCCATGTCACAGTGGTCTTGCAAGGTTTCTCATCTGTCTTTCTGATGAACTGATAACAGCTGATGTTTAATAGTCTTTAATATGCTTACTTTTTTAGCATAGTTTTACCATCTTACTATCATAATGTCTCTTGGTTGAAAGCAATTCTAAGCATTGCTTTCTCCCTTTCCGGTTATTGATATTGGAGTTATTATTAAAGGAGTACAATTGACCTCCTTTCCTACCCTACCATCTTTGATGAATTCATCTGAATGCTGCAGCAGTACTCCTGCTGCTGTGTAAAACCCACTGGCTTCCTCCTCTTCTCCTGAGATTTTATTCAAGGGGTTTGCCTCTCTACATGAATACTTCACCTTTATTTAAGGTTGGATCAAGTCTTCCTTCGGTGCATCCCTACAGCACCCCTACAGCTTGGCATCTACACCTCCAATATTCTCCATCCTGCCATATCATATTTTGGTTCCTGGACTTCCCCTTTTCATTCATTCATCTCAGACCTCTTTAAATGTGAATTCATGTTGCGAGGAAGAGCCTTCAGGATCATGACCCGGACTTGTATGACCTGCTTCTTCAGCTCGCTCCCTTCCATCACTTCAGCAAAGTGCCCTTGCTTCCAAGACCAACCACATCACAGAGTAACCCAATGCACTTTTGGTCTTTACCTTAGCCTTGCCAATAGAGCAAATGTACACACAATTTTCTTGCTCCTCTCAAGTGATTTCTCCCTTTTCTAAGCTGTCCTAAATTTATAGGTAATTTTTCCTCAGAGTTCACAGAAGTCTGCCTTTCTTGCCCTTTCAACCTTTTCTACTTCTGACAAATTCTCCCTCCACTGAGCAAAATACAAACTGAAGACTTTATTTTTCTGTGAAATTCATTGGTTTCTGTGCTCTCCTCCCTCCCTCCCTTAATTTTCTTGTTTTGTGATGTCCACCTGTCATATGCAATTCACTTGTGTGGGCTAAAATCTGTCTTCTTGGTCTCTCATCACTATAGCAACATCCACAATGGTTCTCCAAACTACAGCTGCTATTTCTAATGGTCTGAAAAGCCAGCTACAATTAATATACTATGGTCCAGATAACTTGCTTATCTCCTCTGTGCTTTATTTTTCCCCAAATAGGCATCGCTTGTTATATGTTGCCAGAAAGCCAGCAGTTACCTGTGCTGTATTTTGAGAAAATGCTATTATCTGGCAGTCTCAGGGTTCAATATTTTATAGATACTGAGAAGCATCAGCAGTTTATTCTTCAGCGTCTCTCAGTGTGCGTAAGATTGTGGTGTAGGTTTTATTTTCATGAAACACAAAGCCTTTCAAAAACCCTCAGATCTGTAGCAAAATCTAAAAGCCTGTAATGAGTGAGAAGTAAAGCTGAAATTGATTCAAACACATCCTAATGTTGGCAACAACAAAAAGACTTACCTGGGTTTTTTACAACAATTGCTTTATTCCATATGCTTGCAGAGTTCAAAGCACTACAAAATTACTTTCAAAATATTGCTCTTCATCATACAGTTGTAAATGCTGTTAGCTGCATGTTCTAGTTTTGAAATAGAAGTGGCAAAGCACTGCCAAGAGAGTCAAGACGTATAGATACTACTCTGGTTTCGCTGTCTTCCAGCAGGGTAGTCTCAAGGTCCATCTACTTGAAAAACACTTTTTGTTCTGACATTCTGATATCTTGCCTAGTTATTGTAGATGGAATTATTTTTAATTATATATATAATATATATACGTGTGTGTGTGTGTATATATATATATACACTGATGACAGCACTAGGACTTTGAGGATGCTCAGTGTGAACTAAGGGTTCAGTTCAATAATCCGCTATGCTGTGGTTTGAATCCATATAACTCCATTGATTTCCTAGAAGTTTCACTAGCATATAATCAGCACAGCAAAGTGAAAATCAAAATCATACAGCGGAGCCTAAGATAACACACTAGAGGCAGCTGCTAAACATCCACATGGTTCGTATTTGTGCCTTACTATTTATCAACACGGAAAGATAACTGGCTTCTACATGTCATGTAGAAATACAAACATACTATCCATTATTACAGCCTAACACCACCTTACACTGATAGACATCTTTATCACTGATTGTCATTAATTTAACTGGCCTCCAGCTCCCATGCTATATTGCCTCACCAAGTAAATGACTGCTCCTTCATATTCACTTGTTTAATGAAACACTTATTGCACAGCTATGTCCTATGTGCACCTGGAAGTAATATCAGAGCAGAAAGTTTTTACAGCGTCAGTATAATGATGAAAAAGTGTTTCAGCACTGGCAGACACCAAGAAGATACTCTAGACCAACCTACAGTGAAGGTCATTGTAAAACTTTGCTCAAGAGATCATATGCAAAGCAACATCCTAATATTCTTTTAAAAGAAATGCAAGAATACAAACACAATCTCCAACTCTCCACATTCTCAGGAGGCTCGTAATTTTTTTTTCTTTTTCTTTTCTTACAAACAACAGACAAGCAATGAGCTGTGGCTTATGGCACACATCAAATGAGAGGAAGAATGCCAGCATATATATGAACCTCTCACTATGAATATTTCCACTGCAGGAAGTGTAAGTTAATGGTCTACCTGTGGTCTCTTCTCCCTCCCAGATCCAATCATTGTTCATGAGGGAAACATCTTTTTAGAATCTGTGTCTCTGTGAGCATTTCAGGCTTACTTGCTTCAGCCAATCTCAATTACGCAGGTTCTAGCCAGCTCAGATGATTTGCTTGTCTCTCTGCTCTCCCTCTCCATCATCATGTTGCAGAGCTGTTTGCCTTATTGTAGTAACTGCTTATATGTTTGTACTCAGACAGACCTGAACATGCCAAATTTTGAAAAGTGAACACTTTGCATCTGAATAGATGTTGAAAAATAGGAATGATGTTACTCATTTTCTGATATTTCAATTAATATCCTTTGTTGAAGCCAAAGCTTTGACAACTGAAAATGCACAAGTCCGTGGAACCTGATAGGATGAACCCATGAGAGCTAAGGTGGCTGACACCACTGCGAGGCCACCCTCAATCATCTTTGAAAGGTCATGGAGACCAGGGAGATTTCTGAAGAGGCAAAGAAAGCAAATGTCTCTATCTGCAAGAAGAGCAAGAAGCACCACCTGGGAAACTATAGGCCAGTCAGCTTTATCTAAATCCCTGGAAATGAGATAGACTAAATACTCTTAGAAGCCACTTCCAAACCCATAAAGGACAAGAAGGTGACTGAAAACAGGCATCATGACAACAGTCACCTTTACAAAGAGGAAGTCATGCCTGACCAATCTGATAGCCCTCTACAAAGAGATGACTGGCAAGGTGGATAAAGGGAAAGAAGTGGATGTTGTTTATCTCTGCTTAAGTGAGGCTTTTGACACAGTCTCCTTTAGCAATGTCATAGATACTGCTGAGAGAATAGACTATCCCTGTTAATGACCTGGATGATGGGACAGAGTGCAAGTTTGCAAATGATACGGGTTTGGAAGACTGGTTGATAGAGCAGGTGGTTTTGCTGACACTCAGAGGGACTCAATAGGCTGGAGAAATGAAGGGACAGAATCTCACAGATTTCATCAAAGTGAAATGCAAAGCCAAGCATCTGAAAAATGAGTAGCCCCGTGCACTAGTACAGGCTGGGAGCTGACTGGCTAGAGAGCAGCTTTGCAGAAAAGGACCCAGGGGTCCTGAAGGACCAGTTAAACATGTGCTAGCAATGTTCTCTCATGACAAAGGTCAATGGCATCATGAGCTGCATTAGCAAAAATGATGCCAATGGGTGAAGGCATGTGATCCTTCCCCTATACCCAGTCCTGGCGAGGCCACATCTGGAGAACTGTGTCCAGTTCTGGGCTTCCCGGTACAAGAGAGACATGATCACATAGATCACTCAAATATTCTTACATGAGTTTTCTTTGCATGACTACAAACTTTGTAACTATGCTGGTCTTCTTACACCTTGGATCACCACTGTATCACCTGTTGCCATCTGCTTAATGACTCTGCAAAGTGGCTTGCTAAGTAAATTGTCTATCACCATACTTTTTAAACAATTCTCCAAAGCAACCATTAAACTCAGATAGTTCCGAAGTGCATAAGGAAGAACCTATTGCATCAAGCTTCAAAGTATATGCATATTTAAGTGGTAAATCTTTTCCAAACTTTTCCAATTGGGGAACAAGAATAGCTTCTTAGCATAGCATCTTTATTTCTGTCTCTGATGCCTCAGAAACAGAATAATAATGCTTGCTTATATTGTTTCCTCTCTTTCCATACTCCCGCATAGTCACTATCTTCCAAAATTGAAACCTAGCCAACCAACTACCCTCTGACAAGTCTGTCAGGGGAAGAGAGTACACAGCGTAAAATGTACAGTGATGTCCTTGTTGTTAAGCTAGGAAACTCAGGAACAGAAAATATTTCTCAGACCTTGTGAAAGCTGAGTTTGGATAGTGCCTCACGTCCACCTGCAAGCAGGTGAACCGGTCTTGCAACAGTACAAAAAGCTGTGAAAAGGGAAAGGGAGCAGTAATAAATGGGGACCAAGAGCAAGCGAACAGCTTTGCCATCAAATATGCTACACCAAACCTCCTCCTTTACTGCTACACAGCAACTTCAAGCTTCTCTTCTTACTCAGAGGGCCCCTTCCAGCACATAAGCCACAAAGCCAGCTCTCTAGTCACAGATGAAAACAGTATCTGCCTTGCTACGAGCAGCTGGGGACAGCAAGGGTTCCTGCAGTGCTCTGCCTGCCCATGCACCTAAGCAACCGACCGTATGGCCACTGGAACATAGCACGTGTGCTCTGCACATGATGGACCACGGTGGGTAGGGGGCATGAGCTGACCCTGACTCCTCGTGTCCTCAGCTGGCAGGCAGCAGCAGCTTCACAGTGTACTCCAGGGCAGAAGGCGGTGCCAAGCTCTGCTTGGGCAGGGGAAGAGGAACAAAAGGGACAGGACATGGAAAACAGAAGATGGGGGAAAAGAAGGTGGAGGTCCTGACTTTAAGAAACGCATGTGTTTTGTAAGAGTGGTGGGACAGGTGAGAGTTTCGATATACACTTCATTTAAACTTTTAATCAGAGAGATGCTTAAGAATTCTGTAGCCAAAGCTGAATACAAAGTACAGAGCTCTGTATTTATCAATTTTCAAACTTTCATTATTAAACACAGAATGAGGAGCACAAGAAAATGATCATAACCCTTAAGGGCAATCATGTTGGCAATTTTTATGATATTTCCTTTAAATATTTTAGTTAACATTCACACAACTTCCATGAAATATTTAGGAAAACCTACATCCAGTGGTCTGAGTGACACATTCAAGATGATAGAAGTACACGGCATCCCTGGTTGTGTATACCTGGCAATGGACATTTATCACTGAAGAGTTCTGGGAGGCTTCTTCCCACTTCAAGAAAAGTTGCACACACGTAAATCTTCCCAGGTTCTAAGCCCCAGCAAGAGGTGAAGGTGCATGGGATTTTACCAGCAACGCTAAGTTTTAAAAATCCTTTGCATTTGGAAACAATGATCTGCAGTTGTACTCTGCTTAGTGCATCAAAGAGCTAGTGTGCAATCCTGCAATGGCAAGGAGACCTCTATATAGGAATGCCTGAGAGAAATGATTCTTATAAAGGAGTGACCGTTGCCTGAAAGAAAACAATGAATGGCTTATTAATCTTTACATCATACTGCATTTACAGAAATATTAAAAAATAAGATGGAAAAGAAAGCTTCATTTCGGCAGTCCCGAGTAAGCAAGCTTTCTGCTACTTTCAACTAAGACATTCGAGCAGCCTTTTAGGCCTTTTAGGCAAGCAGAGGCTGCACAATGTGGAGTCACCACTCATCAGAGCTCTTCATTAACGGAAAATTAAGCAAAGTGGTTGTAGAACTGAAACCCAACCTGCTGAACGAATTAATTCCCTTTTCTACTGAAGAAAAAAATTAAGACAAATAATTAAGCCATTCCATTTTAAAATTAGTACTGTCTGTGTAAATGGATGGTTTTCACAAGTCCTTTTCTCAATTTTAACAACTCTTGATCACACAAATTAAAAACAAAAATAAATGAACTACTGTGTTAAGGTACAGAGAGTAGTTGTCACCAGTAATAATCTTCTTTTCTCATATAAGTAAGGGTAAATCCATATTTATATGTAAGGATAAGCTGTACTGAAACTGCAATATGCACGAGAAATTAAAGTTCACCTACAACCACACACGAACTTTCTAATAGTTCTAGTGCTGCTCTATGCCATGCTCTACACATACTCAAATTCAAGGTAATACTCTCAGCCTTCCACGTTCAGAATATGTTCACATCACATTTTCAAATGTTCATGAAAATCAAAGTGCCCATATCTGCTGAAACGCTCAGACATAGGAAATGAAATTCCACGCTGTTTTCAGTTTGCAAATCATGCTGTAATCAAAAGGAGCAGACTATAAGGACAGACCAATAAATATTAAAAATTGGGCAAAGAATTTTATATAGTGCTGAGTGCTCTTTCTATAATGATAACCTGGTGATCACCTTACCAACAGGTCAAATATTGTCTTTCTCTAACAATTATAATAGATTGTGGGATAAATATATTTCTCCATATATCTTTGTTACTAACACATTATAATTTATAATGCTTTTAATAAATTTGCCGTCATTAATTACAATAGCTGTAAAACTGTTCTTACTGTATCATGAGGTTTGTTTGTTTTATTTAATCTCACACTCACATGATGAAAATAAGAATAGTTTAGGATTATTTTTACTGTCAGTTGTAAGAACCCCTCACTTACAAGCCATGGTAATTATTTCTAATTATTGCTGGGTGTGGTTGTACGCATTTCATAGAGAAATTATTGAAAATTTAGCCCTTCAAACTAATACATGTGAAAACATGCTAGCAATGCTCTTACATGTTGGAAGAGTGTCCTGAGAATAAGCCTGATGGGGGCTAATTGGCACAAGTCCATTTTCCTCCCTGAATACATCATAGTTTCTAGTCTCGGTGAAAAGTAATCAAATAAATTCTCTCTTTTATCCCACTTTGCTGTTTATATCAGGTATTTTTGCTTGTACAATGATAGAAGGTCCATTGGTGAAAACAGTTTTCACTGCCAAATGCGCACTAGTCACCAAAGAAAACAGAGTAAGCTTTCCCCGCCACTGAAGCAAAAGAGAGTTATTACATAAAAGGAAACTGGCATGACTGGCAACATGATATTGAAAAACATGCTTGTACCCAGGCCCTGGAACCCAGGGATATCTATAGTCTCTCTATTTCACAATTCCTCACTGTCATCTGTATTTATTTCATCACCATTTTTACTGAATACATACTCAATACATGCCTGAACATCTAGCAGATATATCTAGCAGATATATGCCTTGTATTTACTTTAAGCACTAAACTGTGCTTTAGCTTTCTCGGCGTCTTAATATGAGCTGAAAGAAGAAGTGCTTAACCTGTAACCATGTTGAAACGTCGGCCTTTGTATCAGGACAGGAATCTGAAGATCCTGCATCAGGGACCTCCCAGACTCTGTGAAAGTTAGGAACTGGTTTTTGCACAGCTTCACTCTCCATTAGAACAGGGGGTCAGCAATACAGAAAAGCTTTTTCTCTGGCTATCAAAACTCAGCTGAAGGCACTGCAGCTCACAGATGCATCTAACACTCCAAGGATACACTTGTCTGACTGCAGAGCCCCAAACTATGTTTTTTTTTTCCTACCAGATTAGAGATGATGCATCATGACGTCAGAGAGGCACATTGACTTCAAGAACCTAAGCGTCTAGAAACACTGAGAAGAAGAGAAGAACAAGGTGGACATCTATCTTTTTCCTTTGCCAAAACCCAAGATGAACACCACAAGAAACCCATGTCTATGGAGTTTAAGGGATCTCAACACTTCCTTACCAGCTCTATGATAGAATAAAATAGCAACAGGAGAGGAGGAGCAATGGTAAATAGCAAGGAGGTTGCCCCAGGTTAGAGAGCTGATTGCTTTCTTTTTGACAAAAATTCTGGTATCAGGTGAAAAAGGCAAAGTCTGTACTTTATTTTCTTCTTCCTCAATAATAAAAATAATAGGTAATCCCTGGCAAAATTTTCTTCTCTTTATTTTAGGATGCACCATAAGCTCAAAGACCAGCATTTCCCCCAATATGCTACAAGCCAGCTCCTGTGCAGGGGGGTGTCAGTGAGCAGAGGAACCGTCTGTTGTGCTCCGCACAGTCCACGCAGGCATCGGCTTCCTAGGGAGGGCTCGTTCCCATTCAGCCAGGCAGTCCTAGCACGAAAGATGATGCAATGTCACTACCGCCCAAGGTCAGGGTCCATGTGACACATTACCAAAAAGAGCTGGCAAGCTCTCCTTGCTGCTTTTGACAATCAGCTTCAATAGAGCCTTGGACATTAGCCCCTCGTCTACCGAGAGAAGCACTATTGTTTAAGACTAGCAGATATTTCATCCTCTCCCAAAATGAAAACCATGGGAAACATAATGTGCCCTGAACATTCAGAATAGAAATGTAGTTTCCAGATAACAGAATTACTAGAGCATGTGACTGGTGCTAGAGCTTAGTAATAGAACAAATATATTTCTATCTATAGGCTTCTAAGCCATATTCAGGCCAGAATGAGAGTAGCTCTAAATTATGACTATATATGATTGGGCTGTGGGCTATCCTTTATGAACAGTTAGTCTCAAAGCATTTCTTTTGGCCAGTATTACCCAGGTAAATAATCGTTGGTGACTTTCTCAAACTGAAAGAGAAGAGCTCTTTGGCTTTAGATTCACATATATTTTTACAACACAAAAGACACAATGAGATCCATCTTTTCCAACAATAAAACTAGTGCTCTCCTCAGATAGAAACCCACCAAGGAAAGGTCTTTGTTCTCTGTCAGTTTTATACAACAGCAAGTACCCTCTCCCAGTTACACTGTGAATGATTCAATCTTTAACAAATGGTAGAAACATCCACTCCCTGTGGTATAAAGCTTGAACCATCACCTGTCACTTGCTCTGTGCCATTTGGGGATTTTATCCTCGCTTTCAGTATCAGGATCAAGTAACAACCTATGGAATAGGAAGATGTCATTAACTGTACCTGAGCCTGAACTTCCAAACTTTTTGTGTGTGTGTGTGATGAATAAAGTAACAAAGACTACTTTGTCTGAACACGTTTGACCATGACAGGTAAAGGCAGCCTTAGAAATACATAACACATTCCAAAAATGATGTGTAATCCCCAAAGAAAAACATGGTCTTCAAGACACGAAAGGAAGTTTGTAAAAGTTCAGAGACCATAGAGCATTGCCAATTTCTACACTGGATTCAGGATGAACCTATCAAGACCATTCATCATCTTGTGTCTCAGTTCAGGTTGTCAGTGTATAACTAGACCCCTGCTTTCAGACAAACCATTACTTTGAAGTCACAGATACTCACAGATATTCTTAGAAACAATTATTTTTACTTTTGCCATGCTGCCATCCAAGACATATTTTATGCACACGAAAGCTGGATTTCTAGAACATTGTGAATTCAATGTTCTAAATAACAAGCTTCCTTACTAAATTAAATACTTTGTTTTTAGCTTTAAAAATAACTGCAAAGTTCATCTTCCTAAGCTCTACATTCAACATCGAGAAGAATACTGAAAGAGGATCAATGCCCTCTTTCTCCTATTCATACAATCTCACTACAAATACCCACCCAGACAGAATTTCTATAGGGTGATATACTGACATTGCTTTGGAATGGGTTAACATCAAAAAGTTGATTCCCAAGCACAGTTTTTCAGAAGGAGAAGAATTCAGCCAAACTGTATGGTTTTTTTCTACTTAGTATCACAGAAAAGTTGGTTGGCTCCCAGTTAGGTGAATGTTCAGATATTAAAGCAAAATCATAAGCAAAATTTGCTTTAGTAGCAAACACATGCCAAAAACTAATCTCCCAGAATTTTATGCTAACTGCTGAGTTTCTCATAGATCTGGGATGGGACCTTTTCCTCTCTCCGGTCAATTAAGGATATCTGGTCTCAGACTTCAAGACTGACAATAGAGTTGCCCTGCAAATCAAAGTCTCCAATGCACATTAGCTCAACTTTCACTCTCTTCTTCCGCCAGTAGGAGTAAGTTCTGATGATTGTAAGTTCTACAGTGTTTTCTTTAAGATACCAAGCTGCACTATCTCATTCAAATCAATGCTATCAATGTTCCTGTTTAGAGACTTGTTAAATTTATTCAGTTCTTTAAAATCCATCACAATGAGTCTTCTAATGAACTTGTAAAGTTTTCTGTACAGTTATGTTGGTTTACAACACCAATTGTTGATAGGTATTTTACTGCCCTTTTCATGTATTTGCAGTATAACCTAATAAAGCAAATATAGAGCCAAAGGCCATATTGTCCTCTGACACTTATTAGCATGTTTGTATTAATTCTATGTGAAATATATTTTTAGCTGTTTCCAATAGGGTTTAAAAAAAAAAAAACTCTGAAAGGTCTCAATGAAAGATTAAGACCTCGAAACATACAGTTCCTATCTGTTCTCAACCAAATAAAGCACGGAACGTTTTAGCAGGCCGTATTTGGTATGAAGTATTCGACATATTTTACAAATTCTGTGCAGTCTGGTGTTACCTTTCATGAGAGGACTGAAAATACCTTTATATGGCTCCATATAACTTTAGTATCGTTGCTGATTGATAGAAGTATAAGCTGCGTCCATGCTTCTGTGTTTAGAGAAGAGATTCATAAATATCCGATAATTAGTCCTTCAGACTTCTGTCAAGCCTGAGGCTGATTGCTCATCTCTCTTTGAATAATAACTGATTTTAAAACTTTTCCTTTGGCCACCTCGTTGTGCTATAGATTCACCAGCTGCTTCTCTCTCTAGTTATTCTGAGATGGATGTGACAGTGGCACTACTTTTTGTAGACTATCTTAATGCTAGCAAACTTACAGAACAAAGCAGCAAAGTTATTCAACTTCATTGCTAATGCATTTGACAATAGAAATGGCGATCTGAAAAAAAAAAAATTAAATCTACCATTTTATTCCAACACACCTTCGTGTTTTCCATCACAGTCTCACTTGTGTGTTACCTCTGGGTTTCAAAGCAGTTACAGCAATTTGTAGGTGATGGAATGCTCTAGGAGAATCAGGACTGGCGCATTTAGTGGTGATAAACTAAAATTAAGAGAATATGAAAATTTTTCATTGAGGAATAAGAAGATGAGTGAAGGGAAAAAAAAAGCATGGAAGGAAAAAGAAAGAATAAAAAGATACTGTCTATCATAAAGGCACAAATAGCGTTTGTTTAAAAATGGACCATTTTGCTCTGTGTGGGAGTCTTCTCCAGACACCAAGGTCCTACCAGCTCCTATATCTCAGTGCTGTACATATTCAGCACACCAACAACCGCTGTGAAACGTATCCTCTCCGGCTGACAGCATTCGAGATGACACCAGGAATATTCCAAGCGATCATGTGATCAAGATTTTGCTTCCTCAAATATCTGAGCCTGATTTGTCACATCCGTTCAAAGCGAATTAGAGCACCCCCCCAGTTCCCGTGGCCCAATTCACCCCACTGCCGCGATGTGGCCTGGGAGTACTTCCCTGTGCCCAGCCACCCAGTGATGCCCTGGTTTTATAGTCTCATGCCCTGGCCTCTGAAGGTCAATGCACCTCAACAGCACTGCCCGTTTTCTGTAATAACCAAAAAAGACACATAGTACAAGATGGGCAAGAATTAGAACTTTGGTTTCCCATTTGTAAGAGTACCATGAGGAATTTTGTTTCAGCTTGCTTACTGCTTAGTTGATTTACCTCTGCTTATTTCTAGTCCATTTTGAGCCCCTAAGGACTCTAAACTAGAATACCTACTTTCTTTGAGCCTCTAAATCCCCTTAAGTAACCTTACTGCCAGCAAAAGGTTTTACATTTATTGAATAATTTGTTCTAAACCTGAGTGCCTCAAAGGAGAAATATGTTGTTTTAGCTGTCTTTAAGAAAAGTCTTAATAAAATGATGTGAACCAAAATGAAAAATAATGTTTCCTTTAGGGTATTAAGAATCCCTGAGAAAACTTTAAGAACCAGCTCTCTTCTTAATGTAGAAGATACATTTAAAAGCAAAATATTAGCACGCAACTATCTAGACCATAAAGCCACCAAACACATTAGAGATTTGGTCTTTTGTCTGCCTGCATTTCTCAATGAGGAAGTAATAGTTTGTTTTATAACTGCTGACAATTTGAAGCGTAAGCATTGGAAAGCAAAGCCTTGTTTACAGAGCTTCTTCTGAACGTCTTAATAAAAATACTCAAAGCATTTCATTTTATATGTACTAGGTAGATTCAAGGACACCGATACGGCACAGTGAATGGAAAGCTGAGGTCACAATAAAAAATGAAATCTGCAGGTCTATTTTAGGAGAACATAAGAAGTCACCTGTAAACAAGCTCTTAATTTTCAAGGATAGAAGTACAGACAACATCAAAGTACTGAAGCTTTGTGCTGCCCCTTTGAACTTTTACTGTGCCATTCCCATGAGGAAGTACGGCACTTAACTGGAATCGACAAAGTTTAAGCAAGCAGAAGAACCAGAAGAGTAAGAACAGAATGTCCATGAAATAACACTTTACGTATGTTTATGTAAGATAGCTTGTGACTATTTTATGTAAAACAGCTCGTGACGCAATTTGTGACGTTCACTATTATCATTACTGATAATGATCCCAGAATATATTTTCCTTAGGTTTTTTTTTTTTTTTCCGAATCAAAATTCATCAGATCTATTCTGATACCAGAATTTTGATAAGAATAAATAAATGCCTGTACTGATATGCCTTTACTGAATACTCTCTTTTTTAGATGTGAACTCAATTATTTTAGGGACAACACAAGAGTACCACAAAATCAGTTGAAAAATGAAGGCTGAAAAGAATTAATACAGTCAACACAGAGAAAGAAGATATAGAAAAACATACTGTAAAGTTTTACCATTTACCTTATTCTTAATTAACCTTATATACCTCCTTATCTGAATCACCTACTCTTTCCAGTGGTGAGCTACATTGACTAAGTAAAAATGCTAGAACTGAAGGTATCAGTATTCCTTTCACTAACGGATCTGAGGACTTTCAGCTACCTTATTGTCTGCAATGGCTGGAGCTCACTTTGTATTACAAAAATAATTGTAACTAACTTGTTTGCTTTATATGATTAGCAAGACACTTGGTAAATCTCTACTCAGCAAAAAGATTATGCTGGAGCAGAAGCAGACGCTTAAGATCTCAAGGCAAATGTATACAGGTTAGTACTCAACCAACTTCGTCAACTCTAACTCGTGTGTTATAATCAGTACCACAACTGCTGTAAGTTTCCATTGGAAATGTGCTCCTTTTTGACTTCACAAATTACGTTTGCAACAGAAAATATGTATCCTTGTTAGCTACGCTTTGTACATAAGGTTAATATCTGTAGGTGTTGTATATGTTCACATTACAGTCTAATTCACACACTAAGAAATACATTTGGAAGTCTTTAGACTGATTCACTGCTGGGCAATTATTCGTATTACTGCCAAGTAACTGTAGTATTTGGGCATGAGATACACTAGCAGATCTCTCGTGGAAAGCTTATCCTTCACTACACTGCTGTCCCCCTATGGTGCTATTTCTGTGAGAAATATTTAATATTAGTGAAATTTAAAAGACTGACATTTTGCTTTTACTGAGGTTCATGCACATACCAAAGCTTCATTAGAGCACTGTTTAAATAAGTGAGTTCTGTATGAATCCCAGAACAAAGCATAACATTTCCATGACAAAGGTGAATTCAGCATAAGAAACATGAGCAAACATAACCCACTTCAAACATGTTAACTAAGGCTGATTTAAATAAAGCAAGAAAAGAAAAAACGTTCTTTTTAAAGCCCAGGGCAACATGGATTCTTTGGAAAACTTGTTCCACCTATTTGTGTTTGGATAACACTACTGTCAAACTAACTGATGTGTTTGTTCCTAAAGAACACTGATAATAAGACGTAGTTTAGTCCTCCTAAACCTGTTAGTAATAATAAAAACATCACCATGTCAGTCAGTTAACTAGTATACCTATGAAACAAAAGCTAATATCACACTGCTAAATGCTTTTTTTTTTCAACAAAGCAAAAACAATGGCTATATTGAATAAATTCTGTTTCCGTATTAGCAAATAACAACTGAAAATGTTCTGCTAACATACATTTTTTTCAACTGCATACTTGAAAATCTCTATATGTTACCACTCATTCAAACACAATCAATGCTATTTATCTCCATTTGACTTTGTAAACAATGTAAAGCAGGGTTTTTTACCAGTTGTGAAGAAAATTGGAAGTCCATGCATGCTATGTTCTATCTAACTAGTATTTCCCAACAAAAATAATTTTTCTTTTCAGAAATCGCCTTCTAAACAGAGCTAATCCAATCAGCAATAAAGATATTAATAAACATAATGTGCAAAAATATTATCTCTAATTACATCAGTAGAACACATACCAATGTTAAAACACTTGGAGAAACAAAACGTATTTCTGAGCGCCAAACACAGAGGTATGTTAAGTGAATAATAAAAACACACTTGTGTGTACTAATTGGATAATGACATATATTGCTTTGACTGTCAGTTACCACTGTGCCTTTAAAAGTTCCCTTTGTTAAGCATGTAATTTCACTGTTAAAAATGAATAAAAACCTGTGCAACTGACTCAAGACAGTCTTGAATACGGTGCAAATTTTAACTTCAGTGCTACTTACAAAATAATCTCCATTGTAAGTCTTTGTACTTTACAGCCTCATTGGCTTTATGTCTGCCTAAGGTATGTTTCGGTGTTTAAACTTTTCTGAACCCTCACAAAAGTTTAGAGAGAGAACAATATACTTTGCATTAATATATATTAATATGTATGTATACACGGCATATGGTGAGTTTCTGATCCGGACTACACAAACCTTGCATTAGAAGAAAGCCCAGTTTAAAGCTGCTCCTGATTTGCCATCGAGACACTGTCTGTCCCCTTGCCTTCTAGTGCCACGGAAATCCAAAAGTAGCACCGCAGTTGTGCTCTGTTTTCAGGCTGCATCTCCCCCACAGCACTGGGACGATGCTTCACCCACCACCGCTGCCCCCAAGGCAGGGAGACTCATCCAAATGGAACAAAACCTCTTGGTGACCTGTCACCTCAACATAGCCTGCTGCTAAGGCTGACAAAATCTGTCACATGTGAAAGCAGACCCCAAAAAAGCAGTTTTGCAGGCTGGTATTTACAGGCAGGTGTCTGTCTGAATGCACGGGTTTTTAATCATCACTCTGAGGTCAAGACTTTCAAAGCTGTGAGCAACATAAAAACACTCCCAAGCACAGAAGAGGTGAGGGTGGCAATTTCAGGAACTCGGAGCAAACTTTCCCCTCTATGCCCCACAAGCTGAGGCAGAAAATCCACAGGCACCACGCACAGGACTCGCTCCCAGACTTTTCTGCTCGCCTCTTGCCTCTGCTCCCGTGACAAATTTAGGGAAGCATCTTCCTTCCACACGAGCGTTAAACCACCCTTGTCACAACAAGGCACATCGGCAACCACCAGCGAGCCCCGGATCGCAACTGCAAAAGCATCGCCCACCGACACAGGGAAGAAACCCCGAGGCAGCACTTCCAAGGCGCCCTCGCCGCACGCTTGGAACCGCTCGCTCTTCCTCGCTCGCCTCCTCCGCCAGCCGCTCCGCCCGGCTCGCACTAAGCGAGCGCAGAGCATCCTCCCGGAGCGGAGGCCATCCCGCGCCCGGCTCGCCCACGCCGCGCGCCCGCGCACCCCCGAGCTTACCGTGGCGCGGAGGGCCGGGGGCCGCGCTCGCTGCGCTCCGCGGCGCGCCGACGACGGGGAGCTCCGCGGCGAGGCTGCTCCGGCGAGCGGCGCGCGTCCCGCGGCGCGGCCCCTGCTCCTCGCAGCTGGCAGCAGCCTGCGCGGCGGCGGCGGCGAGCACAGCTTGAGCCCGTCCACAATTAGCCAAATATTGTGCGGCGGCGGCAAATCAACCGCCAGGAGCCAGCCCGCCGATAAAAGCAAAGTGCAATTGCTGGGGGGAGCTGAACGCTTAAGTCGCCGAATGCTACATTTCTTCTTCAAGATTATTCCAGCAAGCTCCTTCTGCTATTTTTACTGTACCATAATGCACTAGGTCTGGCTTTTACCCTATTGAAAGAACATGAATATATTATTATCCACACAAAAGAGCAGGTTATTGTTTATGAATTACCAGCCTTCCCAGCAACAAAGGCTATTTTCATAAGAAAACTCAATTTCATTTTAGCTCCAATTTGATTACCAGCTGAAGAAAAGCAGCCCTGCGCCTAAACCTCAAAGGATTTTTATTCATACCATTGAATGGGCTTTATTGCTTCCTTTTCAAAACTGATGTAGAAAGCTTTTAGAGTAAAACATTGACAAAAAATTATTGCGCTGCTATTTTGTGCAATAACAGAGCTGAAGAGGGGCAATGATTTCTCAGTCATCCTTCACTGTACTTCAGAACAGTAAAGGCTGGAATTAATGACAGACCATAGAGAGGAGCTAAGCCAAGGTCTCACAATGCATGTCAAATCTAAATGATCACTATACATTGAAAAGACCCAAAAAAGCCTGCAGCTGATTGATTCATGGCTTTCACAAGAAAGACAGGCTTGAAGAGTTTATTGCACCACAATTTACTCTGAATTATCATAAAAATGAATGTGGAGGCTGAATGTCACCCCGGCACACTCCAAAAACACACATCCAGGGACAAAGTTCACCCAGGAATTATAGCAGGGCTGTTCATGCTACTATAGTTAAGGGTCTGTCACTTCTCTCCTATTATAGGGGGTTTTAGCTCAGCTGTGAAGCTGTGCTCCAGAGTAAAACTTGGCACAAAGGTCTCATTTTAAGGGAATATATTTTTTTAAACAAATGTAAAAAGAAAAAAAAAATATTTCTGACTGTTTTTAAGTTAAACATTTGTAAAAGCAGCTTGCTAAATTCTGAGGCTTTTTAACAATTGTATAACTCAAGACTGGGTTTAGGGTATGAATTTTTTTCTTAAGAAATAAAAATTAGACTGTCAGATCATAAGGGGAACCAATCTCCTTCTATTTCTGTACAGGAAATTTTAAAAAAGGTTTAAAAATTATTGATTCTTTTAAAATGGGTCATAAAACATGCATGATAGAAGAGTGGAACTGAACTCTTAGGACACTGGCTTTACCAAAGACACCAGGACACTGTATTATGGAAGTAGCCTCTGTGCCACTATGATTTGAATTGGTTCCGTCACGAAATTAAGAGATCTCCAAAGAAATTTGTATAGTAGATCAGAGTGATTCTCCTGAAGATTGGAGGAGTTTGGCTCCTGGTGCTCACTTCAGCGCATCAGAGCTGCTGTATCTAGGCTCCTTAGACTGTTAATTTGCAAAGAGCATCTAAGAAAAAAACGTTCTCACAAAATTTGGGTTGGAGTTCTTTCACTGGGAAGTATCTTTAAAATCACAGAAAGCCTGCAAACCTTCACCCAGGCATCAGAAAGATGTATACAGTGTCTATACATCAAAAGACTATTTTCAGTAAAATATTATAGTTTAATATTGAGCCGTTTTTCAAAGTCAGGTAGCTACCAACAGAATTAGGCTCACAAACAGACTACTTTCAACACAAAGAAGTTGAGTGCAAAAAGATAGTTTAAAATTAAGCTATATGGAGACATTTTTTACAGTCTATCCCCAGTCATACCTTCAAGCATTATCATTATTTCATTTTATTTTTTACTATATTTGAAATTTCTCCAAAGAGGTGATGATAATGGCTAAACATTCCCTTCTGGCAAAGCCCTATATGGGCACACTGATATAGGAACTACAAGGAATTTTTGTATCCAAACCAGGTAAAAAAGAAAAACCAAAACAAAAAAAAAGCATCATTATGAAAAAAAACTCAAAAAAAGTCTTCAAATTCAAAAAGTTTTAATTCTGTCATGTTTAAATTTCCTTTAAATTATATAGAATGTTGCATGCTCATGTAAGTATTCCTGAATAGAGGAAGGCTACAGACAGTTGCATTCTGAAGAGCAGCAGTATTGAAGGAAGTCGACAGATTCCTATATCCTTTGCACCATCTCAGTGTGAAACAGCCAGATGGTTGAGCACCAGAAGGGATCTCATTGCATAACGTATTTAAGCATATGTGCATACTTGCAGACTACGAACGTGGTCTCCATCTATACCCCCACACAAAATCTGGCCAGCTTTGCAGTGATCCCATAATTTGTCCCTGTAGGTTTGTGTGTGTCTGTCATACAGAGCCATATGCACGTGCACATTTGTTTACAGCAGATGCTTTCTGAAAATATCTTTTATCTCTATCCCACATTCTTCAATGACAGGAAAGGAAAGCCTTAAAAACAGACGGTATTTTAATAACACACTGTGCTCCAAAAGGCTGAGCTGACAGAGGGGACCTTCCTAGCGATGTCTTCTCCCACATACTAGATTTTACCATCAGCGTTCAGGACAGGTAAGCTGTTTTACACAAGGCACCACGCAAACCAAGAGCACGTAACCTACAGCCGCCTGCTGTAAAGCTCACAGTGGTTGAAGCAGCACTGAACCAGCAGGCAGCTGGCCTGTGCAAAACAATGGCTGGAGGTGGAAGCCCATGGCTGGCTTCAGGCCCTCAACGCACAGACACAAGACTGTCAGTGTGGAGTGAGCAGATGCACCTGAAAGCAAGTCACAGATTTGCACTAAGATGTCTGTCAGAGCAGAAGTAGGGAAATAACCCAAATACCCGTCAATGCCATTTGGCTAGAAGGTCCCAACTGAACAGCTTTACCCAAGGCCTCTCATCCTACCATACACTAAACGTTATCTCCCCTTCCAGGCATGCCCCACAGTGTTGCTGCAGATGCAGCAGGTCTCCGGAGTCAGTCCTTCACCATATGCACAGAACAAGCAAGAGGAGCGGTCAGGTCACTAGTTAAATGTAGAAGGTTTTGCAGAGAATGGACTCAAAGAGGTCACTTGTCCGCCCAGTCTACAAGTACATATAGGTGCCTCTGACAGCCATCATCCAAAGTCTTCTTAAAGAGAAGTGCCTTCATGTGCATCCACACACAAAATCCAGCCAGTGTTACAGTTTGTTCAAACATTTCCATACCAACATTTAGTAAAACAGAACAAAAAATACCTTTAGAAAGACACTACATCAGCCCCTACATCAGGGTTTTACTTTGGAAGTTGGTACTTTTTGTGTGAACTGGTCCCCCTGTGTGCTTTTAGCCTTTCATTACCCACTCGGATGCATCACTCATGATCACAGCCATTTCCCTGCCTAACAGAGCCAAGGGTGAAGTGGTCGGCAGCCTCCAACTGACACCATAGCCCCAAGGCCCATCAGTGCTGCCAACACGCACGGTGACAGCCCAGTCCCTTCGGGTGGCACACACATCATTGCTGGCAGCAGTGCAACCTGTTGCACCTCTGGGACCACTGCAGACCACAGCAAACCAAATCCTCCTCCTTCAGTCTCTTCCTTCTACCAGTTGTGCTGTAGACGCACCCAGGGGATATTTGACCTTAAGGGGTCATACTCTACAGAGACCAAACAGCAGTCAGCACTACGTACAGACACGTGAAGATGGCATCGCCCAAAGAAAGGAAAGGAATTATAAAGCACAGTACAGAAAGCAGGCTTAGCTATGGAGCTAAATATAAACAGCAGAAACAGGCGCAATATAGGAATATATTTCCAGTGGCAGAAACCAGACCAAGACAAGTGTAGAGTATTTTCTCAGTGGAAGCTGTAGAAGACCCACTTTAACAAATTTAAAACTGCTAGGCAGAAAGAATAAATCAGCAT
This sequence comes from Eudromia elegans, assembly GCA_003342815.1. NCBI lineage: Eukaryota > Metazoa > Chordata > Aves > Tinamiformes > Tinamidae > Eudromia > Eudromia elegans. The sequence continues at coordinate 184,490 of PTEX01000188.1, forward strand.
GCATGAGCCTTTTCCCCAAGAGAAGGAGTATTTGATGGGATCTTTGAAAGAAGAACCACAAGGTACTGTTTATTAGAAATAATACTTAAAATGGGATAACAAAACTTCCCATGGGTGTTGAATTGCAGGAAAAAAACCCATGTAAATTCACTTCACAATATAAAGACTAGCTGTTATGGGGGGAAATTTTTAGGACCACAGGAGGAAAAAATAAAGTTCAGTTCAAGGTAAGATTGTGGTAAATTATTGCGTGAAATGGATCTAAATTGAAGAAGACAACTTAAAAACATCAAAGATGACTGCTGTTAAGTGAGGGCAGCATAGCTGAGCTACAGCTAGGAATAGAAGCCATAGCTAAGAATAGTTCCAAACTGCTGCAGTTGTTTTGGGGCAGTCCCGCACTACTGGCAGGAAAGGCTCTCCAAAGAAAATAACTCTCAATAACTAGTCCTATTTGTGATATTAGGCAGGTAGCTATGTCTTGCTTATCTGGTTCTTCTTCTCACTGCATATTAACATGCTGAAAGCAGGCGTGTTTGAGAAAATGTATTCATTATGGCACTAGCACTCTCTTTTATTCTTCTTTGCATTATCTCAGAGAAAGAACCAAGAATATCTTTTTACTGATATTTCAAAATAAAAGATAGTTCTCAAAACGTCAGGGATATTGTGTGTGACAGGATATAGTTATATCTGCTGCAGTGCCACTGGAAGGAGCTAGCTTGGTTGTGGGAGGAAGTTCTCTTTTGAAAATGAACAAGGAGAATTAAACAGAAATGGAAAAGGAAGCAAAGGTTGAGGAAAAACACAAAGGGTCTATTGGACAGCGCTTCTATTCTTCTCTGTATGGTGCATTAAGTGCATTATAGCAAAAATGAAGGGGATTTCTTTCTTTCTCTTTAAAGTCCAACGTTATTGAACTTGAAACCTTTAACTGTGAGCAAAGCTGTGTTTTTTTCTTTAATACAATTCTGCTATTGATTTCTTCATGCATTTCATCTGAATGATTCTGACAGTTTAAAGAAATACATTACCTTGATGAAAGACACAATTTTTCTCCTGGAGAAAGGCACTTGGGTAGGCATGTGTGACGTACCAGGCAAGCGAATTTAAAATGATGCTCTGAAGTACAAGAAAGAGGAAAAGGAAATTTTAAAAGTAATCTAATTCTCCTCAGTGAAGTGGGACTCTGCACAAACAAATTTAACACCATTTCAGATATGCTTCACCTTCTAAGAGTGCAACCATCTCTTCTTTGTTCCCAGCTCTTTCCACTATCCATCCTTTGTGCTCTATATACTTTTTTTCCATTGCTTTTCTTTACCTCTCTTCATTTGATATTTTCTCATGGCAAATATGCATTAGTTTATTCATTATGCCACTTCTATAGATTTATTTTTGCTAGTGGTTAAAAATGTGTTTTTGATGCATTTTAATATGTTACCACAGAAAAGATGCAGACATTATCTTACAGCCCAATAACCATTAAAGAAAAGTGTCTTCCCATTTTCAGTCACATTCTTCCCATTTCAACATGTACTTGCTTTGGCTACCCTACACTTTTAACATACTTTAACAAGGCTTCGATTTCTTGCTAACAAGAATTACATGAAATTCACAGACTTGAAGGTAAGAAACAATCACCTAGTCTAACTTCCTGCATTATGTATAATATTCTTCCTGTATCTATTCTTATTTCAAGCTCAAAAGCTTTTCTGGAACTATTATGCAGGCCTAATCTCAAGTTTAAATTTATACAATGAAGGATATTACATCCCTTGATAAATCATAACAAAATTATCTTCATCATGCTCCATCCTCTAGTCTGAATTTGTCTTTCAGCCATTTTGAAGAGAGAGACTCTCTCAAGTCTTCTTAGCAAGAATGTTCTCTGGTTTTGGTTTCAACCTCAGGACATATTCATCTGAACTAATAGCTTGTCTTTCATTTTTGTCCATGCACATACCAGCACATACCCACAACACATGTGAACAGAAAAGCCAGTCCCTTATCCAACACTTATCATAGAATCATAGAATCATGGAATGCTTAAGGTTGGAAGGGACCTCTCGAGGTCATCTAGTCCAATCCCCCATATCCTCTCAACATGCTGTGAGCTGCTCAAATGCAAATCTCAGTTATTCTGGTGAAAGTGGGGTTGGATACCAGTAAAACATAACTTTGAGAAGAGATACAGAAATCTGTACTTTTGCAAAGTTTTCTCCGTGGAACCAACAGAGAAATAGATTCCTCCCAAAACCTTGCTCTTTCCCTTGTCTTGCATATTTATCCTATTCAGGAGTAATGTAGGAAATTCTGCATTTCCAAATCCCAGCAATACTAAACAGACTATGATGTTTCTAAAAATAACAAAGTTCTGGTATCTTCTTACGAATATAAATCAAATTGTTTGTTATCTCCATACCTATTAGGAGACGGGAAAAAAAAAAAAAAGCTTCATGCTTCATGGATGAATATTTGAGAAGCCTGGAGGCCTGGAGCAAGTTTTCGTTTCCATTCTGAGATTCCAGCATGTTCACACATGCTAGTTTCAATGGTCATTGTGATTTTATCACTAGCAAAATCTTTCTCACCTGTCCCATGCCCTGCAATATCTAGAGTCCTTACAATGAATGGTATTGTGAAAAGAAAGAAAGCAGTGACACTGCAGCTGCCGAAAGGGTAGGGTAGACAGTCAGACAGTCCAAAAGATGCAACTTCCCATGCTAAAAACCACCTCTCGCTCTTTTCCCCACTGCATGGAAAAGTGGTATGCACTATCAGTCCACTCTGGATTATTCCTCCAAATGCATATATAGTATCTACTAGCATTGACTCCCACAGACCAAGTGTGGCTCAAGAGAAAAATGTGAAGACAACAAAATCTGATTTTGTCTGTATTTTAGACCAGCTTCTGAAGCTGGAAGGAAGGTAACAGCAGAACAAACTATTCAGCGTATGGTAGCCAGATTACAGGTGACTTCTTAGTATGTTATTCTGCAAGTCAGTCCATTTCTGTGTAAACATTTAAGCAGAAAGAAAAATAACCAAAATCTCCAGTTTATATTTTGGGATATGCAACACAGGAAAGAGATGAGTTTCCTTTCAATATTTCCAATGCCAAAGCAAGAAACCAAGGACTATGCACACAAGCTGCCCCTCCCAAACAATCCCCTTTCAGCTTGTAAACCAGAACAGGCACCAGTCTACCTTCCTTGAAACTGCTCCTCACTCACCTGCACACCTTGTTCAAGAATCAGTAGTGTCAAAGGAAACATCACTCTGTTTTCAAAACGGCTCAGTCACTATGATGTTTCTTTTAGTTAACGAAACCCAAGTTCAAGACACATGCCCAATGTGCCAATTGCCACAATAGGCAAGGTGTCCCAAGTTACAGACTGTCATGCATATTAGGCAAAAAGAACAAATGCTTTTGTCCACATATGAAAAACACTGTACTCCAGAGGCCTGGGGTAAGGCTCTCCTGGAGGTTTTTCTGCTTGCTCTGCTGTTTGACAGACACCAACAGAATGACCCTTGCCAGGTTACATAATCACACACTCTAAAAGTAGGAAATAATAGCTCCTGCCTTGGTTCAATGCCTTGCCACTGGCTGCAAGAGAACATCAGGGCAAAAGGGCTTCAGCATTATGAAGTTGCCAATATAATACAGAGCTTCCCGCGGGACATATGGGCAGTAAAATGCTCTTTGCGCCACATTGTACAAACCAAGCTTTGGTTTGTACCAGGAGAAAAAGTTTGAGCTTGATCTAATTCAAACTGAAGATATTCCATGCAGAAAGACAACATGAAAGAATATGAAAGATGGAAAGCAAAAGGTACGACTAGATGCTTCAATCCTAGCAACATAGGGGGAGAATCACTGCAAACAAATGAGCAAGCCAGAGTAAGATCACCAACTACTAATACTCTGATTTGGAAAGGCCAAGTGCTTCCAAACGGAGTTACTTGAGCACATCAATAGAAGAAGAAATGGACTACATCTGGATAAAAGTGCTATTAGTCAGCACCAAGTTGTAAGAGGTGCAGCTTCCAGGCCTGCCCTGTTATCGAAGGAGTTTGGTCCTCTTAGAGGCACTCTTGAGTAGATGTTCCCATTGAGAAGTCCAGGAGAGGTCTCTCTCCTCCATGAAATGTAACTCAAGACAGCAGGATTCTCTCTTCTCTGCCATTCTTACTATCAGTATCTTCAATGAGAGAAGTTTTCTTTATTCTTAAAACTGGATTTTTAAGGCACGCTATCTAAAAAAGCAAGAATAAGTTTCATTATTTTGTTTTCAACATAACCTCTAAGTCTTCCTTAATTTCACAGGATAGCTACCACTGTATTTGAATAAGTTAATTTCTGCTCCTCCTGTCATGCTCTCTTTCAGAAACACAAACTCAGAATTTGTCCTCCTGTTTCCCTAAAACTACTCTGAAAAAATGCTTTTGTCACATAATCCTTACAAAAATCTTTACAGGGGAAAATAATGTGTGGAGCCTACCCAGAACTCTGCAATGGTATCTTATTAATACTCATTAGTCTTAAAGACATGGGAGGAAAATAAAATTCAAAAATCTCCAGTATATCCTACTGATAATGAAAGAAAAAGGGATTTCCCAAGGCAAGAAATGAAGTCAAATAACTACATTCAGTAACCTACTAATGGGCCAACTCGTGAACGTCTATATGTCCTTTCCAATAAATTTATCTAGCTTTTTTCTTACCATATTACCACAAAAACATAGAAAAATAACACACACGCCAGGGCAGTTCTTAACTCCACATTACAAAAACTCTGCAGCTAGATAATCATGTAAGATATCCTTGATGGAAATTCAAATTTAAAATTAAATTTGCTTGTCATTCATTTAGAAACAAATAAAGTATCAAGTTAGAACAACTAGCACTACATTGTCTGCTGAAATAAGGAATGCATAAGCTTATGCTCTCTTTATTCAAGTCAAGTTTTCCTAATGTTAAGAATAATACAAAAATAGGTAGTGTTTCCAGCAGTGCAAAGGCACAGATATATATTTTTTTTATTTCCATGAGAGCACAGCAAATGCCCTTTTTGCTTCACAAAAGTATCATGAGGAAAGACTACAAGGCTACAAGAGTATTATGAGGAAAGACTAAGCGAGCTGGACCTGTTTAGCCTGGAGAGGAGAAAACTGAGATGGGATCTGATCAGTATGTATAAACACCTGAGAAGTGAATATAGGGAAGAGGGGGGCAAATTCTTCTCAGAGGTGGCCAATGACAGGACAAGGGGTAATGGATACAAATTGAAACCCAGGCAGTTCCATCTCCATATGAGGAAGAACTTCTCTCCTGTGAGGGTGACAGAGCCCTGGAACAGGCTGCCCAGAGAGGCTGCGGAGTCTCCTTCTCTAGAGATCTTCCAAACCCGCCTGGATGCCACCCTGTGCCACGTGCTCTAGGGGTCCCTGCTGGAGCGGGGGTTTGTAATACATGATCTCTAGAGGTCCCTTCCATCCTGAACCGTTCTGTGATGCTGTGTGATTCTGTGATCTAGCATAGAAGGCATGAGCCAGACTGCTTTGTTCAGCACCTAGGCTCATTTAGAGAACAGAGGCAAAGTTGGGTGCTTCAAAGCAGCAATCAATAAAGCTCCAAACCAGCCCCTTCAAGGCAGAATATCTTGCTAGGAGGTTTCATATGTGGCTCAGTACCCTCAGCATGCATTGCACAGGCTTCCAGAAGACTAGACCCTGCAAGGGTATATGCAGAAGTTGACAGACCTTCAGCTACATTAGGCACCAACTGACCACCTATGTGCTCAAGCTTAGGAATTTCATATGGAAATTGAGATTCAAACTGGGAGGCACCAGGTAAAGCTCCAGACTGTGGTTTCATGTGGTAAGTCTGGGTTGCAATATTAGTTTTCAATGCCTTAAATCTGCCTATATATTTTGGTTATGTGTCTATATGTGCTCTATTGTACCATGCCCTTAGTTACATGTGTCCTTGGGGGCATAGGAGAGGAATATATTTGCCCCACAGAAGCAAAGGGCTGTCACTGCCATCTAAGTCAAATGAGGATACATTCAGCTGTGTGAGAAGAAGCAATCTGATTTAACCCATCCATGAAAACAGAGGGCTATAACAGAAACCTTAAGTTTGGTATGAATGAGAAAATGTGTATATATGGGTGTGGAAGCACCAGAAGGAAAAGCAGAAGAGGAGCTATGGAAACAGCAGGTCTTGGTGTGCCAAGCAGACCTCAGCACATGGACACACACAGCTCCACAGGAGATCCAGATGGGGCAAGCACAGGACTGCCTACACGCAGACTAAACCAAAGATACAGACTCAAGCCATCATGAGATCCTGGCAGAGATAATGGGACAAGGAAGAAGTGGAGTGATAAGACAGCAAGGAGATAAAAGACAGGAGATACCTCTTAATGACTCACACAGGTGGGACAGGATGAAGAAACAAAAGACTACAACTACTATCAACTCTTAGAGCATACAAAAGGCACACCCAAAACCTGGACTTGGTGACTATATGTTGAAGAATGCAGAAAATATGAGGGAGGCATGCCCTTGTCCCCCATCCTGGCTGGGCCCTCTGGAATGTACATTGGTACTTGTGAGTACGAAAACATGAGTGGAATTAGCTGCTTTTTAATTTAAAAAAAAGTCTCACATTTAGGCCTGCAATGATATCCCCTGTGTTCTGGAGACACCTGCACAACCTTTGCACTGGATTTCAGCTTCTCTCTTTTACAGGGCTCTGAAACTACTGAAGGTCCTTTAGTCCTTCTATCTCTGCATTAGAGTCCACATCCTTTCCTGATAAAGGATAAAACTGGTGATGAAGCTGTTGTTACCTCTGTGTCTGAGGAGAAGTAGTAGATATCTCAAGGAAACAAAAATCACTGAAATTATTCTTGACTAACAAATGCACAACTATCAAGTGACTCACTTTGAAGACCTGTTGTTGAGAATCTGGTGGTTATTCAGAATATTCACAAAAGATCTGTCATGTGCTGCTTGTGAATTTAGCGGGAGTGGATCCTTTATACTTGAGATATCAAGCAATTACTTTTGGCCATCAAAGATTCTCCCCTTACTAGACTAAACCCAGTCACTATTGCTCTAATCAAAATGAAGCATGTACAGCTACTAATGACTGCCATTGCTGTCTAGCTGTTTACAAGTGCTACACTTGTAATTCCTTCTCTGCAATTCCCCGTGAGGGAGTAAAGCGCATTTCTACACTCGGGCTGCATTTCAGCTGAGAAGTGCTACGTGCACGTGCTAATGGGAAAATAGTCCCTGAGCTCTGAAGTATATTACCTGTGGTAGATTAATCATTTAATATATGTATACATTTATGTAATATTTACCTGGGAGTTACTCTGAAACTCTCTTTGAATAATACACAATTAGATTTAAATGTTTTCCACAGTTTTCTTTTCATGAGCTTATTTTCCAAATTTTCTACAGTAATTCGTTCTACAGCTACATTTCAAATGGTTTGTAAAATTCTACTAACTCACAAAGATATAATTTGCATAGAAATGAAATTCAGACAAAAATGCTGAAGCAAAGAGAGAAGATTTAAATTAAGTATAGCGTCACAAACAGTTTCTTTCATAGGTGCTTTTGAGTGCAGTTGGAAACAGTCATTTAAAAGAATATTATCAAAGAACATGCTGTACCAAGAAATGGTATATTATAAACCTGATTCAAACAGCCACATCTAAATTCCGCATTCAAACGGATTGAATGATTGACTGATTATTACCGGCATTTATTTTGCAGAAAGAGGGCAGCTTAATAAAAATGTACTGTTCAGTCAATGGTGTGCTGTGATGGATAAAGAGGTGAAAATCACAAACATTTAAATCCAACAAAAGGAAGAAGCCATGGAAAGTAGTAGAAAAAGAGTGAAGCGAATTCATTCCTAAGTGATCATCTTTTAGTCTCCTCTATTGATAGCCTACTTTAGCAACGGGTTTTAGAAAATAGAATCACAGCTTCCCTTTACAGTCAAAACACAAAAAAAAAAGCTGTAATTAATTTGTAGTCAATAATAAGTTCTTTCAACAACCTTTGAAGATTCAAAGAATGGAAGTACCACTTTAATCTGTACTTCAAGGTTTAAAAAGAAGCACATGGAAAACTGCATTGTGGCCAGAATTTATGAATGACTCACAGCCAAGGAAGGGCAACTGCTCACTACAGATTCTTTTTCTTTGAACCTAGTGTGCATCTACTCCTATTAGGCTTTATTTTCCTGAAATATAGGTCTTTCTTGATTAAATGCTGCATGCAATTCTTCAAAGCAAGTAGCATGCATGTTGGTCTCCTGAGGTTGTCAGGAAGTTGACACACACTTCAACACCCTGTACCATACAAGCCAAAGGCCCTTTGAGTGACGTTGCTCCACATGCAAAATTCTCGAGCTGCTTGAACAGAGGAATCCAGAATTGGAGCTGTGTTCCCCCAGGCATTTCAGATCACCACATATAGCTGGAGCCTGTGGCCATGCACAAGCTCTGTAGACATGTAAGCAACGTCTCTCACCTAGAGTACATTTTCACGCAAAAACATACACAAATATTTTGTTTTTCACCGTCAATGAGATAAAGTGCTTGGTAATTGCCTCTTTTCCCATGAGCCCAGCAGCAACCCAGGCAGTGCAAGCCCAGTTCTTGCAGAGGCCAGTCCCCCTGTTTTGCTTCTACCTGTCCTCGAGGCCCTGCCCATGTGAAGCTCAGCAGTGAAGTACATGAGACCGTGAAGGAACATTCTTGAAATAACCCCCTTCCCAGCTATTCTGTGTTAGCCCACTCTTAGCCCATAATAGTACCATTTCACATCAACCCAAAACACATTCTGCAATGAGATTTCAGAGTTTGGGGAGGTTGGTTGTTTGTTTGTTTGTCCCCCAGGGGCATGCTGTTCTGAAATACTTGCATAATTTAATTCTCTCCTAACCAAAAAGACCATTGAAAAAAAAATACCTGTAGTCAATCACAGAAATAGAAAGGAGAGAGAAAGCAGCTTGGTAGCTTTAAAATATTGGCTGCTTTCTAGGAAAAGCTTAGCATGAGTTAATAAAAAATCTGGACAACAGGCAAGTAGTGTTTGATCACGCACCAAGGAAGAGGTCCAGCTCAAGTTTCTAGTAACTTGTTTGTGTAGAACTCATCACAGACCACAGTTAAAATAAATAATAAAATAAAAAGAACACTACCTAACTTTGTCTAGAACAGAAATATAACTCAGCAAATTTAAATCTTAACCTAACATTTCCAGATCTAAAGAAATTCTGCAAACAAAGTGGTTTCTGGAAAGCAACCACTGATTGCCTCCTAGATCTCAAATTAAAGTATGCTGACAGATCAGAGTAACTGAATCATCTGAAAAATGCAGTTAAATTAAGTCTAACAGTTCACATACATAGTTCTCAGAGGGTTGTTCTGTTCTGTTTTGTGTATTGAGATGGAGGAGAATTACACCACTCTTCACTTGCTTTTCCAATGCTTTATCAGACAGAGCTCATGCAGAGGGTGTTTGGAGAGCTGGTTACTTGAACATTGCTTTATAAATCCTTCTTAAAGATCACTCCTCACTAGTATAACATTTAGGTTTTACTCAGGAGAGTGAAAATAAAAAGAGGTGCTAGAATTACATAAGTGTGTAGAAAGTAAAGTTTGTCTTTATATTCCAGTTTCCTTGATCTTTAGCTTTGAAAAATACACCAGCATAAGAAATACTAGTTAAAAAAAAGAAAGAGAATAGGGAGTGGGAAAGGCAAGGATGGTAGAAACTACTGGTAGATCCACTTGGCAAACTCCATTTGCTCATGTTTGGCCTTTACGGTGGACTAACAGTCCACAATACTGAAAGAGATTTCTGTATGTGTGCAATTTTGTAAAAATAAAACTAGAAAGCAAGTCCAAAACAGCATCACAAAGTGTTCTGGAAATCAGCTTGCCTCAGCCCAGCAAATACACTTTGCTGTAGTTATTATTACATATACACACAAGGCAAAGATCATAAACTTTGCATTGAGCAGGGCAGGACATGTGTGCTTCTTGTATTCTCAAACACTACTAAGACTAACATTAAAACCTTGACTCCCTATATGCAGTTGTGTTCCCTTATGTCCATAACATATACATAACATATATACATAATCTCTAAGGAGAACCCTTTCTGTCTTTTACACTTGCTTTGTACTTGCTTTTCAATATAGCAAGTGGCCTAACACACAGAAATATAACAAAGACCAACTGCCAGTGGGTTTCTTACTCCTTACATCTAACAGGGACATATTTTTGTGAGTCTCTCACAAGTTTTTCCGCAAGGTGTCTGATATTTGTATGATATCCTGATAGGCAGATCCTTGGAAAAAAGACAGGTAGCCTTCGTACAAGAAGCTGCCTGAATATACCCTTTAATTGAGTAGACTGTCCTGTTGAATTTGTCAGTTCTTTGGAAAAAAATTACTTTCATCAACAAGGTATCTTGCTTTATAATCAGTTTTGCTCATAACAGAAGAATTTGCTAGGGGTGTGAAAAGAAGGGTCAGCAAAGACTCTGCACAGGTCGGAAAGAAATAATATTACATATTGTATTTTCCTGTCTATTTCCCCTTGTAGCTCACCACACTTGTTCTCACAGCACTCTGCTTTTCCAAGTAAGCTACAGTGACTGTGCTGTTGTCTGGGAGCTCAGGGAAATCATACGCTAGTTTGTTCCCACAGACCCAGAAACACAGACAGTTATTGGCAAATTAGATTCATCATAGTAACTTCAGGGAAAGGCATGGTCAAGGCTATGATATTCCACACCACACAGATAAAAGGAAGTGCACAATTAAGGCATCTTTCCCTAATGTAAATTTAAGCCAGGTATAGCATAAAATTGTGCAGAATCTCTATAGACAACCTACAGTGTTCATGTTCTTCTCACGTACATATTGTTTCTTCACAACCCAATGTCAGAACTTCACTTCCTATTCAATGGTATGTAAGGATAAACAAAAAGAAAGGAAGAGGTTCTTTTTGCAACTACATAATAGAAAGTCCTACATATACTAATATTTATTTCATATAATGCTGTAAGATATTAAATTGTATTTTCTAACAAAAGAGTCACTTGATGTCATATTTAACGTATCACTTAGCTCTGCAGAATAAGAGCCATATACCAGAAATCAGTAATATCAGAAATTCAGAAATATCAGCAATTCCTCTTTAGGAAAAAAAAAAAAAAAAAAAAGTAGTAAAACTTGGCTGCAGAGAAAGCTGCACACACCAGCTGCACCAGTCAACACACACACTCCTTCATGAAGCAGTACAGATGAACCTATTGTTAGAGCGATTAGAAGGACACTCACAGGAACAGTTAGAATCCAGAGAAAAATAGCAGTTCTCATCATCTGGCCTAACGCCACAAGAAGGAGTAGTTTCTGCTCCGGCGCAACTTCACTGGTCATTACCATCATCGCAGGGGGAAAAGAAAGCAAGCAGCACACTGCTTGCAGGTAAGGCAAGAACACCTTTCTTCGGAATACTGTCTTTTGTTGGACTTTTAGAACGAATAGGAATGAAAGATCATGGAATAAATCCTTCTCAGTTTGCATCCCATGGGACTGAGAAATGAGACTAGGAAAAAAGTTGCAGAGGGAAATGGAACATGCAGGCATGGAAAGCAAGACTGTTCCTCAAGCTTTCAAAACTGTAACCAGAGGCCACAAGAAGGTAATTTGGACCCACTGAACAAGGAAATGAGCAGGAGAATAAGGACAGCAAGACTCAGAAGCAGAGTCTGAGGAGGGAAAGAGACCCAGACAAGAACAGACTAATCACAGGAAAGAGTAAATGGAAAAGTACACGCTACCCCCTCCCAAAAACTGAGGACTCTCACCATTTCTTTGCTTTCATAAAACCCTCCAGCAATCCCCACACTCTGTGCCTTAGTTTAATTACAGAACTATAATCGGCTAGTGTTTGGTTAGCTTGATGGAAGATGTTTGCACAGGGGATGCAAGTGTTCCTAATGACGATCTCTGCTGATGACAACTTAACGTCACATGGCACATTTCCAGGTGTTCTTTTAAGTCTCCGAATGCTCCCTCTCTCAGATATATAAGTTCATGATTAGGTGTAAATTTGCACATGTTGAACTATGGGGGTGTTGTAGTTGCCTGCAACACATTTGCAAGGCCTCCTTGCTTGCCTCCTATGATCCTTCTTCTCACCATGAGTAAAATATCATACGGCCCAGGCAAATGTTGTACCTGTTGTGCTGTGCTGTCTGGCACTTCCACACACAGCATCCCGAGCTCCTCAGCATACCAACATCTCGTGCCATCCAGCTGCTTCTGAGACGGCCTGCTGCCCTGCTACACTTTCAAAGGTATATCTAATTAAGCAGATGTGTCTAAGGAGATACCCCGTAACATTTCTGAACATATTACTTAGGACATTAAACCATTAATAAAGCAAAGCCCAACTATCTTTAGGAGAAAGAACAGCAGGTGAGGATGATAAATGGTTTTAACTGAGCTGTTTTGATCTGACTGGAGGTTGTATGTTTGTGCATATGGAGGCAAGGCCTGTGCTTATGGTCTAGGAATGAGATGCTGAGCATTCAGTATATTTTTGATTCTTCTCTGTTCATCAGTTTTTCTAAATTTTTTACTGAAGGCCTTGAAAAATATGCTGATTATGGACTTCATGCTTTGCACAGTAGGTGCTGAAGATCTATTGCTTTCTAAATAAAGAGAGATCCTGAGAAATGATGAGCAGCCTTCTCAGTCCTCCCAAACTACCATAAATAAATGCAGCAAGATCTGTTTCCAGATAGGAGATCATGACAAAAGATCACGAGAAAGTTGTATGTCTTTCTAGTGACAAAGAGATAAGCAAGAGCTACAGCCTCCTAAAAGAACAGATGCTTTAGTATATTAAATGGTCTGATTTTAAACATGAGATTTCCTGCATACCTAAGGGCATCTCCTCTCTCTCCCTCTCTGTCTTGCTGCCTCTCTCCAGGCAGCCAAGTTGGGTGTTTTCCACACTAGAGGTTTCTTTCTGCCATCCAGTCTTTCTACTCTACACCTGGGCTGCCCCTTAATTGATAATGTAATTATCAGCATAGTCATATTACTTCACACTAAGCATTTTCAACCATTTATCACAATGTTGATCTTTATTTTAAATATAAATCAGGCAATCATTTATGTCTTTTATGTTCTTTGTATTTATTCAAGAATATTTAACTGTAGACAAAAGGTGACTTATTCATTATTCATCCTGAACAAGGCAAGTATGGCAATTTGAAAAGCCTGACATTTGAGCTTTTTGCCAACACTAGCAAAATTATATCCTTCCCATTGTAAATCAATGAAGTAGAATCATTGTGCACAAAAGAATTAAATTGCCTTGTCACTTTAATAAGGCCACCTTATATACAACCTTCAACCAATGCCATTGTGCAGAAAAAGGGTGCATCCTTTGCCTCAGCTGCCTCAGATCTCAGTAGGCTTTCCAATTAAATGAACATCCTCTTAGTCTTTCACTCGGCTCCACTCTTTCTCTTTTCTGAGAGGCGATGTCAGAATGTCATAGGCATAACTTGCTATCAGTGGCATGCACACATCAGTGCGTATTAACTTCCTCCAACTAGTGCCTTCTTTTGGCAGCATTTTTAACTTGTTTGTCAATTCCAAAATGATGGAACTCCAAGAAATGGGATTTTTTTTTAATTGTTTACAGTGCCTGCAGAAAAACTGCATGGAAATAGCTATCTGCAAAACAAGAACACTACACAAATATGAGAATCCTTTGCGGGCAATGTAGATAATGTAAAATGGCAAAGAAACAACGTGTCCAATCAAGCAGAACACAAGTGGTGTGAGCCAGAAAAGGAACAACTTTGTGTATTCTCACTTCACAGGCCAGTGCCCTATTATTATAATCAGACCTGATTTTTCCCATCTAACACTCCTTGGATGTGTTTTACTCTGAGAGCAGCAACCTTCAACCAGTCATTTCCAAGCTTTTAAATGACTATCCAGAAAAGCCATTTCATCATTCAACAGCAGACGGCCATCTCTAATAGTACCTTGCCCGTCCCCTCCTTTCAAGTGTACGCTAGGGTGCAGAGATTGAAAGAGCAACCTCAGCCTGGATCCTTGCCCTGTATAGGAGAAACGAACACAATGAAACAAAGCCGTGTGTGCTAATAGTTGAAACACAGAAAAGCGAGTGAATCTTTACATTGCAAAATACATTCAAAAAGCTGTAATTTTACAATTGTTCTGGAGTCTCAATATTTTTCCCTGTTTTGATAGATAACTGAAAGGAATACAGTAAAGAAAAACCCATGACAATATTCTTGATGCTGTTACCATTTTGAGTTTAGTCAGAAAACGTTAATAACAAATGACCTTTTTCTGAAGGGTATTTTAAGGAGACCAAGCAATTTTCTGTAATGTGGTTACCATAGTGATTGGCCCTTTAAAAAGACCAGAAAAAAAAATGATGTACATCTGTAATCAACCAGCTATAGCAATAACAAATGGTCTGATAAAGCAACGCTGAGTTTAATTCCAAGCCGGAAAGACACCGGCTTTTGAAAGTTAAGTATAAAAGAAACTATTCATGGGTGGAAAATAAGTCCTTCAGTAACTATTACAGAACATTTATGATGACTCAGAAGGGATTTTCCTTGAAAAATACATTAGTGCACAAAAGATTATTTTCTTTAACTCAGAATCTACTTCATCATCTCCACTGTACTAAGTCATTCAGAAAAAGAACCCAGCAAGCATGTGGACAGCTAATAGGAACCTCCATCTCCTCTGCTCGCTGTCCCTTGCCTTGCTTGCACACTTGAAAAATAAACAGATAAAAGAAATGTTGCAGTTTTACACATTATCTGCAACTAGACTGAAAAACTGGGACTGAAAATGCTTCAGCCTGCCTGCTTAAGTAGGGCTGGAGGTGGGACCACCACAGAACATCTAAGGTCTGGAAAAACTTAAAATACCCATTCTTGAACATATGGATCCAAAATTAGAGTTAAAAAACTACTACTACCTACAAGAACTTAAGAATTGTCCTACATGCTGCTTCACTCCAGACAAACACCACGGACATCCCATTTTTCATGGCAGAGTTCCCCAGAGAACTAACAAGAAAAACTTGCCTGTGTTCAGAACAGCCCTTACCATGGTAAGAAACTGCAGCCTGATACCATGTAATGCCCAGATCCAGGCACCCCTTCCTCAGCAACCCAAGAGGATCAGGACCTGCCTAACCAAACCCCAGCACAGATGCATCAAATACTGACTGACTTGTTGCCTCATTTTAAAGCATCCTCAGACAAATCTTAAAAGCAAAAGTGTGACTTTCTCCTTGTTTTTAATAATATACAGCATAGAAATTCACCATCTAAAAAGCCTGCGTTCCTTCACGGCAGCACTCCATTTGTGTGAGCTATCCCATCACGTCTCTGCAATCCAAAAGAGATCACAGCCCTGTGACCACACACAGACTTCTCATTCCTCCTGCTTTTTTCCCGTGCTGTAGGCATTAGTTCACAGGCTCTTCAGAGAGGCACACAGTCATGCTGATTGCTCAAAAGAAGCACAAAAGCTTCCTCCATCATGCTGTCCTGTTGGCACTTAAGTATTTCTGTGCATCCACTTCATATGGGCCCTTTTCAGCCCCATTTTCGTGATTACAAGGTCTCTCTTGCCTACATCACTCTGTACCCTTTGCCTGCCAACCTAGTCCTTGGTTTCCTTACTTGTGTGGGTCATCTTCCTCACATTGTTTCTAGTTTAAAGCTCTTTTCAACAGATTGGTTAGTCTGTTGGGAAGAATGCTTCTGTCCAGCTGTATCCCATAGCTTCTTAGCAGCCTCCAGTCAGCAGAGAAGATGCCATTACCATAGAATACAAATCGCTGTTGTTGAAATCAGATGCAGAATTGAAAGGCTCAAAAATGGCTGGAAGATTTAAAAAAAGAAGTCCGGAAGATTAAAAAAAAAAAAAAAAACTGAGATGGTTCCTGCTTTTAAGGAAACCAACAGTGCCAAATATCTCCTAATGTTCCTTTCAGATCTGTTAGTAAAGAACTCCCATTTTGTGGATTCTTTCAGTAATAGAGAGAAGAAACATGTGCTTTCTCTTTACATATCAGTAATGATTCCATCCTTGCCATCCAGGAGTGGTCTATTTAGGCTTATTTATCTAGACAACAAATTGCCTCACCCACACTTCTACAGATAAGCATTGAGCTACTGGTCAAACAGATACTAGAACAATTTAGGAACACACAAAGTTGAAAAATTCTGATTTCTGCCCACAATACGTAAGTAAATACTTGGAGACGTAGACAAGAGTCTCTGTTTTCAGATCAGCATCTCTTTTAGGAACACGACTTTCCTTAAAAAATAAAACAAAGAAACTCTGGAATTCACCAGGCACTCAGTATGATTGACATGGTTGTTAGTTCATGAATACAAGTCAGTGTTGGAACAGCAATTACATTATTTTCTCTTCCAGCCATCATTTAGCTGATTTTAAAAACAACAATTTATTCGGACAAACATTCGAAGTCTCCATCCATTATTTAATCAGGCATCAATGACCAGCTTATAATGAGAGTATTTCATGCTGCCAATGTTGCCATATTAGTTTGACTTCAATCTGATAGTGTTCTAAGTTTATCTGTATAATTTGATTATTTCAATGGCAAAATATATTTGGTCTAAGGATATCATCAGTGACTGCTGAAGTCTGCACTTATGAAATAAATATTGATTATAGATTTATGATCACCAAAAAAAAAAAAGAAAGAAAAAGAAAAAGAAGAAAAAGAAAGAAATCTCAATAATTTCATTCCCAGGGAATTTTTTTTGTTTTATTACAGTTTTTCATTTTGGAGAAGAAACAAGAAGAAGAAGAAACAGCCACGAGTAGCGTGAGAGCTGTCAAAAAGGCCTTTAGGTAACTGGGTCAGATGACCAGGAACTCAGAGTGCAGGTCATTTTCTCTTTCATTCTTCCTGGTGCTTGCAGCAATAGAGAAAGAAAGAGGAGGATACGGCCCATCAACACATGGCTCTGTGGCTGGTGTCATCGCCACAGCTTTGGTTTCTTTGGCAACAGGAAGCCTTACACAGCTCCAGGCACAACGGCATCTAATGGGATTCATCTTTCTCAAAAGGGGAAGAAGGTCCTGGGTCATGAGCTAGCAGGGCTCATCGAGAGGGCTTTAAACTAGATTCAAGGTGGGTATTATTGGGGAAGCAGGTGGTGGTCTTCGTGCCACTCACAGCAGCCTAACAACAGAGCCTGTGAAGGGTGCTCAAAGCCTGCAGAGAACAAACAGCAAAATATGAGAACTACACAGGGCCACACAGTCAAGTTATACCGGCCCAGCTAGAAAGAGAGGCACGTTGGGAGCCCAACTCAAATGCCTCTATGCAAACGCACGCAGCATGGGGAATAAGCAAAAGGAATTGGAGATGCTTGTGCGATTGCAGGGTCATGATCTCATTGCGATTACTGAGACGTGGTGGGACAGCTCTCATGACTGGGCCGTGGCCATGGAGGGCTTTAGGCTCTTCAGGAGGGACAGGCCAGGAAGGCGAGGCGGCGGAGTCGCTCTTTATGTGAGAGAGCAGCTGGAGTGTATGGAGCTTGGCGTAGGGGAGGGTGGAGCGCAAGTCGAGAGCCTGTGGGTGAGGATCAAAGGGCAGGGCAACAGGGGCGACACGGTCGTGGGAGTTTACTACAGGCCTCCTGACCAGGATGAGGAGGTGGACGAGGCCTTCTACAGGCAGCTGCAAGAAGCCTCGCGATCGCAGGCCCTGGTCCTTGTGGGGGACTTTAACCACCCTGATGTCTGCTGGGCCGATCACACAGCTGGGAGCAGACAGTCCAGGAGGTTCCTGCAGAGTGTTGCGGATAACTTCCTGACGCAGGTGGTTGAAGAGCCGACAAGGGCGGGGGCGCTGCTAGACCTGATCCTAACCGACAGAGATGGTCTAGTGGGAAATGTGAGGGTCGGGGGCAGTCTTGGATGTAGTGACCATGAGAGGTTGGAATTCACGATCCTGCATGGAGGGAGCTGGGCAAGAAGTAGGATTGCAGCCCTGGACTTCAAGAGAGCCAACTTTGACCTCCTCAGGGAGCTCCTTGGAGAAATCCCCTGGACCAGGGTCCTAGAAGGAAAGGGCGTCCAGGAGAGCTGGCTTATCTTCAAGCACCACTTTCTCCAAGACCAAGATCAGTGCATACCTACAAGAAAGAAGTCAATCAAGGAGGGCAGGAGACCTGCGTTGATGGGCAAGGAACTGTTGGGTACAATTAGTGAGAAAAAGAACACACACCTAATGTGGAGGAAGGGCCAGGTGACATGGGAAGGATATAGGAGCATTGTCAGGGTATGCAGGGATGCAACGAGGAAGGCCAAAGGCCTATTTGGAACTAGAGTTAGTGAGAGATGTCAGGGACAACAGGAAAGGCTTCTATAAATACATCAGCAGTAAGACGAAGGCTAGGGAAAATGTCAGGACACTGCTGAATGGGGAGGGTGCCTTGGTGACAGAGAATACGGAGAAGGCAGAGTTACTAAACGCCTTCTTTGCTTCTGTCTTCAATATTAGGGCTAATCCCCATGAACTACAGGACAACAGAGAAAATCGGGAAAGACAATGACTTCCACTGGTCAAGGAGAATTAGGTTAGGGATTATTTAGGCAAACTGGATGCCCATAAATCTATGGGTCTAGATGAGATGCACCCAAGAGTGCTGGGGGAACTGCCGGGGTTTATTGCCGAACTATTCTCCATCATCTTTGAGATGTCATGGAGAGTGGGGGAGGTGCCTGAGGACTGGAAAAAATACAACATCACTGCAATCTTCAAAAAGGGCAAGAGGGAGGACCCAGGAAACTACAGGCCTGTCAGCCTCACCTTCATCCCTGGAAAGATGATGGAGTAGCTCATCCTAGATATCATCCCTAGGTATGTGAAGGAAAGAAGGCGATCAGGACTAGCCAGCATGGATTCACCAAGTGCAAGTTGTGTTTGATGAACCTGATAGCCTTCTACGATGGGATGACTGGCTGAATGGATGATGGGAGCGCCATGGAAGTTGTCTACCCTGACTTCAACAAGGCTTTTTAACATTGTCTCCCATAACTTCCTCATAAGGAATGCTCGGAAAGTATGGATTAGATGAGTGGATGATGAGTTGGACTGAGAACTGTCTGGATGACAGAGCCCAGAGGGTGGTGATAAACGAGGCTGAGTCTAGTTGGAGACCTGTGGCCAGTGGTGTCTGCCAGGGGTCAGTGCTTGGCCCAGGGATGTTCAGCTTGTTCATCAATGACTTGGACGAGGGCACAGAGTGCACCCTGAGCAAGTTCACTGATGACACCAAACTGGGTGGAGTGGCTGACACTCCAGAGGGCTGTGCTGCTATCCAGAGGGAATTAAACAGTTTGGAGAGTTGGGCAGAGAGGAACCTCATGAGATTTAACAAGGACAAGTGCAGGGTCCTGCACCTGGGCAGGAATAACCCCAGGCACCAGTACAGATTGGGGGCTGACCTGCTGGGAAGTAGCTCTGCAGAGAGAGATTTGGAAGTCTTGGCTGACAAGAAGTTAACCATGAGGTAGCAATGCGCCCTCGTGGCCAAGAAGGCCAATGGGATTCTGGCTGCATCAGGAGCGTTGCCAGCAGGTGGAGCGAGGGAATCCTATTTCTCTGCTCAGCTCTGGTGAGGCTGCACCTGGAGTATTGGGTGCAGTTCTGGGCTCTCCAGTACAGGAGGGACGTGCAGGTCCTAGAAAGGGTCCAGCATAGAGCAAGAAAGATGATTAAGGGACTGGAACATATATTGTATGAGGAAAGACTAAGCAAGCTGAGCCTGTTAACCTAGAGAAGACTGAGAGGATGTCTGATCAATATGTATAAATACCTGAGGGAAGAATGTAGAGAGGATGGGGCCAAACTCTTCTCGGTGGTGGCCAGTGATAGGAAAAGGGGGAAGTTCCACATCCATGTGAGGAAGAACTTCTTGCCTGTGAGGATTACAGAACCCTGAAACAGGCTGCCCAGAGAGGTTGTAGAGACCTATTTGATGGCCTCCATTTTCCCCATAGTGATTAGCACCCACATGGAAGAGCAGCAATGGGTAGTAGACTGAGGACTAGACAAACTTTGGCAGCCCTGACATTCCCATAACATAATCCAAGTGCCTAGTAGGTTGGCAGATTGATGCCTCCATCCTCTGAAGCAACCCACAACAATCACACACCACATCATCCAAGTGCTTCTACATAGCACTGGGTCTGTCGGCACCATTGCTTCCCTTGAAGCTACGTCCAGCTCTTCCTCAGCCTGGAGGGCATTAACTTCAGGTCTTCAGGGAGAATAAAGAGCCTTCCTTCTCCTATGAGAAGTAGGAAGTTGCCAGCCTTCATCTACAGTGTCACCACGTACTGTTTCACAGGGCACACAACTCTCTGGTGACTGCGGAGCAGGGGAGGCTGAGACTGCTCCGGTAGCTGCAGGGTCCTACTGCCCGATTTTGAACTGGAGGGCAGCACGGACAAGAAGGCAATCAAGCCTCAGTAGCTCCACTGGGAATCTAGATGTACATGGAAAAAACCTGTCTTCCAGAACTGAGTCTTGCTCCTGAGCCTTGGCTTAGTATGTGCAGCCTGCAGAAACTCAGCACCCACTCAGCAAGGACTGAATTCTCTGGTGACAAACTAGGACTTAAGGTGGAGGCTGTCAAGAGACACAAATTCCATCTTCCTACTGCAGGAAGACAGTCACAATACAGAGGGTTTTATATTCTCTGAAATGTGATAAGGCCAGAATTTTTAGGAAATGAAACTTAAAACTAACTTCTAGAACCACTATTTTCAACTAATGCAATAGCCTAATTTTCAAAAAAACAAGCCCTAAACATCCCTTTCACTTACATGGAAATATCTGAGATCTTGGGGAAGAAGAATCCCTTCAGACTACAGGCTGAGATTTTTGAATCTCATTTGTGACTTCATTTTTGCCTTAACATCAGCATTGGTATTATATCCGTATAAACAGGAAGAGAAAGATCATCCTGAACTGCAAAGGTACAAAAGCAGTAATAACAGCATTAGCAGCATAGCGTAAGGACAATCTGAGCTTTATAAGAACAGTATAATTAGCAGATTTACAGGGATCAGCTTAAAGAGAGAAGTTTTGGGCCACAAGTTACTTTTTTGTTATTGGCAGCAAAGATGATGTGTACAACGAGGATAGTACTGCAGTAATAGTGCTCCAGAAATATTGCAAATTACTCTTTCTAGGAAGAATTTGGTCTTTGAAGACCTGATTATATATTTATAGTATATATAAATATATTGTTAATTTATTTATACTTAAATTAATTTATTTAAGTATTTATTTATACTTAAACCTAATTTATTTTTAACAGCCTTGTCAGCAGTGGAGAAGTATCTCACACAAAAAGTGATTTACAAATCAGAAATGTGAGAAGTCAGTTTCTGCAGTGGTTCGTAGAATGAAGACTGACACACCTGAGAAATACACCTTGAACTGCTGACACTTACTTGAAAAGTGTCCTGAGTACAATAAATAGGAATATAGAAAATGAACCTAAAGGGCAGCCCTGTTACAGCAGCAGTTTACAGACATTGAAGTTAGACTGTGCTTGTTGAAGTGGTTTTACATATGCACAAAGAAGGAAAAATTGCTTCTACTTGCCTCCAGTACCCTCACCAACATGAAAAATGGATAGATCTACAACCTCTTACTTTGATACTGATGTTAATGTCATTACTTTTTTAAAAAACATTTAGGTTTACTAGGAGAAGAGGCAAAGAAATGTTAGTGGCTTTTTTGTTTGTTTTGTTTTGAACAAGAGAGAGTTCAAACACAGAAGGCAGTTTGGGAGAATGCTAACTAAATCTCTCTAGCCAAGAACCTGGTCCTAATATGAAAGGACCATAAAAATCCCACTCCAAAATAAAAGGTCCCTCCAGAGTACCTGGTCTAGCATCCGGAAAGGGAACTTGGAGGGGTGAGAAAGGGCCTTCAAGTGCCTCTGATCCCTCTATCTTTGATACATTTTCCCTAACAAACCCTGGAATACATTCACCATTTTAAGATCACCATCTTGATCTACACAACAACAAACTGTGCGAGCAGACTTGTAGAGCAAAGCTCTTTCAGAGCTCTTCAAATTCTCTCGCAGAAAAGAGACACAATTGTGAAATTATGTATCTGACCTGAAAGAGTAAGAGATAGTATCAAGTAGGGAGTTGTCCTCTTTTTCTTTTTTTCTCTATTTATTTGACATTCACAGTCAAGGTAAGGTCTATGAGGAGAGATAATATCTTTTATAAAACCATCTGATGGACTTAGAATAGAGACACAGAGCTTTTGGGTATCGGGTCTGAAGCAGCAGCACACTTGAGGCTAAGGACAGAATAAGCATGAACAGCTGTGATATTAGATTATGTTAATTGGAGAGAAATGTTTAATCAGTACCTGCAGGTACTGAGCAGAGTGAAGCCGTTCAGAAAAGTGTGAGCCTAAGGCACTAGGAGGAAACTAAAAAAGAGTTAAATATTGCCTATGGAAGACAGAGACCATAACAGTAGTAGAGTACAGCAAAAACTGCAGTGTAGATAAACCTGATGCTGTTTTAATGTTGGTCTAGGTAGCACAACAGAAGGAATAACTTCAATCACTGTTGGGTCAAAACCAAGCCTAATCTTTTCACAGTGCTACCACTCACAACTATGAGCAGATTTAATACCAACTGGAGACACTGTAGTCAAACTCACTACTTTTCCATTTCTCTTTGAGAAGGGAAGATTCTCTTCTGAAATCATTATCTATTTCCCTCCATATTTTCATAAATAAAACCACAATTCTCTCCAATTATGTGTATTAAGAGAAGTGGAAAATATTTTTATAAAATCAATATCCATCTCCCTCCACACTTTCACAAATAAAAACACAATTCTCTCCATTTATATGTATTAAGGGATGGTCCATGGGGGTTATTTCTGCTGCCAGAGGTCCAGAATTATTAACACAACTCCTTTGACACATATCCCAGAAATTCTGTTTAATATGGTAACCAAAGTGGTGACCAACTTCTTACAGACAAGTATCTTTTTTGACTAAATAAGGTAAAAACAGTATTTTTAATAAACTGTATTGATGTAAGTAATATTTCAGGAGCTATGCAGATGGTACTCAGTGTGGCAGTAGGAGGAGATTTAAAATGCTGGAGTATGCAGTTTTGTACTACATGGCAATTCAGGCTTGCATCATCAGTGGAGCAGTTTTCTTGTTTTGCTCTGTATTTTCAGCTTCTGCACAAAAAGACAGAATTATTAGAGCCATAAGAACATCACTATTAACCTTTACTTCTAATATTTTAGCATTTGGGTAAGCTGAATTGGGTTGGAGACTGATTGCACCAGACCCTCCACCGGCTAGAGTTCAAAGCTGAAGCAGTCAGAGAAGTTGCCTCCATATCCACATGAGAGGTAGGGCAGCACTTCCATCTTCTAACACCAAAGCCTGGAAATACGGGCTGAGGATTTTGTGCTCACCTCCTGCAGTCTTACAGGGCCATATGGGACTGCCCTGTCTCTGGGTGATCTTTGAAGTCACTCATAGCTTAGATAAATATGACTTTAGACTACTACAAATTGCATTAATAGCATCAAGAAAGCCACAGGTATGCTTCCAATGAACAACAGGAAGGCTCTAAGAAAGGGAGGTTTAGAGTGGGATTCAGTATTAGATTCAAACACTTAAATATAGGCATTGGCATGAGCTGGGTGACAAAACTCCTTTTGCAGTTAATGGAGATTCATGGCTCAGTTCATTTCCTTAAACATGGGTATCTAAGATCATTTGCGATGAGCTGAGTTTCCCGACTAGCCTCTAGCCTAGCCTAGAAAGCTGCCCAGTCCTTTGATCGCTTTAGAGAATTTCTCCAGTCATCATCAGCATAACTGGTGCCCAGACAAGATCCAGCTGAAGAGATCCTCTAAAGAGATCCAAGGACTGAGCAGCTTTCTAGGCTCCACAGACCATATTGACACAGGAAGAGCTTAGGCACCTACAACACACAAAGATGTGTTAGGTGTCTTAACCTGAGCACAGTTGAACCACACAGTGGGGGCAGAATTCAGTTATTGGAATCGTATCCTATCCAGCCTATCTAAGACATCTGGAATCACACACAGTGTGGGATTTCGGTGAGTTTCATGTGGATATCTGGAATACCCTAGGCAGTCTCACTAGAAGTGTGAATATAGGTGAGTATCCAACCCCCTGCTGTGCAATTTCACTGTGGCTTTAGAAGAATTATAGAGAAGCCACAACTTGTTCATAGTCAGGTCTGTGACAGAAAAGGAAGGTTCAGGGCAGAAAATGAGTTATTTGCATGCAGAAGGCTACGTGTCAGGGAGATGGTTTTGCTGGCCTAACACAGGTTGCCGCTGCCTACGCTCACTCATTTCTCTTCTCTTTCTCCCACTTGAGCCACAATGTGCCAACATTTGCCCCTCTCTCATGTCCACTCCAGCATTTCACCAGACTCAAGAAAGGTTTACTCAATCTCAAAAATTATTTTTTTTCTTGGATTAGTTTTCTGCTCCACCAAATAAGGAGGAATAGCTGGAAGAGGAAAGACAAAGGTGGCATCAAAAAAGACAAATCAAGAATAATGGTGTTTTGGCTGAATAATGGCTGTTACATGAGCTCAGGTCTCTCATATAACTTCACCCAGCCATACAGATCAATTTCCTATACTGGTATTTTGTTTACTTCCAGACCAGTCAGCATTTGCACGTTTCCTCTTAGAGGAACATTTCATGTTAGAATTTGTTTCTCCTCTTCCACCTACTTAATAATCTCTGTTCATTAAGTTTATATTAAAACACTCTTTATAGGTCATCCAAGATGCACGTAGCGTGACAAAACATGAGCTTTCTTTCTGAGCCATTAAAGGTAATATTCCCTCCTGGTTCTCCTTACGTTTATCGTTAAGAACGCAGTCATCGAGATTCAGTTCTGATCCATTTTTCAGTTGTTCTGCGGTGTTCCTTCTGCGTCTCTCTACAATATAGCTAAATTAAAGAATTACAACTGGTTTAAACGCTCTAGTATTCCAGATTAACCCCAGCAGACAAAAAAAAAAAAAAAAAAAAGATGCTAAGGTCCATCTCATCTCTTTGACATTTACGTGACTTAAATTAGGCAAATAAATTATCTTCATTAGGAACACAAAACATTTAAGCTCCTTTATAGTCCCTTGAAAACATCTTTCTTGACTGATTGTCCATTCAGTGTCCACGGATATAGCCCAAACTATGTCCTTTTTTTCTACCACTGTGAACAAGGGAGAGCTGGGGTTTTTTTGTTTGTTTTGTTTTTTAATAGGCTCAGAGCAATACATGCCCGTGTAATGGAAGCCAGCCGACAAACGCCCAGTGTTTTAGATCTGGTGTTTTACAGGTGTGAGGAGCATAGGCTGCCATGAATTAACACTCATCCTGCTGCATTACGGCCCTTCTCCCACTCTGTCCATCTAGGTGACTGTGTGTGTCGCATCCTGACAAAATCCTAATTCCCACAAACATTCCTGGGATTATAATATATGTCTATTATTGTTAGATAATTTATACATGGAAAATTGCAGTAAGAGAAATGAAGTTGCATGTTTAGGGTTACCAGCAAGCTTAGGTCAGAGCTTAAACCTCCACCTACCCAGGCCCAAGATGATCAATCTTTCCCATGCAAAGAGGTTTGGCCGTTAAATAGGTGGACATGTCACCCTTCTGCAGAAATGTGTACAGTTTGCAGACTGAATCACAACCTCACTACATGGATCTCATCAGAAACACTAGAGACATGTGACAAATCTCAAACAATCTGTAGTATTTCAACTGGGGCAAATTTAGCTTGCTGGGAAAAGATCTTGTTTGCTTGCTCACAAACACACACGCACCAGAAGAAGCATTTCTGTGTGTGTGAAACACGTATCTGTAACCACTTGAAGCCAGGATCGTTCTCAGGTGCCTTTCCTTAGGCTTTCTATATTTCCTTAGACTCAAGTGTTTGCATGTAGCTGCTCAGCTCACATCTTCATTATGTTGGTTCTAAGACCTTTGCTTCACTTTGTCAGGGCTTATGGAGTAACCTGTAAGAAGTGATCTAATGTAGTTCTCCTTACTGCCAGTGCTGTTCTAAGCACAGTGACGTGTAGGGCACTCTTCTCAATCCCTCTCTTCAGCGGGATAGAGTTTTAATCAGTCTGTCATCAGTTTTCCATGGCTGAAAGGACTTTGTCACATCAGATCACCGTCCAAGCTTACAGGGCAGGATGTTCAGAATAGCTTCGCTGTGGCTTATTACACAGATAATTCTCTTTGCCTACATTCATTTTGTATTCCTCAGGCACGTAACACAGAGGTGTCCAGGAAAAAAGAAAAAGGTTCATTATCTGTGAAAGCCACCATAAATTTGAAATCAGGTTATAGATTATATTAATTCAGTTTTGTCAGCGCCAATAGAATGAAATTGCCTTTATAGAGTAAAAGCACTCACCTGTAGAACTCAAATAAAGTGAAGGATATCAGGACGAGCAGAATCAAGATGATGAACACTCTCACATAGGCTGAAAAACAATGGTACTTTGTCATCTACACCTCCTGAACAACACTTTTCCTGCTTTAAATAAGGACAGAAGTACACTTTAGATTACATGCGGCTGTGGCACAGACAGCACCCATTTCGTGTGACATGATTAATATTAGGTAACAGCGGATCAGCTTTTGTGTGCCAGCACATGCCCTGTCTTGGGAAATCAGACGTGGGTCGTGAAGCTCCTCAATGTTCCTTATAAGAAGAGTCTGCTCTCCTTTGACCCAAAAGTTTAAGAGTCTCTGATCTCTGAGATGTACGCAGAGGCAGACAGAGAGAGAGACCTTTCAGCTCTTGTAAGATTCCTCTTTTTTCTTATGATTTGAGTGATAATTTCACCTTCTTTCCACATTACACATTTTTAGCCTTCCTCATTCAGGAGAAAACTGTGAAAAATGTATATTAACAGCTACAATTTTATATAGAAACAGCCCTGAATGTATCATTATTAGTGGTAATATTACTATTTTCTTACCTACCATGACCCTTAAAGCCCAGTTTTTTAAATGCTGGAGGTTGATTGCTGCGTAACAGTCACAAAGCCGCCAGGAAACACACCTCATTTACCCCAAGGGCAACAGAGTACTTAAATACCTTCATATTAGTGCTACTTAAAAAAAAAAAAAAAAAAAAAAAAAAAAAAAAAAAAAAATATTTAAAGTGCATTACATCTAGACACGCTCAAGGAGAAACATCCCTGCTTTACAGACCCTCTTGCACCGGGACAAGGGAGCTTTGAAGCCTGCTGCCCGCACCAGTAGGCAAATTCCCACTCACTGGGTTGTCATACAGGGAGGGAGACAAGGAGAGGCTGCAGCCCCTGCCGCCGTATCCCCGCTGCACGGGCAGCGCTCACACAGCTCCGCGGGCCAAGCCTGAAATACGCTGGTGTTTTATTATGGGGTCGCTTGCAGGAAGCGCTCCAAGATGTTGCACGGGTTGGCCTGTTTTGGCTGAAACCGTTAAAGCAACCTGATGAAGATGTTTCTTTCAGCAAGACCCTTACCGAGTCCGAGCTAAAGCTGCCTTGTGCCAGCACAAGCAACACCTTCTTCCCCGCACTCAGGATGAGCGGAATGGGGAGACAGAGAGAGGGAATTGCTACACCGTGTGAAATGACCCAGGACCCTGAGAAGGGCGCTGCAGCAGGAACACGTGCGTCCGTGTGTGTGCTTGACAAAAAAAAAAAAAAAAGAATTTCCTAGGAATAAAAAATCATGAGGGGCCAGTCGGTAGGGAAGCTTATAGTGTTTTGACCTATAGATGAGTACAAGCCATGCAGTTCACTCTGTCTGCTACTGCTGGAAGATAAAGCTGCTAAAGTCCCTTACCTACATAGTCCTTTAGGTTGAAGAATCATAGGTCCAAACTTTTCCATTTCCTGAGTTTCATTTTATCCTGTTACTCACTCCCACACAGATACTGTCTTCTTTTTAACATAATTGTCTTTAATCCTTTCCTATCTATGGCATTACACCAGATTTTGTTCTTCACAGACATCCCCCCAAGCTTTTCAGGTTGATCTGGTTTCCCCCCAGTTCAATCAACCCCGCTAGGCTTTTCACAGGAATAACTCTGGATGTTTTCAGCGCAGGATTTTCAGAAGGCCCCATGTCAAGTGTTGTAGAATTGCATGATCACAGAGCTATGTTATGTGCAGTCCTCACACTTACAGCCAGAGTCAAAATTCCTTTTTTCTGTTCATATCACCCCCTCTCACTGAAGCTTCTCACTTGGGAATTTCTCTCTGCCCCATGGAGAAAACATGTTTGTGCTGCATGTTCACAGTCCCTCCCTCACAACTTTTCTGAGCGTATTAATTTCTACCCCCGTATTCATAAAGATCCTGTTCTTTTGTCTGCTGTGTTTCCTGGTTCTCCCGTGGTTCTGTCACAGGGAGCTGGGAACAGCCCCCTGAAAGGCAAATGTAAATTAGCCTGTGGACACGAGCCAAAGCTGTAGAGCAAGCCGGCACGCTGGCCAGCCTTGAGCTGCCTCCCGATGCGCTGGTTGCTCAGTGGTTAACATCCATGTCCTCTCCTCATCATGCTGTTTGCCCTTAGTTGTTTCTGATTATTTTTAATTAGTTCTTTCAAAGATCAGCTTTAAAATACATTTTAGTTGGAGTCTGTGTTGCTGCGGACTCCCCTCCCAGAGGGACCTCATGGCTAAAGGAAGCTCTCCAGGTTCATTCAGTGTCCGCAGCACGATGCTGGGACACAGTTGGCACAGGCCAACTCAGGGCTGTAAGGGCGTTAATCAAACCACACGCAAGCCACAGGAAGGCTGCGGCAGGCTTCGGCAGGCACGCGCACGAGCACCACAAGCACCGTGAACCAAGCCAGCTGCAAAAGAGAGCCACAATCTCAGATTTGAGCAATATTGTGTTATTTTTCAAAATACTCACTTGGCACAGCTTTCCTATAGCAAGCTTGCTTATGGAAGCAGCAGCCTATGGCAGAACACTGTTTTCTGGACACGTTGTGCTGGCATGTCTCATAAAGAGGAAGTTCACAACCTATTAAAAGAGTAAGAAAAATGAAACAGTTAATTTAACATTAACTTTCATTGAGTTCCACGGAAAGCAGTTGCATTATCTTCCCAGTCACTGAAAGCAGACTCTGATGCAAGTCTGGAATAAATTAGAGTTGGAGGAAAACAAACTAAAGGCAGAAGTGACTATTCAGAGCAAGAGCCTTCAAGCCCGTATACGCCACGGGAAGCATCTTGCTGAGGCGGCTCTGAGGAGTCCAGCAGGAGGCGAGACAGAATGAATGCAGTGCCCATTTGAGATGCGGTCTGCGACACGTGACTCTCTCATACAGAAATGTATTATAAAGGAAAATTATCCAAATCACAGGATTTGAGGATTTCAAGATGGCGTAACAGAACAGATTGTTTTTTTACTCCCATTCTGACAGAAAGGAAGATATGAGTTCATTCTGCAGGAGAAGGTTAAGGAAACGCACCAGTTCTGTGACTGACCATTTGCACCAAATTTACCACGAGTTCAACCTTTTCATGAAGAAAATTATACATAAACATGTTGAGTCACACAAGACACTGTGACAAAAAAAACCCATGCTGAATTCACAGTGTGACACTTCTCAGGTGCAAAGCTACTTTCAGTGGAAACATAAACACAGATTAAAAAATAGTTTTTTTTATTTCCCAGCAGAAGCCAATGGGCAGCTACATCTGTGGAAGTGTCTGTGGTCCAGGACTGAGCTGGCTCAGTCCTCCCCTTAATCACTGAGCAGAAAGGGAACACCCATTCCCAATCCAAGGCATCCCTGGTGCAGCGGTCCTTCAGGAATTCAGCTTCAGACTAGCACTACGTTGATGGCACATTAAAAGAAAGCACCTAAGTTTGGGCAGCACTGCCTCCAGGCACATTGACGCTGCAGTACAGGATCTAACTGCCGTGAGGCAAAGTGCACCCCGATGCTGAGTTAGAAGCAGGTGAAGAACGTGGCAAGCCATTGACCACACAGAGCAGTGCTTCGTTATCTGGGGCACGACCCAAGCTGCAGCCTCGGAGACCTGCCCAACCTACCCCTGCTTTGAGGGACCTTCCTAGGGCAGCATCAGCAATTCCAGCCCATGGAGTCTCTGCTAAGCGCCCCATCCTTGGAGCTTTTCAAGACTGGACAAAGCCCGAGCAAGTTGGTTTGAATTCGGTGCTAACTCTGCTCTGAGCAGGAGCTTGGACTAGAGAGCTTCTGAGGTCCCCTCCACCCTGAAATAGCTTTATCCCATGGCTGTCCCAAGCCCTATACTGCTGCAGCTAATCCTACCACCCACACTCAGGCTAAGACGACGAGGTTTTGAACTAGTTCCTCTGTTCTACAGTCACATCTCTACTTCCAATATAGACACACAATCATCCCTGGAACCAGGGAGCTGCCTGTGGCAAGCCTAAGCAAAGGTCCACGTGGGTCGCTGCTCCCGTGCGCTCTGTAGCAGATGAGTGAATTATTATGACGGCTACTGGTATTCCATGCTGGGAGTCACCTCTTCACCACATGTGCTTACAGAGCCATTGCCAAACAAGGTTCATCAGGGCTTCGTAGGACACACACAGCCAGGAACACACTCAGTTCTTCTCAGCCTTCACCCAGGCTCAGTTGTCTCAGGCTTCAGTACAATGCCCAGGATCGCTGGACACAACACAGGCGACGTCAGGGTTGGCATAGACGGGAGGAGAGAGGCTGGCCCTTCTCCCTGTGCCCCCGCCGACGCTCCTGCGCTGTGCTTACTCAGCGCTTTGCCACGACTGTGTCTGACACAGAGTGAACCCTGGATTTATGATGCTCGCCTCTGACTCCAGCCTTAATTTTCCACAAAATTATTTGTATGGAAACATGCATTACACATGATTATTAACTAAACCACGCAATCTCCTTACAGTACAAGGTCTCATACAGTGAAATATGATAACTGAATGGGCTGAGCTGTCCTGTAGACCTTGTTTGTTCAAAGTGTTCCAAAATTTAACATATTGCCCTGGATTTCAGAAGTGGTCAGCGTCACCAAAACACTTCCCCTATTTTATGTTTTTCGGACAAATACAGCACTGAACTGCACTGCTTCTGAACTTTGCTTACTGATTTAACACACTTCAAAGTCATGTCATGGTGCTTTTACAGCATCTACAGGTTGTGGTGAAGCGCTACAATACTGACTGCTCACATTTCAGAATTGTCTCTAAACAAATGTGCTTTTTTCCTAAGCTGTGACCTCACTTGGACCTCACTTGTCATGCCTTCTTCATATTGCACATAAAACCAAAGCAAATATTTTCATTAGAGGCAGTTTGCTTTATATACAATAATTTACAATGCAACAGCTTTTTATATAAAGTTAAATATTGTGAAATAAAGCACGCTGAGTTGGCCTCCAGCCTCCAGAGATCAATCCCACACAAAACATGGGTTAAGGAAGAGATCTGATAGCCAGGGTTCTGTCTTGTTTTGTTTTCCTGAACACCTTCGAGGTGTTTGCTCTAGGCTGTGATTAGTCATTTCATGGGCTGTTTACTGATACTTAATGGATCAAGAGGGTCCTGTAGATCCAAATGTCACCTCATTACATCTGGTCCAAATACAGAATGATACAGCAAAAGCAACGGGTGGAGCAGCCCCACACTAGCATATTTTTGGCTAGAAACCAAGTAATGACTTGTTGAGCAGCTGAATATAATGTGATGCACATAGTCAATGTGATGCACATAGCCAACGCTTGCAAAGTTCTCATGCATGCAGATTAAAGTGCTTCACTGCTTACTCTTCCTACCTGCAAACCCGCTCTGCAGAAAATTTGAAGATCTTCTCAGCAGAAAACTAACAAAGTCTTCGGGTTTTACACCGTTGCCCGGCCCCGGAGGGAAGTTCACAGGCACCACAGGAAGGACCCACGCTACCAGGAAACACGCTACGAGAAGGCGATCGTTCATGGCAGCTGTGGGCGACTTCCCGCTGGCAACACGGAGAACCAAAGGTTCCGGCCAGCCGCGGATCCAGGAAAAGAAAGGAGGGAGGAGCGGGACCCAGTGCCCGTGCGTGTGGTTCTCCAGCCCGGGCGAGCGGCTTCACGGGCGCGGCAGCGGATTCCCAGCGGCCGGGGAGCCACCGCGCTGTGCCCGGAGCCCTGTGACCTCACACAAAACTCCTGGTTTTGTCGCATTCCGCAGCTGGAACCAAGCAGGGAGCAGCCAGTATTCCCAACGGGAACGAGTTGCTCCGCGCTGTGCGGACAAAGCTGCCCCCTGAAGATTTCCCCCTCAGATGAGGTAGCGTTTGGGTGGAATATTTTCAGTCCTTTTGCCCCTTTCTCTCAAGCATGAGAAATGAGAATGGTCACCCATTTACCGAGGGGTTGGAGCAGTTCTAGAAAAGCTGCTTCTTGTCTGTTGCCATGTGTTTTCCAGCTCTAGCTCTAGCTAGCTCTTCACCATATGCATAGTGCATGGGACATGCTGCCTTGCCGAAGGATCAGGCCAGCATTTCCCCGGCCAGGATAAGGAGAAGAGGCGATTTTCGCTGCGTTTTCCTCACCCCGGAGCTCTGCCCCATGCGGTTTCTCACTGCTCAGTCTCATTCTCAGTCCTGCGCACCCGGCACAAGGCCGGCTGCGGCGCCTGCACACCTCTCTTCTCACTCGGAGCCGTTCTTTTCGGTAGGAGCACAGCCCAAAGGCTGTCTGTTGCTACACCATGGTGGAACTGGCCTCAAAATGTCGTTGCGTTCTTTGAATGTACAAGGAGAATACTTGTGATACACTCCAAAAGCACCTGGGGCAAATCCCCAGCTGGCCTCACACACCTCTATGACTTATCTAGAAACTATTTCCCTCCCTCCCACCACGCAGTATTTCAGTACTTCTCCTTATCCTCAGCCTTGCAGAGAGCAAAGCTTATCATATTAAGTATTGCACATGAGGGTCAACACTAAATACTCCAATCTCACTTGCTGTAATCAGAACAATGTGAGAATAGAGACTTGACCATTCAACAGGCACTCTGAAACCAGTCTCGTGAGCACGAGAGAGCAAACCCTACTACACAATCCAAGCGCCTCCATTCATTGCAGAAGTGAAATGGGATCATAACTGTGCAATTTCATGAATTACAGCTCACCATGAAGGAGAAAGGTTTTCTTAAATACTAAACCAACAGTTTCAACGAGCTGCAGTTTCAATTAGCAATGAGCCCTTGGGATTGTATTGGACTGAGTCATTGCATTTCCTACTTAAGGGATGCCACAGGACAAGAATGTGACTGCGAAGAGAACTAGGAACCTTTAGCATAATTTTTTCTAAGACATGGTTAAGAAATAGAGAAGGCATTCTAAGATTACCAGTCCCTTTTCAGAGTTTTGAAACATCCTATTGATCTGTAAAGTCTACTAGGACACGTGTTTTTCCTAGCCAGGGCCATGAAGGAGAGCTGCTCAGTGAGAGAGGCAGCAGACCCGTGGAACCGGGTCCCAGCGCCGACACAGAGGTCTGCCTGCAGCTCTGGTGCCCCGGTTCAGTGGCATCACTCCTGAACCCGTGCTTTATTGCTGAGCTTCACATCCCAGCCAGTCACCAAGCTGCCTCTCCACCACCAGGGACGGGCACGGGCAAGGTGCTTCACCTTGTTGAGAGGACCCTTGTGATGCTTAACACACAGACGCTGCAATAAGTCACACTTGCCAGGGGACATGTGGGGAAACAAAACAGCAACAAAAACAAAAGAATCACCCACACAGGTGCTAGTCCAAAAGCTGCATGAGCATTTTCAAGCCACTATCAAGTTGCGGGCTGCAGTAAGTGCCACAGAAAGAAAGGGCTATTACTCTCAGAGGAGGATCTCTCATTAGGCTACATTTCCTGCATCAGGAAAAGCAACTTCAAGTTTACAAAAGCTAACGCCAGCCAGTTGCAAGGCCATACGAAAGCACAAATATCAGCTGCACAGAATAGCCTCAGATTCAGGGAAACTGTGAGCCCTTTCTGACAAAGCAGGAGCTAACACAGTCCCCTGCTGGGAAAATACTGCTAAAACATGCTGTTCATCCAGAGCCCGCAGCAAAACACGGAGCGATTACACGCTGCCTGGCAGGTAAGTGATCTCTAGCAACACATTGGTTAAAAAGATTGTTTGGAAAGTCTCAGCAAGCCTACCCGTCATGTCACAGTCTGGGTCCCACGTATGATTTGACTCCTGACGTTAATTTCTAGCAGCCTGAGGATAAGCCTCGCCCCTTACATGCAGGAAAGTCGAAAGGATCTTACGACCTCTGCCACGCTCGCAGAAAGGAGACACTGTGCACGTTCAGAGAAGGGACATGAAAAACACTAGCAACTGCAGTCGCTTGCAGTGAAAAGCATCTCCACGTTTGTTGTGGCTGCTCTCAGAAAGCCATCACAGCCTGAGCGGGAACAGCTCTTTGTGCTGTGCGGGTAGCGGGCTGCAAGCTGCATCTCCGACCTGCTGCTCCTTCCAGCCCAGCCCGGAGTATCGCTAACTCCCTCAACTCCAGCCCAAACTGCACCAACGCGTGGCCAGTCATTTACTTTCCATTGCAAGGCTCAAAGCACTTGGGAAGCCCTCCCCACACACCTGCCAGCTCCACACACCCTCCCCTCTGCTTTGCTTCCACCTCCCCAGAAACACCATGAACTCCTCACCGACACATCACGTACTTCCTTCTAGCTATAAAAACATATTAGCCCTCTGTAAAATATTCCATGTGCTTCTGGGCAGGTACATGGCAAAAATCTGACAACAATTTTAGAACACAAACTACTTACTAACATGGTAATGAAGAGGCAAAAATATCTTTCAGAATTAAGAATAAATTAAACATGATTTTTCACTTACCTTTTGAACACAAATTAAGATTTGGAGAGAAATTCTGATGGTGATTAAAAAGTGATGGTTACTTAAGGAGAATAACTAATCAGCAACCTATCAGAATAGGAAGGAAAATCTTTTCTGTTTTTCATTCCAGCAGAACACCTTAATCTCTCTCACATATTCCACTGCAAACATCTATCTTTCTAACTCTTTCAATTCCTACTCTAAATCCCAACCTTGCAGGCAGAGTAGTTTATCACAGGCATGCAGTACTATAGACAGCAACGGTGTACAGATAGGTTATTATACATGAGACTCAGGCAGGAAAGAGCTATCATTAACTCAGCTAACCAGCTAACCACGTGCTCGCTTCAGCAGCACATATACTAAAATTGGAACGATAGAGAGGGTCAGCATGGCCCCGTGCAAAGATGACACACGAATTCATGAAGCATTCATGCTTTTTACCTCAGACACCAGCACAGATTAGGGGCTGACCTGCTGCAGCTCTCTGGAGGGGGATTTGGGAGTCCTGGTTGACCAGTTAACCACGCGCCAGCAATGCGCCCTTGTGGCCAAGAAGGCCAATGGGATCCTGGCCTGCATCAGGAGGAGCGTCTCCAGCAGGTCGAGGGAGAGGATCCTGCCCCTCGGCTCAGCCCTAGTGAGGCCGCACCTGGAGTACTGGGTGCAGTTCTGGGCTGCCCAGGACAGGAGAGATATGGAGCTTCTAGAGAGGGTTCAGAGACGAGCGACCAAGCTGATTAAGGGACTGGAGCTTTTAATGAGGAAAGACTAAGCGAGCTGGGCCTGTTTAGGCTACAGAAGACTGAGAAGGGATCTCATCAATATGTATAAATACGGTTCTTATACATATTCTACTTATTCCACCTTATTTACGTAGAATGTAGGGAGGAGGGGGCCAAACTCTTCTCAGGGGTGGTCAGTGACAGGACAAGGGGTAACAGGCCTAAGTTGAAACCCAGGCAGTTCCATCTCCATGTGAGGAAGAACTTCTTTGCTGTGAGGGTGACAGAGCCCTGGAACAGGCTGCCCAGAGAGGTTGTGGAGTCTCCTTCGCTGGAGATCTTCCAAACCCACCTGGGTGCCACCCTGTGCCCTGTGCTCTAGGGGTCCCTGCTGGAGCAGGGGGTTGGACTAGATGATCTCTAGAGGTCCCTTCCAACCTCAACCAGTCTGTGAACCAACTCACTCCTCTGAGTGTGTGGGGTGGTGGGGGGAAGGAGAAAGTGAACCTTAAGATACATTTAAGATCAAAAACAAAAAAGGGCTTCATCTTCATAGAATCACAGAAACCTTAAGGTTGGAAGGGACCTTTGTAGATCATCTAGTCCAACCCACCTTGTCTATGTATTTGTTTCAATAACGAAAAAAATGAAACGCTAGAAACTAAAAGCTTTCTGATAAAATTTACAAATGCTCCACATAAATTCCTCTGCTCTTTTCAACCATAGGACATC
This sequence comes from Eudromia elegans, assembly GCA_003342815.1. NCBI lineage: Eukaryota > Metazoa > Chordata > Aves > Tinamiformes > Tinamidae > Eudromia > Eudromia elegans. The sequence continues at coordinate 221,077 of PTEX01000188.1, forward strand.
AATCAATGGAACTGGAATAGATCAATTATTTTAACATATCTAAGGCCCAGCTATTCCCCCTTCAAATACTCGTCCAAAGGCTGAGGCCATCTTACCAAACAGGCAACTCTCTGCACGTCCCTGGACCTGTAGCTACATGATGGTTCCACCACTATCAGCATCCCCACACTGTCCAGTGAGAGTGATGTTCCTAGCACGCACCCGTACCAGCACTCTGCTTTACTGGGACAGATCAGGCACATAGACCAACACTTCATTGATGCAGTGAGCTGATTTCCTAGTGTTTTGTTGGTTTTCTCCCTTTCATCACCTTCCATCTTTGATCTCCTGCATCTCTTGCAACGTCCCAGCAGGTTCAGTTTGCCAAAGCCTTTGCAGTAAAAATTCCTAAATGCAAGAGAGGTAAGATCCTACTTCCTGTCCCTTTCCAAGTATTGATCTAGTATTATTAAAAAAAACCTTATTATAAGATCTTGTTATTATAAAAGACCTTTTGAAACATTTTAGAAGTTATTAAATAGCAAGGATTTTTTGTATGAAAGGCAGAAAAAATCAACACATTTTCCTTCTCAGTCTCATAATCCACACATTATATGAAATGTAACACTTCATTGCGTAGGGGGGGAAAAAATCATGGTTTAATTACAACAATGTAGCATAAACACTTTAGTAGTCCATATCAGGATATTATTGTGACATCTAAACTAAACTTGAGTTCTCCACAGTTACTGTAAACAGATACCCTAATAGTCCCTAAATGATTGGCATTAAGAAGGTTTATACAAAGGCAATCAGTTGTTTAATCTTTAAGATGTCATGACATGGTGAGACAAACAAGCATACATCAGTAAGTACAGAGAAATGTTATGCTACATTTTGGACAGTTTGGAACCGAAAGTGCTTCACATCTACAGGATAAGAAATGGCTTCATCTCCTCATCCCTAAATGATGAGAGCAAAGAAATAACCCTTTAATAGGTTAAATAAACAGTGCCCCATTTATCCATGCTTATATAAAGTTCCCAACAATTCAGAAGGTCACATGGTGCAATTTACAATCTATATACAGTATAACAAATCGTAAAAGAAAAAAGTTCAGATATTCCTTGGTTCCCAAAAGCCTGAATCTCGCTCTCTGCTCTAGAGCTAAGGACAAAAGCCACACACAGGTTTTTTTTTTTTTTTTTCTTTTTTTTTTCTTTTTTTGTTTTTGTAAAAAAGTTTCATCATCCCAATTCACCCTGACCAAAATCAGTCCCTAAGTCCTGGTCGTATTTAACAACTGCTTAATCCCAATGTTTAAGGCATGTTCATTAGACATCAGTATAAGGGTACTGTCAGAAGTAAGATCACAGGTACTGTAGCATCAGCAAATTTTACACAGCAATGCTAGTCTTTACAACATAATGTAAAATAAAATCATGTTATGAGGGATGTTGTCCTGAGTTAAAATTTGCTAAGTACAGCTAAACTTAATGCTTGTACTTCTTCCTCTGGAATGTCCTTTTGTATATGTTCAACAGAAAATTAAAATTAACACTGAAATATAGAAAGCAAAAACATGTTAGCATATGCAATGAATATGCAATGAACTCGCAGTGTTTAGTATCACTTAGCTTTTAGCAAGAGTATTTTCTAAATATGTAGATAATTATATTTGTCAGTTCACATTTTTCTGCAGCTGCAAACAACAGAAACACTTTTTGTGTCAGTTCTGGTCATTAACTTAAAGGTTCTGAATACATGGAAGTGAGCTATAGAAGATCTTTTTAGTTCTTTCTAACAATCCTCTTCTAAAATTAAAGGTAAACATTTTATATTGTAGGAAAACAAATTTTAATACCTACAGATACATTTAGTTCTTTAAAATCAGATAATTGCCCAATCATATTATCAAGCATTTGTTCCCACAGAATTGCTTCTCAAATATGTAATCTTTGATTTAGACATACATTTTTCATCAGATTTAGACTGCCGATGAAAATTGTTATCATCTTAATCATGCAGGTTACAGCTCTGCAAAGTTTATAAACATTTGCTCAAGTCCAAGCATTGAATTTAACACCAGTTAAAGGACATTAAAAAATCAAGACTACCAAAGGTGTGACTTGGTCTGAGCTACATTTGCACTGTTGGATGTTAACTGCAGAGAAGAGCCCAGAAAATGGGACCGTCGGGGCTTGACCCGAAGTCTACTCAAATCAGTGCCACTTTTACAATGAGCTTGAAGGAACTTGGTATGGTAAGTGCTCCAACTGAAGCTCAATATTTGCAGTTAATGTGGCATCTCCTATTTTAAATATAGGAAGGGATTGCAGTAATTACACCTACCAGACTAAGGAATAAAGATTTTCAACAGTATTCACTGTATGTATTGTCATATCTGTCAGAGGTGCAAATTATGATTTGATATGATGAACAAAACTTTATTTCTGGATTTATTTCCGTTTAAATTCTAGTGGGATGGAAACCAGTAAAATACTGAGAAAACAGGATGGGAAAGGAATGACTGACTATGCTTCCAGAGTCTGGAAACTCTACACAAAAAAAGGGTATCAGATAGTGGTATAGAGAGCGAGCTCTGAATGGAGTTTGGCCTAGCCCATGTGCCTTACCTTGCACACAAAGGTTAGCTAGAATATAGCTGTTGTGACCACAAAAAATAAATAGCAACAATCTATTCACAAAAAAACATTGATTCAACTGATCTTTTTGCTTTAACAAACTGTACGATCCGTTAAATTATCAGCCAGCTGTATCTTTAAGCCCAACAATAGAAAACGTAGTACACAAACACCTAAAAATCACAGTCATTAAAAAGCAGGCAATACATCTTTCAGTAACCAAAGTCATTGAGTGGCCAAAGCATAGCAAATTAGTCCACCAAATAAGTGTAAAGAGGTGTAATAGATGTAAATCACGGGCATCTGTTTTGTTAAAAATTATTTCTAATGTTGATAAACATCTTCTGCAATTTGATTTAATACTGTTTTTAAAGAAGCGTAAACTGTTTTAAAATGTATGCACAAGCATAAATAAGAGAATTTAAATACAGTGGTCAACAGGAAAAACATCTTAAATTTGCTCGTGTGATGAACGGGTAATTTGGAACAAATCCAGAATTATCTACAAAGAACTCTGACCTTCCATAGGTGAGACTACTGCCATCATTTCTAACACATGCGACCATTATAATAACAGGAGAAAAACAAAAAAAAAACAAAAAAAAACACATTGCCCTGATACATCAATCACATATGCATTCAAAATTACAGATATTTACAAGAAAAAATATATATTTAATTAAAAAGCCACTGAAAAACATGGACTTTTAGTCAGGTGCTGCACTTTCTGCAAAATGAGGTAATTTAGATGCAAACAAATTAAGTTTAGTAGAGTTCAGGATCCATGGTCTCCACACTTAAGTACAGATTGCTTCAGTGAATGGCTTGACTGTTTCTTTATGTTCAGAGCAAGGAAAAAAAAAGAAAAAGAAAAACCTAGATCCAGTTAAATCCTGTTTTGTAGTGCTCTTGATGCAACACTGACTAGTGTCAGAAGGCTTCCCCACTCAGTTTTACAACTGGTCTTTCAACAGAAAGAAAAAAAAATTAGTTATAAGTTGGTTTCATCCCAAGATGGGTCATTCATGCTCTTTAGAACTTTTCTAACAAGCTTCTCCAAGTCCTTGCGAGCTCTTTGTTCTTCTTCCAGTGATTTTTTCATCTTTTTGTTATCCTGTTTAACAGAGACCAAAATATTAGTGTATTTTTTACAACAACAAACAGACCTCTTCCAAGCAAACATACACCAATCACCACAAATTTCGGAGGCTCTTCTTGGTAAGACTTTTTCTAGCTGTTCAAAAGCAAAGAATCATACCTTTCAGAATCATTCTATTACACTGTAATCCCTTTGGAATAAAGGAGTCTCCTTCTCCAGAGATACTCAAAACCTGCCTGGATGTCATCCTGTGCCCTGTGCTCTAGGTGTCCCTCTAGTCCTCTCTGTCCTGTCTCTTCCAACCTCAATCATTCTGTGATTCTGTGATCCCAAATATACAAGAAAATGAAGTCGTGCTTTAATAACTCTTGGTTTTGGAAGCTATGACACTCTGAAGAGGTCTCTATTCGGAGAAGAAGAGGGAAGAGAGGCTGTTACTTGAAGTTTAGGAAAAGATGACTTTTTTCTAGGGTCGTGAACAGACCTGCAGGAGCACTTTTAGCCTTTACACTGAAGCAGTCAGGCTACAGAAAAGCTCGCAGTTTATCACAGAATTTCCCACATTAAAGCATCTGAATTTTTAAAGATGACATCAAGTTTGTCATCAAGGCTGCAATACACATGCTTTGCAAGCTGAAGCCATCACCCAAAAAAAAAAAAAAAAAAAAAAAAAAAAAAAAAAAAAAAAAAAAAAAAAAAAAAAAAGCTTTTAGCACGCTGTGTCCTAACAAGAAGAGGTATTTTTAAACACCTCAAAAATGTGTACTTAAAACATGCTTAACACACCAGCTGCCTCTTCCATACTAGCTATGCACATGAGAGCTTTAGCAATTCCCTCAAGTGATAAACCTAACCTAAACCAACCTGTAGTCCTCATTAAAAAAAAAGGCCACATGATGAGCAGTGAAAAGGACTTGTCTCCTCAAATGAGAGGTTTTAAGAACTGAGTTGCAAAAGGTGTTCAGTTTACTGAAAGATTGTTAAAAATAAATCTAAACAGGTTTAGCCCTACAAAAATTATATACCCTAAGACCAAACAGAATTCTGCAGTCTCTACATATTTATTTCGCTGCTGATATAGCAGCTTTCAACAGTTCCCAAGTTGTAACATTCAAAAATAAATGAAATAGAGCTTAGTAAATCACCTCAGGATATTTAACACAATTCCCACAGGTCTACGGACACATGACAACAACAAAACCGAGCATCTTTTGTCAAACCGGCAAGTTCTAATTTTAAAAGCAAATCTCAGGGTTTGAGTTTAGCTCAAGATACAAATTCACTCCTGCCAAACTATATAATTTAAAAATATGTATTTATTTTTACATTGAGTCTTCCATCCTTCCATTCCCTGGTATAAATATAGTAAGTTACCAACCTGTCTTAATTCCTGTACTTCATCCTTTAATGCATATACTGTGTCAACAAGGCTTCTAAGATAAGAAGAAAGGAATATCTGTCATACATTTTCAGAAAACATATGTTAATCTATTAAACTGATACATGAAAAGCACTAAAACCAAAAAATAGCTAACAGGTGTTTCCACAAACTTGTGTTAATCATCTCTTATCCTGACCAATGTCATCACGCAGGGACCTTTCGCTAGCTTCTACAACGAAATGAAAACAGACTTGAAATTACAGAAATGTAACACAGAAACCAGTACAGGTCCACCCCATGCAGCATTTCTGCAACAGAATTGTATTTCACTTTTAACATACTGCTTAAAAAAAAAAAAAAAAAGGCACCTAAAACCCAACAAAACAGACAAAACATATCCCCAAACCTGATAGTCTACACAAAATGGAAAGATGATACCAATTTGATACCAAAATTCTACAGCCCGCAGGAAAGTCATTTACAAGTGAAACACATCAGTTCTTACTGCCAAAGAAAGAAATGCAGTGGTATATGCAGGAAAGCCAGACTGCAGGTATCTAAATGCAGGCCCACTGCACCTCAAGGCCTGGCAGCGGACTCCAAACTCCTCCACTAGCAATACAATCCCCTCACACCCCGCTATTGCAACTACTGCCACAGGAGGTCGGAAGAGAAAAAGGGAGTGCAAAGTCTGTTTTAATCTATCAGTCATTAAAAAGATTCTTACTTCTCTTCTATAACAGTCTGACCATTACTTTTAGTTTCTTCTACAATAATTTTCTCTTCCTCTGGAAGCAGGACTTGAGGAGCTGATTCTTTACGGGAACCTGTTGTAAAAATAAATTACAAAATGAGCAACTCGCAAATGATGTTGGGACATTTTAAAGATTACTATTTCACATATTGTACGATACACCTACACGGTCAAGGTATTTGAATTTTGTCCTCTCCCCCACACACAGTTACCAACGTGTCTTTTTACATTTGAATCCATAACCCTACACTAAAACAAAAAATTGTCCGACTCATTCCTATCCTTTTGATGACAGAACCGCTCTGGGTTATCAATAAGGGATGTTCCAGCTAGTTCAAGGAACAGTACATTATCGTATGCAGTACATCCATACAAATTTATCATAGCTGCAAGAAAATGACTGATGCATTTAACAGCAATTTTAGCCTCAAGGACAGATTTTGATTTCACACTGATATACATCAAAGAAATAATTACTCTCAGTGAGGAGCAGAACAGAGATATCAAATGATGCAAGGATGGATGGAAGGAGGGGAAAAAAAACACTTTCCCAGAAAGAAAGGCATAAACACCACAATTGTGCATGTATGTGCATAGACATATATACACATACATGTAAACACAGTCCTTTAGGCCCATAATAAATTGCTAGCAAATGAAACAGAATTCATATTTAATACATAATTTTAAAACAGAAAAAATTGTTTGATGACAAAACTCAAAACATTCTGTAACATCTTCAGAACATTTTTTCTCAAATCTTACAATTTTATCAAAATAATTCACAGTTTCTCAATGTTTCTAGTTAGAAAAACCTATGCACAGAGATGTGTCCATTCAAAATGTATATACTCTAGAAATGTTACTTAAGCTGCAACAAATTACTAGCATTTTTTTCCAATAAGAAATATTTTTGTATACATCTGTAAGTAACTAAATGTCTAGGCATTGGATCAGACTTCAGAGCAGATAGGGCATTAAAGGTCTTGCATATTTAACCAGCATATCCAAATCAATATTAACAATCAATATGCGCTTGCTTACCAATTCACTGTAACCAATTTTGACTAAGCAGGATTAGCTTATTTTGAGGGACAGTTTGAACTGGTAATTGTATAGTACAGAGTGAGTGCCCATTAGGATTCTTGCCAACAGTTGCTTAGCAGTAACAGTGCTTTTATTCTAGGATTCAATAACACACCCAAAATTTTAAAAACATCAAGCTCAATGAAAATATTCACTCACACTAAAAACTGCAGTTTTGGGTTCTGGACATGAGCTTGTAGAAGAAAAGAAGAACATAGCTCAGCAGTGGGTGTTAAGCTAGTTACACTATTTTAGTAAACAAGTTCAAATATCCTTTAATGGAGGAAAGTTTTGAAGCTATTTCTTTTAAGCAGTCAGATTTGGTGGAATAATGACTACTGCACACCTGAGAACAGAAACTCATCTTTGAAAGTTGTAAATGCTTGATCTCAATGGACACAGTTTTAATGGGTTAACTTAAATAAAAGGAAAAAGAAAAACAACAAACAAAAAACACCCACCACACCCCTACAAATTTCTTAGGGAAGGATGATTTGAGAAATAAACCTCTATAAGGGGCTGAAAGGCATTACCCTGTTTGTGCCATCAGCCATTAACTGCAAAAATGTCTCTCATTGATTTCAGTTAATTGGTTACTGCCTGGCTTTATTAGCTAAAGACAAAATACAAAGCATTGAGCTCAATGTTATTTCAGAAAGTTAGTTGACACCTGCTGCTACTGGATCACTAAATTTGGGCTTCCAAAGTATCAATGCTGCGGGAGGAATTGAGCCAAGAAGGAGAATTGTGTTTCTCCCCCGTGATTCCTTTCAGCCAAAAGGAGCAGCACATTATGGTTACTTCTAGATGGAGCTCCATTCAGTTGTCTTTGCCTGGTCAGAGTAACATGGGTCCTTTGGAAGGCAGAAATAGCATGGAGGAGACAGCTTTAAGAACAAACAAATAACCACAGCTGTAGAGTTATATACAGGCATGCATGGAACACAGGCGTACACACGTCAGCATATGCTTGCGGACTGCACAGCACAGAACACACTTCATACTAGTGCGGCACACAAGACACAATTCCATAAAATCAAAGACTTCCACCTGCATACAAATAAGGACACTTACTACACACTTACATGATATAAACTGCCACGGCCAACAGTGATCTTTTTGTGACACAACATATTAACTAACATGGAATTCAGGACACCACAAGTTTTAGGCTGGCTTTCCTTGTTCTGATACCCTTAATCATACTGTAACTTTCTTCACGCATATCACAGAACTTTATCTGCTTTTATTGTTCATTTTTATACTGAAAAAAGAAAAATGGCATTTTTCCTTTACCTTTTTTAAACTCAAAGCATCAAAGGGTATAAGAATGCATCTATCTTGCAATAGAACTGTCATCAAATAAATATTTACACAATATCAGACTTCCTGTGCCAAACTCTAAGAGCAAACTACAGTATTTGTCTTTTTTTCCATGTCATTTATACAGAAAGCTTTTTTTTAAAAAAAAAAAAAAAAATTACTTGCAAATATGCATCCATATTGAATTTTTAAGAAGTGCCACTTCATTACTGGCACTAAGTAATACTCCCTAAATTGCACCTTGTGCCTCTGTCAAGTCCTCTGTTTTCTCTGAAGAAACCTTTTACAAGCTACAGCTTTAGGACAGGAAGACAGGGGTTATACCATAGCATGTATATTACAATAGCGCAGTGGATGTTATATACAGAGTTGCATTTAAGCAAGTCCAGGAGGTTGCTACAACTTAGCTTACTCTTAAGCGCCTCTCCAAGACCTATTCAAGTTTCTCGAAGCAGCACAGAAGAGTCAAAACTCACTTCAGGCTGACACAGCCACCATTCCTCCATCCTGAATTTGCAAGTTCTATGCTGAATTTCTCAGAGACCTTTCTCAGCCTCACTCCGACTCAGACATGCAAAAAGACCATGTTTAAACTGACTTCTAACCACCTCAGCCCTGCACTACTTGGAGACAATGCAACTGAAAGTTCTGGTTTAAACTAAGGATGGATGAAGACAGGGAGAGCAGGAAGGAGGAGAGGGACAAGGGGGAACAAGAGGAGAGAAAGGAAGAGGGGGGGGAGATGTAGGGAGAGAGGAAAGGAGAAAGAGAGGGAACGGAGGGAGGGAAAGAGGGGACACAGAGAAAGAGAGGGACAGAGGGAGGGATAGCCCTCTCTGCCTCCTGAGCCTGGAGCGCAGCCTTAGCACCAATTGGAAAGAAATAAGAGCGCAGACAGAACTCCACAGAGGTTCCCAGCAATACCTGGTTGCAAGTGTAACTGTGCACTCCCAACTTATTTATTTTCTTCATTTTTTATTTTATTTTTTCTCTGAGGGGAGCAAGAGACATTTTAATTAATAAATAAAAAGGTTCATGTGGTATGATGTTGGATCCTTACAGGAGTCAGACTTCAAAAGCAGCAGTGCTGGCATTCACAGTCCAGTCCTTCTTTCTGAATCTTTCAGGAGACACACACGAAAAGAGTCTCTAAGTTTTGCTTAGAACTTATCGCATCAGGCAGAAGGGAAATATGAGCAGAAGCAGGTGATATTTAGGTAATTTTTCACTGTAAGCAGATATTAATTTTCTGCCTATGTTCAGAGACCTCATTTGCTCAGGAACCTTTTAAGCCAACAAAGTGGAAGTGGAGGGAAAGTGGAGGTGAGGATTCACCCCACCTGCTTGGAGTGGCTGACCTCAGGGCCTCAGAACAGGAATCCTCCAGAAGCCCTTTTGGTGAGGCTCAACCTAAGAGTTTTCGTGGTCAAAACGACATTTGCCTTCCCCCTGGGACTACGTGGTTCCTAATTTGAGCAACAAAGGTGAAGCTCTTAAATTTGCCCTCATAACTATTCCCCTATATACCGGTTTACGTCCAAAACTCATGGCATAATTGCTTACCATAAGTAACAGCTCTACTAAACAGCTTCTAAGTATCACAGGATTTTTGTTTTTTTATTTTTGCACTGGAAGAGGCAAGGAGAGGAACAAGGCACAATAAAGATGAAAACAGGATTTGTAAATTTATAATTTGGCGTTATACTAACTCGACTAGAATCTCTTCATAAACTAAGAAACTCTTCAAACTTATTCACTTGAGTTTCAAAGAGAAAGTCTGGTTTGCGACTGAATGACAAATACATGCACATACAGCTGGTTAAACGCCTGATTAGCCACTGGTGCACACAAGACATGGCAGTTTCCTGTGGAAGCAAATATTAAACAAAAAATAAGAATTACTCATGATTTTAAACACACAGCTTCTCCTTGCATTAATCAAATTCAGGATGTTGACATGCACGACCAGATCTGCCGCAACATTTTTTATCAAGGAATCTTTAGTGAACCCCCAAAACGAAGAATCCTAAAATCAGTGCTTCCAAACTCTAGTCAAAGCACTAAAACCAACAAAATCATTCATGCTTCAGATTGATGACGCCCAGAGGGAGCTCTTCAGCATCTTATGCAGATAATGATCGACAGAGCCAAACTTAAGGTCCCACTATAAATTTTACACCCTTCACAAACTCTTAGGAGTAGTAAATATGTTTTGACATGAATGTTTGATCTTTTTCTTTTAACTAGTAGAAATACACGAGTAGGAAAGAACTCCACATAACTAAGATGATGGATTTTTACAGTTTACAGAAAAATGTTTTGATCATTGAAATGGACCAGAATGAATGAACAACTCAATAAGCAAGTCTTGGCCATTTAAGAACACTACAAACACTCTGAAAGACACGTAAATCACCTGAAAAAGTTGAAGACAGTCTAAGACATCGTTTTGAGGGAGTTGCCCCAGAAAGTTTCCCGTATTTCATCAACCAATACGAAAATACACAACCAGAAGGCTGCAGGGCTAAAACTAGAGCTGCCACCATCCCAGTAAGAAGTCTTTAGACATTGTAGGAGCACTAGGGGACTGAATCTGCTGTCTGCTCCTTGAAGATACATGTTCTGATGCAAACATTTTAGTATTTACATTAGTCCATTATTTTATTTAAATTCTCTCAAACTTAAGCAGCTTTTAGTAGAAGCACTTAGAATAACTGTTCTTTTGAAGACCAATACGTTATAGTACTAAATCGTAAAAATATATAAGGGTGTAGAAACAGAAACCACTTCTGGTAACAAGGCTTACAGAAATTGGTTTTAAATTGTTCCAGTTATTCAGCTTGTGCTTTTACTGAGCACATAATAATACATACAATAGAAAAACAATAAAATCAGTTAAAAAATTTAAATGAGCATCAACAAAAGTAGAAAAACATGAGAAAGTATCCACAGCGGGTGGGAAATACATAGGGATACACAGTTCAGGTGGAATTTCCTGCAGCTGTTAATTACATTGACCACATTAATATAACACAAACACAATAAATTGAACACTGAGTCGACAAAAAATAAAACACATCTCCACTTCTGCCTCAGAATATGCTTGCTCTGGAGAGAAGAGAGAGAGAAAGGAGGCAAGGGGAGAAGAGGGAGTTAACTGTTAAGTTCCAAGTTACGCCATCCTTTTCCCCCTATACAATAATTAAAGTCACAGTCTAGCAAATGCAAAATTTATTTCAACTGTACATAACAGATGTCCTTTGTATATAAAACAAAACACTGAATTGATATATGCAACCACAAACAATATGCATACTGTACAGTACAATGCAACATTCAGATATACATCCATTTTGTGTTTTCAAAAGGCAGTCACCTACTAAAGATGGCTTCTCCCATTCACAAATGAAGCTCACAATATATATCATTTTCTTCTATGTCTTACGTCACTATATACACACGTTACTGTGTTTTGGCAAGGTTATGCCAAACACCCAATTAATATAGATTGGTTTCAATTTATGGCAAGTACTAATTTTATGGAAACACTGGATAAGCCATGTGAAGAGGGGCTGACAATGGCTTGAACCTACCTTCTAATTCAGATTCTCCATCCTTCCATTGTTAACTGTACACATGTATTTTACAGAATTGCATAAACATAAGGTACTATGGTTACCATGACTAAAGTTCCACAAAAATAGAAACACTGAACCTTTGGACCGAATACCACCATCTCCACATTTGCATTTTCTTAGAGCATGTTGCATTAATACTCCTGATCAGTTCACAATAGCTAATGGCCTGTAACACTGAAGACAGCAAATGATTTTAACGTTAATATGAAAGATCATAATTATGGTAATTATGTGACTCAAATGCAACAATAATTAATGGTGGTAAACTGTCAAAGCTTTGGTGCATAGAAAGTCAATAAAATCTTCAGTTCCGGATAACAAAACATTCTGTGTGATAATGAAAGTTCAAGTGCAGCAACTGTATTTCAAACTCATATTTACACTATATAACATATAACAGACATGAAAGAACTATCATTTATCCAGTGCAGAACAGATTAGTTAACTAGAACACCACAGCTTAAGAAGTGAGGAAAAAAAAGCGATCCATACTTTTCATATAATTAAAAACAAATAGTCTTGACTCAAAGGAAAAGCAAAGTGGCTTACAGATGCACTGTGGAATGGTATGGGGCACATGTACTTATTTCATCTTTCTAACCAAGACTCCTCCAGTTCAAATAAAACTAAACATACATAAGTTCCTTGTCATTAAGTTATGGTCATTAAGTTAAGAATGACCTTTTTCCCCACCCCACCCCACATACCCCTGAAAATTCTCTTCAGTAATCATTGCTGCTTCTCTTAGTCAAATTTGCAAATACAAACAACAGTGAGAGAGGATAAAAGAGGTGATCACACATTCCAAGACTAAATGTCAATCTACAGAAATGAACTACTTGAAAACAGCTTCCTCCATGCCAATAATCTTCAGGAATCATTCATGTCTCACAATTATTAACTTTCTGCTCATATTAACTGCAGAAAAGTATTAATTACTTGCAAACTTTTAAACAGTGTGATCAAGTTTCCAGGCAGCAGTTAATTGCACCATGATTATTCTGGACTTGTTTCAAGCCCTAATACTTGCTTTACGTACCTATTTGAAAGGAGGTAAGGGAATTGAAACCAGGGATCCTGGTGAAAAGGAGAACTGTTACTGTCTTTTTAGCATATGCTTTTTCCTAATGCTAATGAAGATTTAGAAAATATTTCATCTTTGTTTCAGTTCCAATTATGTTATCCACAAGACAGACCACACACTTCGCCCTGGCAATGCCCCAGGTGCTGGTCCTAGACCTTCAGCTGTGAATAAGCTGTCACAGTTCTCTGTAAAAGCAACATTATTGGTAAGTAAAGACTTGTTGCTGAAAACAAACCTGCTCATGGGAGAAGTTACAAGACAAAATCTGTCACAGACATGCTCCAAACAGGAAAAACCAAAAGACGAGCATTCTATCCTTAAGAACTTCACACGGGCCAATTTGATCACACCTGGGCACACCTGTACCTACAGCTTCAGATGCTGAATACTCAAGCTTTCATCACGGGAACCGCTTCCATCTCGTCTTTTCAAGAACAGTCAACTATAGTTAGCAGCTGTGTATTTTAACAGGCAAGCAAGCATCTAAATCTGTTTTCTACCAGACTATCGCATACAGCAAAGTGACAGTATGACCATAAGTATCATGAGATTGCCAAAATACTGCGTGTAATGAGCATGGACTGCCAGGTTTTCATGATAACTGCCAGACTGGGAGTGAGGGGAAGCAGTGTGATCCTTCATATAAACGTCTAAGCAATGAGGAAAAGACAGCAGCATAAAACCAGAAATTTTCATGGATTAGCAAATGTTCTTCCAAATAAACGGGACAGATATGTGAATATCTGAATGATTTTACATTTCTTGTACTGCTTATTTTTAAATCAGATTTCTCTTACTCCACCAGCTTTGTAATTTGTTAATAATATATAGAAAATTCAACCACTAAGGCTAAAGTATTTCCATATTGCTGGCACTTGGCTCACAGACCAGTACGGTTTCAGTACAAAATACAAAACGTGCAGTATCCAAAAGAAACAAAAAAAAACAACAACAAAGAAAGGACCTGTTGCTACACTGACCAAGTCAAAAAAAACAGACCATTCAGAGCTACATATTAATGTCAGTCACTTAAAAAACCCTCAATATCATCCTTAACAGGATATACACTCTTTAAAATGACTTATTTGTATGTGTATTAAACTGGCAATAGAGCCTTCCACCATGTATAACTGAAGTGTCAGAAGCTCCCTCAGAAGTTGTTAAAATACCACATTAAAGAGACAAGGAACAGCAAGAAAACATCTAAGAAAAGCAGGCTGTGATACAACAAGCATTTGTTAAGAAAAAGCTCAGAAGTGCATTAGTTCTGGTGAGAGATATATGAGCAACAGCTCTTACGAGATGTAGACCCCATTCTGTAACTATGGGCTGTCCATATACTGTCATAGTCAGAGTCTTCTGAGAGGTCTGAAGGCTCCAAACGAGAAAGGCTACTGCGACGACCCAAGGAGTCTAGACTTGATTGGTCATCATCAGCCAAGACGTGATTATGCATCAGGTCAGTGCCTTGCCATGCTAAGGATGTACAGGTGAAATGAAATGGTGGATGTGGATAGGCAGAGGTGGGATGAGGAGGAGAACGTAAGGAATAGCCACAACCAAACACATGAAACAAAAGCAAAAGGTGATGGGAAGAGAAGGAAAAGAGAAAATATTATTAAAAAGGCACCAAAGCTTTTTTCTTTTTTTCTTTTTTTTTTTTTTTTCTCAATCATCAAACTCCAGATTTTCAGAAAAACAAACCTGAATCGAGTGTATCATCTTCCTGCCTTGGACTAGATGGTGTAATACAAGTTATAGTGCACTTTAGTCAGTGAATCTTAAGGTGTCTTTCAAGTTTTGTAAACAGCAGTAACTGTAAAACAGGAATATTNGGGGGGGTGGACTTTAAGTATAAATTACACTCATCATGTAATAACTTTAGAATTGTTACAACACAATTTTTGAAGTTGCAGTTAAGTAAGTTTTGAAGAACCCTCAGTTGAGAATTCCGAATAAGCAAAATCTTTTCTGAGGAGGGATGGTTTTTTGGAAGGAGGGGTGGGGAGGGTGGGAGAGGGAGTTGGTTCTTTTCAAATATGGAGTCAGCTCTGGTCTGGCGGAATATGAATTGGGACAGATCAATAAACACATTAAGCTGTCACAATCCAGCACGGACATGAAAAGCAGCAGCACTTTCCCCTCCCCAAAACTCGCTGTTAGTTTCTGCACCTTTCCCCCCTTGCAATGAAACAGCCATTTCTAGAGCTGCTTGGCGAACCAGATCAGGGAACAATTTCAAATGAAGATTAACCCTTCAAAGGATCTTTCAGGGTAGACAGTCTCCCCACCAGCTCACAATACAGCCACATAAGTGCGTGTGTCAGCATTATAGAGGAAGAAATACAGGAGAAAAAAACCACAAAAGTTTAGAGGCATTCTCATGCAGAGCAGGGCTGCTCATTTTAAAAAAAATCTTCAAATCTTTTTTAAATCCTTGCACTCACTCAAAGGGGCTGTCAAATTGCAGGCTCTTCTATACCTATTTCCATAGCTATTTGTTTAACCAAGTAGTAACTGAACTCGTAGAAAAGAGGGCAAAAGACTCAAGGCAACCTAATCAGACTCCCTTCTATGGCCACACTCACCTTTTCCCAAAGGGCTCTGTATAAATCTATCTTCCCAATTAAGTACTTCAAGATGTCTCGGGGGAGTGGACAAAAGAAGCAAAAGCTACTTTTTACTTCTACTTTTCCCCCTGTTCCTCCCTCCAAAGGCCTGGCAATATCTGAGAAGAGTTTGAGTGGTTACAAGCTATCATACACTGGAAAAGATTTTAAGTCTTCTTTGGAGAGAAAACACACACAAATATATTGTGTTTATAAGAAACGGAAGGAGAGGAAGCTCTCCTATCTTTTATTCACATCTGTCTCTCCAAATTAAACAGCAGAATTGCCAAATCAGTGCTGTGAGGGACAGCACTGGAAACATGGAAACAAAGGTAAGGGAGAGGTATATTAAAAAGTGACATTTTTCAATGTGTATCTGGAAATTACTTAGTTCTGTTCTTTGTACTAACTTCTGGAAATTATTTAGTTCTATTCTTTTGTACCAACTACTGCTTCCACAGAAGTAACCCCAGCGTGAAACTGAGTTACTCTTTTCACCTCCAACTGCAGCTACAAATGGATCTTCTGATACTTGAGGTCTCAGATGACAACATATTGTTTCCAAAGAGAGCAGCCGTGCGCTTAATCTATAAAGTCATTGTTTCTTGCTGCAATTAAGTGCAAATAAAAGCTCTTGACTTCTGATGTATGCAATGATGTCTATTGCACTATGTATATTTCTTAAATATACATAGAAAGGAAAAATAGGCAAAAAAGCAAAAAAAAAAATCCATTATGTGACTGCACACACACAAATCGTGCAAGTGCAAATGTTTCCCCAACCATTTCTTGTCACATTAACCCTGAGAATAATGAACAGAGCACAGCAGCAACATTTTAAACAGCAATAATCCCAATGAATTTTGTTTGGAGCAACAGTCTATCTTCAGAATTTTTAACACACTCATTTCCTATTAACAAATTAAACACATTAGAGCAATGGCTGTAAGGCTAAAAAAAAAAAAATCAAGATTAATCCAAAATGATCTGATAGGAGCCAATTTGTGAAACTGAGATTTATCACCTTGGGGACCAACAGTTTGTCAAACTAAAATTAAAATGAAGGATTTTGCCATTACCTCAAGTGTTTTCAAAATCCAAACATTAAGAAAAAAAAAATCCACAGCAAAGCAGTCTACCCCTTCGCATAAGAGGCTGCATCCCAATTTTAAAGTACATATGAATAAAAACTAGCTGGGTTTTCAAGGTGATAAAAGTTAAGTGAATTTGCGTTAGGAAGAATCCCTGCTTGAATAGGGGCGTTGGACTGGATGATCTCCAGAGGTCTCTTCCAACCTCAACCATTTGATGATTCTATGAAATCTGTGAACAAATTCTGCTGCCACACTTTGAGCCTTCCCAACTTCCAGCATAAAGTGTTTCTGCTTGGAAGCAAAATAGGCACAAAACTCTCTGTCAGAAACAAATGATTAATACAGCAAATTCAAATAACTTGTGGACAACAAGTTAAAACATCCAATCTTCTAATTCTCGCTAATGGGAGAACCAGTGAAGTTCTTCAGGATCACTATACTGTGTTCCAAGCACAAGTGAACTAAATCCCTATCAGGTAATGTCAAAACAGCCCAAATTTGAACGAGCCCAACGGCGTTTTTTCTGTCCTTGTGTAAATGGAATAAATGCTGGTGGAGTCCCCTGCTTTGTGCAATGTGTTACTAACAATACAGAGGGGCTCCACATACCAAACTTACTTCGGATTAAATGAAGTAGGATCTCAAAGGCATGTTACTGGTTTTCAATGACCTAGATACCAATCTGAGAAACTAAAAATGGCTTTAACCAACAGAGAGATCCAGGGGAAGAGTTTCTCCTGCAATTATATTATGATATAAAATTTGTCATTAATACTGAAAACAGATAGTGATAATAAAATAAATATTTATGGGTCTAGGCTACTTTTCCACATCAGAAGTCATTGATGAACAGATTCAAAGACGACAAATATATACTTCTCCAAAATTAAGTGACTCTTCATTTCTCTTCTCTACCTACCCGCTTCTCAACATTTATCAAAAAACATACAGAGCAACGGTTGTATTCAGTCCAGACACCTGGTACCTGACACTCTTGATTTTTTGAGGAAGGTTACGCACAACTTTCAATCATGACTAGGAGCACATCTTGTAACAAGCCAAACCAAATAAATACACACAGAAAAAGCCAAAACAAACAAACCCTTCCACTTCCCTCCCCCACAAAAAATAAGAACCTGACAGAATTATAGTCTTTAAGAGTGGAACTTGGCTGACATTAAAGGAAGAACAGAGTACTACTTTTGGTCCATTTTACTGCCTGCAAAGGCCAGAGACCACTAACAGTGTTGCTCTCTCTCTCTCTTTTTTTTATTTATATATACTTTTTAAAGAATCCAATTTGTGTTTCATTTAACTATTCCCATACTTTCTAACTTACTTGAATTTAGTGTTTGACGTGTTTTGGCACTTGTGCAATATGCTTCAATGACTTTAAGAATTTGTGCGTCTTCTTCTAAAGCAGCTGTACCTAGAATCAAAGGAAAAATATAAAATTAAAGGTAAAAAAAAAAGCTAAGATAAAAGTTTTCTAATAGAGGTAAATCCCTTTTCAAGGCATATTACAGATGAGCCCAAAGTTCAGTCTAAACCAACCTTTAAAAAAATCTTAGTCAACTTTCAATGTGCAGAAGATGTATATTACGTTTTAAGACAAAGTATTATTACAAATTTTTTTTAAAAAAAGAAAAAAAAAACAGACTAATTGTCCATACATTCAGGAAGTTTAAGAGATTCAGATACTTCAAAAAATAGGTTATTTTTCTTTCAAGGAAGTAAAAACAATCAGATTTCATTGCATTTGTTCTTTGTGTAGCATGCTTACAGTAACAAGACAAAAAAATTCAGCTGTGGCCTCAACTTTGTAAGTGCACTCAGATGAAATACCACACTCATTTAGCTTTGCCTGTTGTAAGATCAATGTCTCCCCTGAAGAATCTCTGGTGATTAAGAGATGGTACATAGTAAAAAAACAAAACAATGGCACCAATGGCACCAATGTGCCAAGGTTTCCTAGTACATTACTGTAAAATTTTTACAAGGTCCAAAAATTAGAGAAGTCTGAAAAAAATCCAGCACAGAACAAAGGTTTCTAATGATTGACAAAGTGGGGGGAGAGAAGAGGAATTGTATGTAAGGAATCATCTAAGTACTTCCGAAAAACAAAATTCTTCGCCACAAAATCACAAAAAAGCCCCAAGCCTTTTCATAGAGAGTCACTTTATACATTCAAAATATTGAAAAGTGTTATTTTAAATAGAAGTGAAACAGTGTATTTGACAACGACTTTCCACCAGAAGAGCATCACATTCTCCTCTCTTAATAACCAGGCTTTAATTGCTCCAGGTCTGTGAGTGTAGGGGCCCAGGAAAGCTGTCAGCTAAACACTGCAACTCCTCCATCTCCCTCCATCTCCCAATAGCTGCCATGAGAACTGTACTGAAACTGATTGAGGGACTTTCATTATCTCTAAAGAGATCCCTGTTAGTAAGAACAAAACAAATTCAACAATGTTTCTCAACTATTACAGACATTGTTAGGGAAAGAAATTAACTGGTAGAAGTACACTGTAAGGATGAATCATATCATAAAATTAAACTGACACTTCAGATTAGCAGTTATTTTGCAGGTGTCAAGGCTTTTCTTTCCCTATTTTTTGGTCCTTACGTTACACATGTTTGGTCCTGTTATTTAGATGCTAAAGCTGTTATTTACAAACTAACTTCCTGAATCACATAAAAGTAGAAATAAAAATGAGTATTTAGATACAAAGCCTACTCTTCCCCAAGTTCTCCTATAACTGACACATCATATATTCAAAAAGAATTTCTATTAAGCATATTTAAAATTGTTCCACCCCCTGCACACATCGGTCACTACAGAAAAACAGTTATTAAAAATAGTTTAATACTAGGGTGCTTAACAGAGTGGTATTTAAGTTCTCTACTTTTTAAAAACTAAGTGTTTCAGAAGTTGAAATTGGCAAATTTAAAAACAGATCAAAAAGGTGTCCTATTACATTATGCACATTTTTTTCCAAAAGGACATTAAAATAAATAAATCATTATGGATCTAAAATTTGCTTAGGTAAAACTGACACAAGCATTTTTCCCATAGGAGAACTACACTACCATTTTAAAGGTAAAGCTGCTACTGTATTTAACTATTATGCAGGAGATTGATGAAAACACCACTTCTCCAAATATTACCTTCTATAGTCAGGACTAAGACCACAGTAGAAAAAAACATCTTTCATATTACAGGAAGCCAAAGCCTCCCTTGGCTATAAAGATTCTTTTTTAAGGGGCTGACTAAATTTAAATAAGGACACTTCTTACAGGATACTTCTTACTTGACCAGTCTGCAGTGAATCTTTGAGGATGCAGAAGAGAATTTTCTTTAACACATTCTCAAAATATGTAAAGAATCACTCTACATATTGCTAGTCAGATGACATTAACTGTCTGCAAGAGGCTTCTTAAATATTTGTAAAATTTTGGGACTAATTAAAAAAACAACTCAGCCTGATATACATCCTGTAAATAAGTGCCATATAGACAAATCCTGTCTTGTCCAAATCCACATATAAACGATTAGTATCTATGCAATGCTGAATATTGGAGCTCTTGCTACTTTCAAAGCTCCAAAAGACATTTTTAAGCAGCAGCAAGAGAATTCCTAGATTCCAAACACACTTTCAGTTTCATTTCAGCAAGCAAGCAATCAGCACACAATTATCACTTAAGGCTGCACAAAAGCTGCAAGAGAACATACTGAGGAGGTTTTAAATTACTAGAGTTTGTGTACTAAGGAGATTGTTAGGATGGACTTAACATTTGGTAGGACAACACACAATCTATTTGCTGCTGTTGCCAAGTCTAGGACCTTCTTCGCCATGTCAATTATGAAAAAACAAAGAGCGAAAAGGGCCTCTCTGAACGGCTGCCTCACACCACAGTCTCTCCCACTGTGCAGGTGTGCGTCTTTCAAACCTCATGACCATGAGAGATGTCTGCTAAGCAACGGTCATATAGCAAGCAGCATGACAATCCAGCATGCCTGCCACATCCAGAGCTAGGACTTCCACCTGCCCATCCCAGAACACAGGATCATTCTGCTCCCTATCTTAACTCTCTGCACACAAAATTCCCAGCACAGCAGGCAGATCTCCAACCTCAGGGTAAGCAACAGCGCAGAAGGAAAAGCTTTTCCCCCCGTGGATCATGAGAACTTTTCAGGCATTCCAAATACTCAAGAAGCGCAGCCTCTATTTTAAGAAGCTCATGAGCAAAGGTCAGACATGTAGAGGCAAAAGTTGCAGTAAAAGACGATGACCTTCAGATACAAATACCATAAAAAAGGAAGTTATTTTTAACACCCCACCTTCTACTAACACAAATATTTGGATTATGCACTCACACAGATTTAAAAGGCAGAATGGGAACAAAACAAGCAATGAAATAAATAGTGTTTGCTGGATAACGTTAATACTCTCTCCACCTCAAACTGCCCAACACACAGATTTTGACCCATATATACATTTTCTGTACTTTTATCAATTTCTCTTGGCTTAATGTTTTTAAAACTTCAGGCAGCCTAAAGCTCTGCAACTTTCTCTGACCGAGATGCCAGCCTTATTTCTACGAAAGGAAAGCAGGATCTTAGAAGACTGACCTTCGAAGCAACTAGTCTTTGAACCAGCAGTTATACCCAGCTTTCCAGTACCCAGCTCGGTAGAAGTTCCTACCAGAACCAATTCAAGAACATAGCTATTAAATATCCCATAAAAGCAGGATAGTAATCTTAACCTGCAGCTTGCTGTTTACAGTATTAAGAGAGAGTTTTAGTATCAGTGAGCTTTAAATGGCTCTACAGTCAATCTTGCTTCCTTCTGCAGTAAGCAGATAGAAACAGGCACTTGACAAGCACGCAGA
This sequence comes from Eudromia elegans, assembly GCA_003342815.1. Classification (NCBI taxonomy): domain Eukaryota; kingdom Metazoa; phylum Chordata; class Aves; order Tinamiformes; family Tinamidae; genus Eudromia; species Eudromia elegans. The sequence goes on from PTEX01000188.1 coordinate 242,661, forward strand.
ACCTGACCTAGCTGAGTTGTCTACTTCTGGATATAAACTGTGCTGTAAAAGCTTCTATTTCTTTCCACTGACAAATGTGCAAACTGAGGATACAAGTCCCACCGAAACTGATAATATCATAAACAGTCACCTCCTTGCAGGAGGAATACCGTCATCTGAGGCAGTAAAAACTAAACAAGAGTTTCCCAAAGTACTAAAGTCATTAACATTATTCTTACTACTTTGCTAACAATAATAATAATAATGATAAAAAAGTAAAAGACTGGGAGAGCTTCTGAATGTTTTTGAATTAATCCCATCCAGATCAGTGCCTAAAATGAGCAAAATAAACTGTCCCTTGAAGGTGCCTATCTCTCTCCACTGACAGGAGAGAGGAGACCAGATGACTTGCTTGGACTGAACATCCAACTTCCGCAGAGTTTTAATAGACATTAAATCCAGCCTATGAACTATGTAGACATTTGTTCAGTCTCTCTTACTTTTTCTCAGTGCAAACTCTTCATCTGATGGCTTCCGCTCCGGCTTGCGCTTGGGAAGCAGCTTTTTCATGGTTTTAGGGCTTTTACTGAGATCCTATGAGAGAGTAGAATAAAAAACATGAGAGTAGAGCTTCTTTACAGTATTTCAAGAGTTTAGCTTTTAAGATGCATACAGAATTTACTAACCAAACACATTTTAACAGTACCAAAATTCAATTTACTAGTACTTTTGGCACATCAGGTCTGTCTTAACTGGCTCATTTCCTTTCTATCCCTTCTCTAACTCTATACATACATCGTTGCATATTATATCCAATTCTATTAGCAGAAATGTACAGAAAAGCTGCTGCAAAAGCATGCAGGCTGTCTGGGGCCAGTGTGAAGGACAAAGGCAGGTACATATTAACACAGTATTTTTCTTGACTTTTGAAGGGACAAGATATTTGATTTTTTTTAAAAAGCAGTTAAAGAAAAAGAAAAAAAAAAAGGACCTAACAAGAATGCCTAGCAGATAAGATACCTATTTATAGCTTTATAAGAAAAGATTTACAGCAAAGAAAATGCAGCAACGAATATATCATTTCTGCTCAAAACCAGTCATGCTAATTTATGCAATGGAATATACTGGTCTACCCCTTACCTTAAGGATGCAAGACATCCTCTACAAAAGTACAGAACAAGAAAGTGAAAAGGTGAATGAGCAGGACACAGACAGAAGAGGGTGAAGACAGGTTTTGAACATCATCATAGGCTAAGCGCTGTAAAGATGAGCGAAATTTTACTACACTTGAGAGTTTAGTGCCATCTACAAAAAGGCATGAAATTAACGATGAGATGAGGAGCGTATGTTACAGCTGAGCAAGAGAATCTCTCATATCAAATAAGCCTAAATATTAATCTTCCAATTGGAGACCACCGATCACTTTTTCAGGGGATTTACAAAACGACACCAGCCCGCCACAAACAAAAAGAAACACACAGCCAAGCTGTACTATGCCCCCTCTTTATTTACTTACTTTTTACGAAAAAATCCATTTTAAGAAAGAAGACATCTCCTAGGCAATTTTTAAGAAACTGCCAAACTGTTAAATAACATAGACCTGTCAACATTTCATTTGTGCATAATAAAATGTCCACAGGCATATGCGAATTACCTCTTTCTGGGCACTGGCTCTCCATGCTGAATTAGAATCACGAGAATGAATGACATACAGAAGGCTACCAAAACAGATATCACCATGCCAATATTCTCCCCTGTGCGTGTGTAAACAAATAAATAACCTACACATGCACACACACAATTCCAACATAAATTACCAAATTAACCAAATTAATTTAGGTTAAAAATTAAAAATAGTTTTCCCCACTTGACTGGACAAAGAGCAGAAATAAGGTGGGGGAGAGAAATGGTAGCTACAGGAAGGGGAGAAGAAAAACACATCTTCTATCAGGTCTTATTATCTGAGCTACAAGACTAAATCACTGTCTCAAACATCATTACCACCACTTCACACCACAGTCCCTGGCAATGCGTAGGAAATGAGACCTCAAGTAAGGCACTCAGGGACATGGTTTAGCAGGTATGGTGCTGATGGGTTTACAGTTGGACTTGATCTTGAAGGTCTTTTCCAACCATAATGATTCTGTGATTTTTACTAGTCCATCACCAGCATCCCTAGTCCTTTTCAGGAGTAGCTGTTGATGTATCTCCTATATAAAGCACATGCACAAAACTGTACAAGGATGGTAGCACAAGACAACATTGAAGATTTCTTACAGGAGGCCTGCTGCCCGGGAATATTTCTTGGCTGCAGCATCTCACCTCTTTATAACAAAGAGCTGCTGAAGGCCGTAAGGGAGGCGCAGGCCGCAAACAGCTCAGGCTCCAAGGCTTGGGAGTTTTAGGAGGTTCCAGAGGTCCCCAGTTTATCGTGGTATGTGGAGTCCCGTGATGGGACGGATGTGGGAGAGTGTGGTAAGCAGGAGTCAGGGGAATTGGCTTGCTGTCCGAATGCTTGCTGGAGGGTGTTACCGGATGGGAGGGAAGCTGCCAAAGACAATAGTTACAGGAAGGGAAAGAAAGTAAATTACTAAAATGAAGATAAAATATCAAAGACCAATGAAATAATTCCACCAGCTGGCTAATGTTTATGTTTATTACAGCTGGCCTTCAGAAACCTTAATGGTGATTTATTATTCAGAAAAGTGGAGCTTAAAGAAATTGTTAGTGTCTGCCATAGAAAGAGCATATACTGAAGAAGAGCTACAAGCAGCCTTGCTCCCACTTCTTGCCAAGAACGGAGCTAAATTTAGATCCCTGCAGACTGAACAACTCAAGTTCAGAATCCAGAAACTGAAACACCTGAAACTGTTTCTTCATAGACTGCCAGTTATAGCACCAATTAAAATCTACTGCTTTAAGGACATTTTAACATGAGATATACTCCTTAGCTGACACACTAAGTTTAATGACAACGAATTTTATCATACCCTTCCTAGGCTGAACTTTTAAACTAAAAAAATAAATATTTTACTCTTATTTCATACAATTAGCAACAGAATGATCCCATGACCCAAACTGAGGTCATAAAAACATTCACATCACTAACGTCTAAAAATGCCTTTCCTAGTAGTATATTTGCTGGACAACCTAACACAATGTACACTGCTCATTCACTTCAGCCCTTAGGGTATTTCCTACCGTGTGAGATGGCACAGAGTGAGGCTTAATGGTGGGATTCCCAACAGTTGTAACTTTGGTTTGCTTCTGCAGGTGGTCCACCCACTCATGCAAATCCTGCTGGTTGTTACAAGACACTAGTATCCTTTCAATCATATTTCCTAGATGAGAGATGACATAAGAAGACAGAACATAGTCAGTCTAACATGATTACAAAAATACACAGGTTCTAAAATGGTAAATCTCCAAAGCATTATGCAAAGGTTTTAACCTGTGTTTTCAGTACCATAGCATGGTCCTGGTTTTACATGTCATATGTCCTCCACATATTGATTCCTAGGCCAAGCTTTGTATTTCTACTTTTTTTTTCTCCCCTCCTTTTATAATTTAAAAATATATAGAAGATGGGTTTGTCCTAAGGTCCAGTAGGACAATCTAGTAGTTTTATGGTTTCTCAAACTCCTCAAAAAAGTCAGCATATAGGCTAACATGTTCTTTAGTCTTCAGTGCATCTCACTGATGTTTTCTCAGAAAAGGCCATAATGTCATTCTGAATCTAATATTAAAACTGAGGTGAAAAGCACTTGGGAAAGGAGCTTAACTTTAGTTACTTTTACTGCTGCAGCTAACATACATGATGAGTTTACAAAAGTGTCAAAAGCTTCACAACTATTATCTTAAAAGAACATATGCCATCAGTAACTGTTTTTCTCTGTATCACAGCATAGATGAGTGGGGGTGCCTTGAGAGCCAAAGGTATCCCAATGAACCTGCCGCGAGACAGAACTCTATCCAGAAGCTGAACGAAGGCACAAAGCTCCACGGTGCGAATCCTGCTCTGCAGGAATCCCAGGATTCTGAGTTTGGTAATGGGCTGGCAGCCCTTTACACACCCACCACAGAATTGAAGTATTTGCTGAAACGAAGCACGTAACAGACAGAAAATTCCCAAAGTGCAGCTGCCATCATGGCCAGCAGAGACACTGATGTCTCAGGGAGGAAACAGACTATTTCTAGAAGAAAGCTCTCAACTAAAGCTTTTCTACAATCCCTGGCATTCACTACCTTCCAGAAAATAGCATAGTCTGAATTGGCATTCTTCATTTCTACTCCCTCTGTTTATTAAAATACAGAAATTTGAGGATGAGTGACATGAAAAGACAAATTAATCTGCTAAAATGGGTGTGAAAAATAAAATAAAAAAAATTTCACGCGAAGCTCATTCTGCATAGTCTGGTATTTGAAAGAGCAAATTCTGGAATAAATAGTAAATAAAAATATTTATGTCCATTACCTGAAATTTCAAATGCATTTTTATGGTTCTCACTGTCTTCTAACTTTGTGATAGTCATTCCCGTCATTGGCAGCTTTCCCTATAAAAGGGGTTAACACTCAAGTTAAATTCAAAACGTACCAAAACATTACCAGGTACGAAATATAAACATTTAAAACTCTAAACAGAGACAGACATATACAGCATATCAACAAATGCAAGCATACTGATGGACACAAAATAACCACACAGACAGCTTGTAACAGAAGTTTTGATTCGATTGTGATAATATCTCTGACTTTAAGGAGTCAACTTGAAATCTGAACAGGCTACACTCACCAGCAGTCACTCAGTGCAAGCTCAGATTCCTGGAGCTAAATTTTCAGGGACATCCATGTCACAAATTTGGAGGCAATAGTGACTAACCTTCAAGTACATTTATGAACTGCCTGATTAGCTCTTAAAATAAGATCTCTTAAAATAAGCTCTTTATAAAAGAAGATTTCAGTGGATAAATGCCTTTTTTTTTTTCCCTCAAATTCACTCACAGAAATATTGGGGAAAAAAAACCAAAAGCAGTTTGCACCTTCAAAATAGTCCACCAAGTTTCAGCAGAAACTATTAATTTTGCAGAAGATAACCTTCTCATTTTATACCCAGCAAAGCTGGAAAAAAAAAATGTAAATTCAGGATAACATGTTAACCTTTCTAGAAACACCAAAGAAAAGAGCAACACTGAATACTGCCAGGGTGAAAAGCTTTACCAAAAATGCAACTTCTATTAAGGTTCTTTAAGATGTGTCTTTTACTTCCTGTACAAAACACTGTTCAGCAAAGCATGCCCAAGTCCAAGACGCCAAAAGATTGAACTTTCTTGTAACAGCTTCTCCACTGGAAAAAAAACACAGTCGCATCACGTACTACAAAGCACCATCCTTGATTTCCAAGGGGTAACTGGTTCACAAACAGCAGACACTATCCAGCCACCCACACAGAAGCACAAGAACAGCCTGGATAGGTGACAAACGCTGCACCAAGCAAAAGACCAGTGGCACAGAAAGATTAAGATCAACCAGGGCACGTGGGAAGAAGAGGTATAAAGTCAACTGAACACATACAGATGCTGGAACTGAACTTCTGTGAATCACCTACACTCATTTTCTGCCAAAGAACAGCAGAAACCTTCTTTCAAGGAATATACCTCATAGACCTTCCTACATCAGTTCACCACTGCTAAAAGTCACTCCCCATTAATCCATGTGGTAGACTAAGCACTATATATTAGGACAGATGAAGCCTTAAAACAGCTGGAATACTCAGAGATACATACAGGATGTTGCAACACCAAAGCTTATTTGGTTTATATCTAAACTGCGGGGATTAGGAAGGCTCTTTTGCTCTCTACAGGTAGATATGCCCCAGGCAGGCAGAGAGACGTGTAAACATACTGCTTTCGGTGGGAAGGTTTCTCTGGGAAAGGCTGCCGAGTTGCATCATCTTCTGTCCGAATCCCAGGTCTGAGATGAGGAACTCGGAACAAATCCGGAAAGCACCTGATATGCAAACTGTACACAGCCCTGAGCCACTGACTCATAGGCGTAACACAATGAAATAACGTGATGAAACAATTCTGTCTTGCTGTGAAAATGCAGTCATCAGAATTCAAGGAGTTCTTAGTGTTGGGAAAAACCACCTGAGAACATATGAAGAAGTGTGCACTGGCCCTGCTGCACTGCCACAAGGTTGCTCTGTTTCTGTAGTGAGGAAGCAGGCTGGGAGTATTCATCTAGAGAAGAGCAGAGCGCTGGAGAGCTCAAAGAGCGTCTCCACCAGCAGTGAGCAGAGCACCAGTAAAGTGAAACACCTGCAGCTAGCAATCTGGAGGCTAGGTTGTGTATTTCGGGTGCTTCTATGCTGGGCTAACTCTAGGCTACTGTCACGGGCTGAGTGCTAACCACTGAGTGAGTGCGTGCTAACCAGGTGCATTTCTGGGGCACATCTTCCAGTTTAGCTTCATTAAAAGAGAAAGCAGCTTTGAGTTCACTTCTACAGGATGACACAAAGGACAGTAAAGAGAGACAACTGAAAGATTAATTTTAGGAATGCTCTCCTGACTGGAAAACAGCACACTAACATAGACACATCTACAGGACTAGATGGTAGGACCAGCTACACATGTCCCAATGCAAGCTCAAGTGTTGTGCAATTTTGGCAAGGCTCAAGCAGCAACCAGAAGAGCACTAACCTGGAAACGCCTCTTTCCTATGTTGCCCTAAAAAGCTACTGCTATTTCCTTTCATGAACTAGTACTAACAAGTAAAAAGTTAAATAACTTGTTCATAGCCACACACTGCATCCGTTGCAAAAACTGAATTAGCCTTCACCTTCCAGTCCAGTATTAAGTAAAACAGATTACCAATCCCTGTTGTAGAAACCACCTTTTCTCCCTTTTCTCTTTGTAATAATTCTTTAAGCTTTCTACGAATCATCATTTGCAGAAAAAGTACCACTCCCAATGTGGCTACAGACATACATACAAATATTACTTTACCTGATATATGAACCCACTCATTCTTGGGCTGGCAGACAACATTAGCAAAATGTTAGAAAAGAGAAGAAGGTATCTTTCATTCTTTTCCTTAACAAAAGGGAAAAAAAAAGTGTAAATACAACACTACAATATCAAAAGCCTCCTCCTCTCCCTTTTTTCATTTTCAATTAAAACCATCTATAGTGTTATAACTCTATAGTTACTCCACAAACATTTGTCATTGGCAAAACTATCATTAGAGAGAAAAAAAAAGATTATTTGATTTACTAGTTGAAAAATGTAACGCTTGACTATACTACATGCTTGAAAGTACAGCCTAATATTTTAATTTAGATATTTTACAATCTAGGGGAAATATTGTCTATATTTAATTTGATAGCAAGTGTTTCACCAATTTCAGTTAAAATAAAATTTATATTGGATATATATCTTAATACAATTTACATGAACACAGTTAAGAACATAAAGGCCTTGATGTTTCAAATTGGAGAGATCAGATTTTTCTATGATGTGGGATGGTATTATTTTAAGTGGAAAAGGCTTATATAAAAAAGCAGCTGTGATTATATTTGCAATGAAAATACTCCTTGCTTTGTTAAGGAACAGTGGGTACAAGTTGAAAATCTGGAAGTTCCATCTCCACGTGAGGAGGAACTTCTTTCCTGTGAGGGTGACAGAGCCCTGGAACAGGCTGCCCAGAGAGGCTGTGGAGTCTCCTTCTCCGGAGATCTTCCAAACCCGCCTGGATGCCACCCTGTGCCCCGTGCTCTAGGGGACCCTGCGTGTGCAGGGGTGTTGGACTAGATCATTTCTAGAGGTCCCTGCCAACCTCAACCATTCTAGGATTCTGTGAATTGGTAGCCTTGAAAATATGTATACTTCCTCTTACTCTAATCTCCAAAACCACTTGGTTCTCAAGCCTGTATTTTAAAACATGTATTTTAAAACTGAGCAAAGTGCCAAAATTGAGGAAGAAGTGGGCCTTGGGCACTGTGCAATAAGACATTTGGAAGTTTTTGTTGTTTAAACATATCTATTAATAATGGCTTTGTCAAATGGTTCTGAGAGAGAACTATGCATAGAAGATCTTTACGTATTACACATTTCAGAAAATATCCTTTAAAGTCATCTTAAAATGGCTCTACCTGCTCTATTTAGCTATGTTTCAGTCAATTTTAAAGATGAGACCATCCACCTTTGCGGAATTTGTTTTTCATGGCAAAAGTCTTAAATCAGTACAGAAAGCTTCAGTGTCTCTGAAGCATTATGTCAACTTCTGTACAGGATGATAATTATTAATTTAATCACAGAAGAGAAAGAGACTGACAATGAACACTGAAACTACATTACCTCACTTCCAGCACATTGAATCAGGACTTGGGACATATAAATTACACTGCCAAGTGTTTTAATGTCCTCTCCCTCCCAACTGCGGATGGCTTCTGTCAGTATTTGTAGTTCAAGTTCTTTCCGTTTCCGTACTTCTTGACATTGTGCCTAGTAGACATAGGGAAAAATAGCAAGTCTATCAATTGAACTAATTTGCATTAAGGCAAGGGCTTTAAATAGCACTACAGTTGTATTGACTGTTATGCTTGTACTACACAAAAGACAGCATGTAAAGCATTTAGATCATTATTAGCAGTGTTTCTTATAAATATCAGCTTTGTTTCAGTATTATTTTTATTATCATCAATGCACTAATCTTAATTACTCACAATAACAACACAATAATAACTAACTCACAATAACAGCCATATTTCTCCATTATTTTCCTCTGAATTTTAAGCTAGCAGTGTATTTCTAACCAGAAATTAGTCTAGCCAGAAATTCACAATATATGTGTGTGTGTGTGTGTGTCTATATATATATATGGCAATGTTATATATCTATATATATATATGTAGATATAGATATATGGTCAGTAATACAGTTGACCATAAAGTATCTATTAAGAAGAGTTGCATCAACTGTGTATTTGTATATGGCCCTGTGCATCTGCTTTTTTAACATATTTACTAGTTATACACCCATTTAATTCACTTGAATTCTTCAGAACAAAACCGACTTACTTGTATTTGTACCGGCACACAACAGAATGGAATTGCCAAGCTTTTTTGGAAAACAGATAATAGCAAATTTGTGCTTAAACTAATAAAACCTACTAAGCTATCAATAGTCCTCATTTCTTAGGGCTTTAAGCATTTTATAACTGAGATTGGTTAAATGTAAGCTACTTAGTTGCATCTCTTAGCAGAGAGTTCACTCATCTGCTTAGATCAGACTTGTCCCTCCTGATTATCACTAAGAGTTTCACATCTTCAAAGTTTCATTAGCACTTTCCTCCTACATCCCCTTACTCCAACACAATCTAGAAGAAAAACTCAGAAAATATACTTAGTGTTGTAAAGAAACCCTTCTCCAAGTTAGTAGTTATGCTAGCACTGGTATAGAGTGGGGATGAGCAAGAGATGAGGAATGCATGTGTAGCTCCGTTATATTGATAATTACTTCTATAACTTCTCCAAAAGTTGCCATTCCTAGCTCTATCCACACACTTCCACCCTTTCAAAATTTTCTGATGTAAAAGTGTCTTAGACAAAAATATTTGAAGAAGTTTACTTTTTTTTTTTTAATAAGAAAGGTAAAATCAAAAAACATTCTCCTTAAAATATATATCTATTTTTCATCACTCTTACAGAAAGATTTTTGAAGGCAGTCATGGATTTTTGTATATCTGGCCGATCCGGATGATAATCCTAAAAGCAAGGGGGAAAATATATAATAACAGTTTTAGTATTAGTAAAAACAGTAAATCTCTGTAGAGGCTTAACTACTTCAAACAAACAATCTTGCACAAAAAAAAAAAAAAGAGAAGAAGAAGACCTAATTTAAGACCTAATTGCTCTCTCTTCACAGTCTTCTTACTTTAATATTAAACTTCAATGGTGTCGTTTGAAGTAAAGATGAAGAGTTACTTACAACGTTTTTACTTATATTTAGGGGAGAGCCAAGCAAGTTTTGCAAGGCCTAATAGTTTGAAGACTGTTTTCCTATTTGTCCTGGTAGCTGTCTTTGTCACAACCTATACTCCTGGAGTAAGAAGGCATGCTGTCACTGACTGACCAAAACTACAACGTGCCACAAGACAAAGACCCATATGCTTTTTGTTTCTCTCCCTCCAACACATCCCTAAAATCTAACCTATAAAATGCCAAAGCAGAAGCAGTTCCTCAAACACCTTCCCACATTAGAATGGTCATTTTTGGGCAGTGTTCAGTGGAAGCCGAGGGGACTATCTCAGTGATGTGTCCAACAGGTTGAATTGTTAAGATGAGAAGCAGCATTTTTTCTTTAGGATAATGTAGCCTTGAGTAGTTTGCAGGAGACAAATACAACATAAAGTCAACCGAAAACCAGACAAGACTGACCTAGGAGTAAAAGTCAGCCTCTCTGGCTATTTTTACTGCAAATAGTTAGCTTGTGGTAGAAGTTTTACTGCACTAATTTGAAATTATCAGCACCCACTTTTTAGAAGGCTCAAGGAAGAGCAAACAAATTTTATTTTGGGTCCCATCATGTTTGACATGTACCTTTAAAATAATTGTTGTCAAATCATCATTAAGCTGGAACATAAATGCTGATAAGATATACCTCCATGTGTCTTTCAAGTTCTTTGAGTAACGTGGGGTATTTATCCAGACGCATGAAAGGTTTGCTGAGGCCTGTGGTCAATACAAGGATCCCCGGGCTGTTGGCACCTTTCATCTCCATGAATTCTCCTAGTTCCTCACTGCACACACAAGATATTTAGACAGATTAAGATCAAACCACCAAGGTAGTTAATATTACATTAAATTTATTACTCTAGTCTTTCACCAGCAAAAAAATTTAAAAAAAAAAAAAAAAAAAAAAAAGGTAAAATAAGGTATATGTGAACTACCTTTCTAATGTAAGTGCTGATATCCAGTTCTACATTACACAAAATAGAAGAAAACATTTGCAGATTTGGGTTCATCATTAAACCAATGGAAGGAAGGACTTGGGCTCAAACCCAGCATTTGAGCAATGGAAGTTCAGAGACAGCTCCCAAATGCTATCCCATGCAAACAAAGACTACAAGAAAAAAAGTAACTTAAACTGAGTATATTATTCTTTTTTTCTAGAAAAATGAGATCTGACCCTAACAGGAATTCAGATAAATAGTGCCCAAGCTTCAACTAGGCAATGACTCCATGTTTAATCATGTGTTTAGCAGCACAGGTTACCAAGTATTGTTATTTTGAAGAATGCAAGTGCTGATATGAAAAGAAGGTTTTACTGTAATCTGGTGAACTAACCAACAGCTGTAAACATGGTAGACCATAACAAAAATAATTAATATGCAGTCTAGTCTCATACGAGTTACGGCTTCACCGAGGGTAAAACTACCCAACACAACAACTTTGACAGCAAAGATGGCCTAAGAAGTCCACAAAATTCAGATATCATGAATTCCACACATTAAAAGCTACTTATTAAAAAAAACTAAGTTCTTTTTGCATTTAAGTTGCACAACTCTAGATACCTGCATATGGCGCTGCTCACATTCCGTAAGTCATTTTCATGGTAAATTCACTAGTTTTCAGATGAAAGCAGTTCTCTTGCAACACTCATCTAAATTCTATGCTAAGGGGGTTTTGGAAAGCCCTTACTTGCAGCTGATTAGCAGCAGGAGGTCCGCCCAGCTTAGAATTACTACTTAAATACATTCCTGTCCCCTAGGTACTCACATAATCTCACCTTTCAACGGAAGTCTCAGCCAGCTACCAGATCCACTAATTTTAAGAATGCAGAGTTAAACACCAAACAACACCGAAAGAACACTTGTATGTTACAGACATGCTTACAAACGAACCAATTACTCCAATACAAAGAAATGCCACTAGAGAAACTGCTTTTTATTTAAGCCTAGGTAACAAATTTGGAAATATTATCTCCAAGTTTAGAGGAGGGTGAAACCATCCCCAAGTGGAAGAAAACTGATCTGATCAATTCTTGTAGAAAATAAAGCATTGCTAGGACACTGCTATAATACCCCAAAACACATATAACAAACACCACAGTGAAGCATGCTAGATAAAAGCATTGAAGAAAAAAAAAAAAAAGGGTCCTCCCTGTTTTCCCAACTTCTCCACACTCCTCCTGCCCATTCCAGAACTGCTAAGAGCTGACAACTAGCAGCTGATGGGTGGCATATATTTAATGGATGAAAAGAACAAGAGTATGAGACAAATGAACATGTATGCAAGTCCATTACCCACTGTCCATCCAGCGCGCTCTCCCCCTGGCCGTTAAAAATATTAGCTACCCCAATTTCACAGAAAAGTGAGCTTTTCTATGCAGTTATTGAAAGCTTTTGCAGTCTTCAGATTAGCCAGCTTGTATTTACTTACACTGCCTTGTTCAAAGACATGCAACCCAGGTTCCAAATTGCCAGGCATGGCACAACTCCATGCAATCTATTTCAGAGCACTTCATAGACCGTCTAGGGAGGCCCAGGCACTTTGCTGTGCATCTGTTTACGCCACTTTTGCTGTTCAGAACTGCAATCCTGAGGAAGCAGATGAAAGGGTTTCCCAACAGCTGCTCTGCATTTTAAAGACCCAAGGAGAGCAGCTCAGCACACTTTAAGAAAGCCCATAGCTCCACAGTGCACACTTTGCAAATCCCTTTCCCAAGTGACATGCATCAGTAGCTCCTGGCTTTCCCAAAATCAGCTCTAGGCAAGATCAGGGTTTAGTCAACATTAACTATATCTCATGGAAGACCTCTTACTTTAAGTTGCATGAAAAGTATGTAACACAGACAAACCTGATTTTTTTTTGGGGGGGGGAGGGGGAAAGAGGGTAAATATATATTTAAATTATTCAATTAAATTTCAGAGTTAGATTTAAATTTTAAATTGAGAAATAATGCTGCCCAATTCCAAATATCCTGACACTCAACAGTTACTCAATCTTTACCCTTCTCAACTACATTAAAAAAAAAGGGGGGGGATTTTTACTCATTAATACTGGTTTGCAGTATTAGCAGCTACTTGTTCATGGCCGATTTAGGCTAATTCACCAGGATCTTCGATGGGATGGCTTGTGGGGAGGGAGGGTCACACACTCCCTCCTGTGACTGAGCTGCAGTGGGGGCAGTTGTGTCAGCTGGGGGAAAGGAAAACAGTGGGGACAGATGCCCGATTTCTACAGAGAGCTTTACCACAGCCTACCTAGGAAAGGCTTTCTGTCCGCAGGAACTCAGCAGTTTTCCATTTCGGTTCCCTAATTACCTAACATTGGTCCTCTATGCTGTGACTTCTTCCTTTGGTTTTATCCATTAATTCTACCTGCACACACCCACACCACGCCAGCACACTAAGTGACAGCAGATGGCACTTGATAAGCATCTTCACCTCTTCTTCCCTTTCTTTTTTACATGATAGGCATTTGCTGAGAGAAGTAACAGGAAGCAAGCACTCAAACCCATTCCTTGCCTTTTGTTTGCTTCATGCACATACATACCCACTCTGCTGCCTCCCTTTTTAAATCGCTTCCTTTCCCATTGCCTCTGCCCCGCATCTGCGTGGCTTTCCCTCCCTCCCCAGCTCTGCAGCGAGCACTGATCACGGACACCACGGGCCCCGCAATTTAATACTTTTCTCAACAGTGCTAACTTTTGCTCTTGGATTGCAAAGATAAAAAAAATCCTCCTTCCTAATTACTTCAGCCTTCTTCATGCCGCTGAGTGAACACAAATGCTTTACAGAAGAAATGTGGCGTTTGCTGAGCTACCCACTGGCACAATGCTTCTTTTTCTTTTTTTTTTTTTAATGTCTCTACAGAGGGAGGATCATTGTCCTTACCAAACCCAATCCACCCACATCCTAATTTTCATATCACTGCTCCACTTATTCCCTGCTTTGGAATCGCAGAGCAGATTCGGCAGACAACAGGAGAAAGGACACTGCAGTCTACTTTCAAGCCTGAAATAAAAACTTATTTTCAGTGACCACTTTTTTTTCCAATTCCTCTAACTAAATATGTTCTACTACTACGCACTTGTTACAGTTGCTCTTCAACATAAGAAATGTTGCTTTTCATGGCATCGTTTTTACTTAATCACAGCATGAGAACTCAAAACAGCAAGTTTAAACCTCAGCTCTCTCAAAATGTATGCAAAATCCTGAAAAAAACGCTGAACAATGGCATCATCGGGAAGCCTTTTAGACAGAGCAGCATTAATAGGCGCAATTAAAACCGAATTACACAATTTTCCTCCCAACATTCCTAAGAGGACAATGCCTTCTTTCATACACTTCTATACATTGCTCTTGCAAGTGCTGACATGCCAGCTTACTCAAATGCTGTAATTTGTGTGTGTGGATGCGTGTGTATGTTCCTTCCATACAACAGGGCCAAAAAAATAAAAAAAAAAAAAAAAAAAAAAGGTGGTTTAACCGTGCAAACTCCATTATCGGTCTGCCAATACAACCTGCTACCTCTGAAGTTTCGTGACTATAAACAACCTTGTTGAAACTCAAGCCTGAAAGCGAGTGTCCTTCAAATATTCACAATAGACAAATACAGAATCGAAACAAAGCAGAAAGATTTGCTTTCAATAAAGTGGGGGGTAAACAGTTGAGAATACAGCTTCGGTTCCCACCTGCTTTTTATTTAACAGTAGCTTTTGCAAGACAATAGTTCTTTCACATCGCATTTTGTATCGATGCTCCCAAGCACCGCTCTTCCCTACTGAGGATGTGCTAAGCAGCAGCCTGGCCCACAGCTATGCACCTAATAGAGGGGTGGTATCATTTAGCTGAACAAGAACACCGATTTAACAGCTTGATCACCAGCTTAGTCACACCTGCCCATCCTAAGTACCTGCTTCGGGGGAAGCGCAAGGATTGATTTCAATTCATCGCACAAGGTACTTTACAGTACAGTAAAAATTAAATATATATGTATCTTTTTTAAAAAAAGCAAAAAAACACAGAAGGGCTCTGCTTTACTTCTGCCGAAACCTCTAGCTCAAGAGTTCTCCCCTCCACGCTACAGTGAACAGCACATTATTTGGCAAGTCGGTGGGAGAAGCGTCCTGGGACCCTATTAACACACACGGCTCTTCCCCAGAGCAGCCCCAGCACCGCCCCAAGCGCTGCAGCTCAGAGAGGGGGCAGAGACGGACACCAGCTCCGCTCTGCCTGCAGCACCGCGGGAGGGGAAGCACCGTTTGGACCCGAGGGGGGAACACAGCGCGCAGCACGGTGGGCGAACGCGTCTGCGCCAAACTCACCCTTCCGAAGGGGGCCCCTGCCTGTAATAGACGGAGCAGGAGCTGTCGCCGCTGAGGGGCCTGAGCGGGGCACAGAGGCAGCGCATGCTGCGGGCGCGGGGCCACGCTCGGCTCCGGGGCCCTCGCGCGGCTCTTCCTCTCCCCGCGCGGCCCCCGCACGAGCTCAGCCCCGCGCCCGGGGGAGGCTCCAGGCAGCCGCAGGCCACGGCGGCAGCGGCGCCGCCAGGCTGGGGCAGCGGGGCCACCGCCGCCCCTTTATAGGCCAGGGCCTTCGGGCTCTTCCTCCTTTAACTGCGAGATCCGCTTTTCCGCCCCACCCTGAAAGACCTCTTCCCGCCGGTGCAGCCCCTGCCCCGGACCCTGCCGCTCCTTCCCGCTGCTGGAGCTTCCCCCTTGCCCCAAGCTTTGCGGCCTGCCACCCCGCGCAGGTGCGAAACGACCCACGGGGCTCGCGCTCCCTCCTCCTCTGCAATGACCTATTTCGGTAGGAACAGACAATCCATCTGCCTTTCCATTTATTTATGCATTTATTGAGGAGAATTCTCTCTTTTACTTTCTCCTTTGCAGAGTTTGCTTTCCTTGCTGCTTCTCTTACAAGACAAGAAGCTGATCTCTCCAACCAGAAGCACACGGGGCAACCCAGGCTACCCTGAATGGACACCGTGCTGCTGGGCCCATGTCGCTGCGACCGGTCTGCAAAACCATCTCCAAGAATGCCAGCATTAAAACAGTCCCTGCCGTTGAGCTGGGAGTGTCAAGGCAGACCATGGGATACTGACAGTAATCTTATAAAGGAGGCAAATAGATGCAACTGTTATTGAATAAAGAAAACAGGGAGCGGGTACAGATACTGGCACTAGAAGGGAACCAGGGGAAAATGCCATGAGTCAGTGGTGGAAACCCATGTGGACCAGGGCAAGAGGCATCACTCAGCTATCCCTGGCAAGCTCCTTTGCTAAGTTGCAATCAGTGGCTTAAGACACAGACAGGCACAAGGTGACAGGCCCCAAAAAACACGTCGGTGGGCAGAGTCAATGGGACTTGGTACACACGCACACGGAAAGGGCGGTTCAAGTGTCAGGGGGTAACCGGCTACGCAGGGGGAGCAGCAGCAAAGGTGACCACAAGTGAAAACAGCACCAACAGCACAGACTACAAAAGCAGAGACACAAAATTATGCCAGGGCTCTGAAGCAGCTCCCAAAAAAGGAGACCACCTTCAAGGGTGCATGCCATCAGAGAACTGAAGCTCAGTAGCAACTCTGATACTCCAAAAAGTTACATTACCCCAACGGGAACCAAGCAAGAGCATTTGCCCACATTGCTCTGAACTCAACAGAAGTGATGAAGCAGATTTTTCCCCTTCTTGTCCAAGGCCAACACCAGCTCCGAAACATTTGTCTGGCAGTGAAATTCCCTTAAGGGCAGGATTAGGCTTTATTCCCATGTCTGCCTATTTACCTACATTTAAGGTCTCTTTATTGGTATTCATTTCAGCAGTTTATTTTGATTACCTCTTTAACTTAAGGAAATGAAAAATACTTGTGGCTTTGCAGATCCAGGCATGAAAGGCCTCTCATTCATGAACAAAAGATAACCCTTCCTCCCCAACTTGTTCAATATATACACACCTTATAGTTGAGCAAGACTTCTCATGTTGCAGTTATGTACAATCACAAAGCAAACAGCGAGGAGGAGGAGCAAGAGGCTAATCAGACTGGAATTCATACAGAATGGCGTGAGAAGACCGTCATGGTCCCACTGAATGTCCCTTTTAAGGCTCCAGCCCTGGCCTGAGAGTCACTATTTAGAACTGACACTTGAAAAATCTTTCCAGAAAAATATTCAGCTTTTATGTAGAATTGCAAAATAATACTTAATTAACACCAACAATGTGCATATATATATATATATAATGACATTTTAACAGGTTTTACAACACAAAGTACATGTACGGTAGTTGATAAACTAACATAGTTAAAAGCTGACACGTATAATATTCCATTAGCCACATGAATGTTTGCAATTATTTTGATGCTGCTGCATCCCAAGTAATTAAAGAAATCACCTAATTAATGCTTTAAAATGGTAGCCTATTTCCTTCAAGTTCTTTTCCCCAAACAAGAAAAATGTACTAACAAAGTTGGTGTATTATAGAATTGAGAAAAAAAAAAAAGCAAAAAATTTCTGAAGTCTAAAGCAATTATCCAGGAGATTTTGTTTGTTTTTATACATATATTCCCTATAAAAAATCGAGTGCATTTAACAAACATCTGGAAATACTAATTGTGTGATATCAGAAACTGGCTTTCTGTCACGTACTAGATCTTCCATAGCAAGCATTTCCACAGCATACTTTATAAAAACATATTCCATTTATGAAGAACATTCAGCTTAACTGGCAAGAAGTAACCTAAAGATGTTGACAGTAAGAATTTCTTATGTTTCAATTAAAATCACTATAGACTCTTATCTAAAATACTACTGAATCAGCCCTGAGTGTGATACTCAAACTGAAAATTTTGAACATTTCTCTGCTATATTTTTTGGTTTTGAAAAAGATATGATACTTTGTTCCCTCTATTAAAATCATACCACAAAAGCAGCAAACAAATCATGACACTTTCTTAAAAATCTTAAATTGTTGAATTTGACAAATCTGAAAAATTGCTGTTAAATGTTAACTGAATTTAACTGCAGTATTGTTTCATTATTATTGAAACTATCCTCAAACTTCACAGTAATTTAACATCAAGGTTTATGAAGGTTGCTTTTTTAGGGCAGAGGGCACTTCAACTAAGTATTTTCCTCTGCGCTTTCAATTAGTTTGTATTCCCTCAACCTTTAGACCCACGTAATTAAAAGGTTTCTGGCATTCTATGAAAAAACAGAAGTTTCAAAAATGTTTAAAGACAGTTTCTAATTCCTTCACGGTAGTTTTTACAAGCAGAATCTGTAATCAAGTCACTTGTTATGTACTGCAGTAGCATTAAACAAAAATGGAGGGTTTAAAATATTGAAGTAGAGGCAATTCAAAAACAAAGTGCACTTTTCCTGACCTATGCATTCCAACAAAATGCATTAAAATTCTTGAGAACTCATATCCCTTTGCTCTGCCTCCTATGAGTAATACAACTGCTTTGAACCAACTTCAACATCCGAATTATTTAATCGCTCTGCTTTGGTATCAAGTTGCTTTTACAGAGCAGAAGTCTTTCTTTTCTTTTAGACAGCATATATACAAAGAAGCACAAAAGGGAAGAAATGCTTCTCTTCTCCATTTCCAAACAACTGACTTCTCCTGCATTTTAATCTTTGCTTTGGAGACAAGGCTGTTTCCTTTATCTTCCAAAGGAAGACACAGGATAATGCTTGATAAGTATCCCCAGTTTTTCAGAAATATAGATGTTTACTTTTCTATCAGCTCCTGTTTCCCGTTTAATGATTAGATATCAGACCTCTGTATGGAAAGAGCATAAAGGCACAAACAGAAAATCTCAGCCTAAGAGTATTTAAAACAAACAAAAACAGAAAAAAAAAAAAAAATTTAAAAACCACACACAGAGCCTTGGATAACCTAAATATTTCATCATTTTCAGGGAGTGATATTTGAAGCAGGCCATTAGAAAGAAAACAAACACAAAGATTTCATTAGGGAGTTTTAAACGTATTTTGTCTAGTTTAATTTTCTTTCTTCACTGCCTTTGACCAAGAGCATCTTCCTCCTGCCTAGGCTGCAATGGCTGGCAATATTGCCAGCTTAATATTGCAAAGGTGTGAGGGAGCAGAACTCTTCCTAATAAAATGTGATGGTTTACAGTATTTGATATCCAGCTTATGAGTTTAAAGTTTTATGAAAGAGAGTCGCAATTAGGCCACACAACGTCACCGCTAAAATGAGGTGCAAATTCTTGGAAGTTAATGCTGCACAGCAAACAAGCCAATTACGCTCTTCTTTGCTTGGGGAGACTGAAGAATACCTCTAGATTCTGGTTCTTCACAGCAAGATAAAAAAAACAAGAGGAGGGGGAAGGTGGAAGGAACAGACTCCTTCTGCAAACACGTCCTGCCTGCTGTTCCACAGAAGGGCACGGATCTGCCCTGCGCTGCCAGCAGAGATGCACCACGAGCCCTGCGATAGCTGCTGCAGCATGGGCTCATCAGGCGGATACACCAGGAAGTTTCCTCAGAACAGTCTTCTATTAATCAATTTCTGTCCCTCAACATTCCTCCCTCAGGCTGATACAGGACATACAACTGTTACACATATTTAAGGTCAGTCCCAAAGCTGAGCAAGCTCTGTCATGTTAACTTAGAATCCTACTTCTTACACACAGGAAACACCACCTTTGTAAACTTACAGAACCTTAGAAAAGTAAAACTAAGGGTATACCATATATTAACATAAAGTTAGAGATTATGGCTTCAAATTTACTAGATTTTATGGGACTAAGTTACAATTAACCAACTGCAGGAAGAGGTTGCTAGTAATTAAATTACCTTCAAATGTTGGTTTCATATACAAGTTTTTTTTTTTAATTTTTTATATTCTTAAATTGCAGATTCTTCAGCATCTTGAAATGATATTTGCTGTAGTCTGTTTTACAAGTTCACAGTCCAACATTTGTACTTCAAAGGAGAAAACTCTCTCAAATAGTTGGTAACACGCTGCTAAAAGCAACAAGCTAGTCCTGACAGTCTGGAAGAGTTTTAAAACCTGGACAAGGGAGCTTTGCAGTACAAGCATACTTTATGCACTTTCCTTGTTGTCCTAATTTAAAAGACTACGAAGCAAACGTACCTGTGTTCTGTGAGAACGTTTACTGCTGATGGATGGTTGGCACAGTAGGCAAGGTATAAGCTTTTCATTTGTGGCATCAAGTTTAGAAAACAGCCTCCAACCCTCTGCTGCGCTTCAGGCAACCTAAAAATGGAATAACAAGTAAGATGAAGTTACAGTAATATCAAAGATACACAAAAATAAATAAAAGACGGAAAAAAAAATGCTCTTAATGAGAAACTTCTCCCCAGCTTGATTCCCTCCCTCCCCACACAGAATCAATGGCTAGATTCCTTTGGTTGCTGGTAGACATACAACAGCCCGTATAGACAGAGTACAGCAAATACCTTCTTCCTTTTTTTTAAAAAAGGAAGGAAAAAAAAAAAGACCCTGGCAATTAGTGTGCTGTTTGACAGTGTGATTTGACATTTTCATCCATGCACCTATTAGTTAAATAGTTACTATATGTCTTCAGGTGTGCCAGATCTTCTGAACAGTACGTTGGCCCTTCAGACAAGACCACCTAGAACAGCAAGAGCATTCTCCCTCGCCATCTTCCACCCACACAGATTAAAGGATTCATGAAAAGAGCTCTGGTTACACAAATCTAGGCAGTTTCATGGCAATAACATTGTGCCACTGTCACTTGCCCTGTCTTTTATGAACTGTAAACCACATGGGTTTGTAAACAGATCAAGAGTGCTGCTTTACCACCCTCAATACAGAAGTAATAGGTAAGATCCTTTTATAATTCATACTTTCTTCACTTTTTTATGCTAGAATGCATGATGTTTGCTAACCTCTGAAAGAAAATTTCTCTTTGGAGTTTTAAACTGGTTTTATTCTGGAGAGTTTTTGTTTGACATGAAATGGTACTTGGGTAAAAGTAATCTCAGTGACCTGTGCAAAAAGAAAAGATTCTGCAAGTGAAAAAGCAGTTGGGAGACAAAGTTCTTTTCACACAGTCTTGGTCAATCTAATCAACTTTGATTAGAAGGGTATATGTGCATTTTTTAAATGTAAATGTGGGAAGAGGAAGAGAGCAAAAGAGAGAATATGAGCATACACATTGTATTTTTCCATAGCTTCTAGCAGAAATCAACTTTGAGAAGTCCTCTCAAATTGCAGTAAGGAAACACCTGCAGTACGAGTACGAGTGCCTGAGACTAGCTGAGCAGAACCAGCTTCCAAGAGGGACAACCAGTGGAAAGCGAAAGTTCAAGTTCTGAGTCTGAACACATATAAGCAACTAAAAACCAAAAAGGGCAACAATTCTTCTAACCTTATTCCTAATATCCCCTTAACCTGCATACTTCATAAGCAGAAGCACAAGAGAAAACACTTTTTTTTTTTTCCTCTCTCTGAAAGATTGATATTCAGGTTAAATACAAAGTGATAGAAGTTGGGAAAAATATAGTTTGCCTAGCCATGCCCTCTTTACAGCTACCACATTACCATTCTCAGAACTATCCATGGAAATATCCACACTGGATAACCTCTGCTTTGTGAGAAAGAATAAATAGAACTGACAAGCTGTAATATCTTAAGGGGGCTGAAGGACATGAAATGAAGGCATTTTTCTAAAAAACAGTCCCCAATTAGCGGACTAGGCCTCATCAATAGTAGGTTACATTATCAGTAACTGATTTTCCTCACACTGCACGTTAACCTGAAGATGTGACAGTTTTTGGCAATCACAGACCACCAACTTGTGGGGTTTTTTTGTTATCTATCTAACTATTTGCCTGCCCATTATTTCACATTGCTCTAAAACCAGATATGCTCTTGGTAAGCACTCGAGGGACGTACACAAACAGTTTCAAGTTGACAACAGTTCAAACAATTCTATTAGGAAAAACAATTCTATTAGGAAAAATCCTATTTAACTAAAAAAATACATAAAAGCACTTTCAAAAGAAATCATTTCATGTTACCATCCTAAGCACGTGAAAGCAGTTCCTAAACATCAGTATTGAGCATTTGCACTCTGATGAAAGCAAGAGATGCGCTGGCACTGAGAGCCAATATGAACGAACAGCCCCCTTCCCAGATATGCATTTCCTAGGCAGGGGAGATCCTGATCCTGCTCCAACAGAGTGTTCTCGTCCCATTCCCATGCTACCTTTGAAGTTTCTTGCTTTACTGATCCATACCTTTGTTGTAGTAAAAAAAAAAAAAAAAAAATAATTAATCTGTAATCAATGGAGTGGCCTCCTCTGCAAACATTTAGGGAGAAATAGGGATGTTTCTCAGGGCAGAGATGAAATTCTATTCCTACAGCTTTCCCAGCAGTATTTCCTGTCTGGCAGCGAGTCCCCTTCATCTAAGCATGAGCTAATATTACATTCTTCAAGTAACAGATACAGCAAAAATCTCAAAGCCTGAAGACATATGCAGGTCATAGAACTCAATATTACAGTATGAGGCCTCTATAAACTGATGCCAAAAATAATTAAACTGTCTTTTCATACTGCAGTGCCTGGGCAGCAGGAACCTTGGATGATGGCTCTTCACATCAGCTGTTTCTCCTCAGACTGAAAGACTGATATTATTCTCTTTTGTACATGCATGATAACTATACACCACATATTCTTTGCTGAACTGAAATAATCAGCAGACTTTAGGAGGGGGTAGCAATATTCATCCCTTTTGACTTTTCTAATCTGTGCATTAGTCATAAATATTCTACTATTTTTTTCCACAAATAACTAATAAATTATCTACATCTCCATAGCAGTCTAAAAAACCCAGCAGTTTAATATCTAGCAGCAGATTGCATAAATCTGTTGGCAACTAATGTGTTCAAATTTAACAGTGCATAGCTATTTTTTAATTTATTCTAAAGTTGGCATTCCGACAATACTCTCATATATCATACTCTAATTCAAAAAGGAATCACAAAAATTGAAGTTCTTGATATGGTCATCTGATATATTAAAATTATTTTAGAAAAGTAATTTGCTTCTGCTTGTAAATAAGTGACAATCTATCAATCATACATTTTGCAGTTTTTCCAGAGTTTTAGAGCACTTTGTTTTTCACTATATAACCTAAGGCAAATAAGTATTTCCCCTTCATCCTCAAGATTACATATGTGTATCTTTAAGAAGGGCGAAGTGTAATTTCAATTACAAAAAAAGGCAAAGAAGTATTTTAAAGAATGTGTGATATGACTCCCCCACTCTGTTCACTATATATATTCATAATGAGGAAAAAAAAAAATATCTTGCTGTTCAGTCACTGACTTTAATACTCCGATCAGCACCAGCGATCATAACTAGCCTGGAGCTAGACTGGCAGCATAGACATAACTATTTCTCCTATGATGTCACTGCATCCTACATGGTCTGTTTGGCTGCTTTTACCATGAGGGCAGTGTACAGGACGCTACTCTGGTCAAAGCTGTGGCGAGTGATGCATCCAGGAAATTGGAACATAGATTAACAAAAAAATCAATTCAAAAAACACTGTGTGCTGTTCTCCATGCTTACTTTTTGCAAGGGAAAGCACTAGAGGTTCCTAAATTGCACGGACCCTGAGGTGACCAGACGCTGCAGCTCCTGCGGCAGTGTAGGTGCCTACGTGCCCCTGCGGAGTGTCTCGAGGAAAGGCACCGCTGTGCAGCTGCCCGCCGGCAGCCTCTGCTCACCTCTCTCCCCCAGGATTAGAGCAGCAGTAGAAATCCCACCATCCGTTTGAAGGAGCTTCAGTGTCAACATGGACATATCCGTTACACTGAAGACAGCTCAGTGCACAGGCTGGCCCGAGCACAGCTTGGCAGAAGGCAATATCCTGGGCAAGGGAAGGTCTCACAAAGGAATTAGGCGACAGTTACAGCTAATGGCTTTGAGGGATGCAGTTTGCAAAGAATCAAAAAATTAGACACCTTCTCCAGAGGCATCGCAATTCACAGGGTTACTCCATAGCTTTCTACACTATGGCTTACACAAAACAAAGCTCTATCCCCTTTATTTATCCAGAAACCAACTTCCTAAGGTTTTCTTTACAATTCTCCCTTTCACTATGTATCTCCCTGCCTTACCTGTCAGATAGCAGTTACTCTGCAGGCTTAGTTCAGGCAACCTGCACACACTGCGCTCACATTCACTTAACACTGACAGCCTTACCTCTTTGGATAGTCATGCTAGCCAAATCAAGGAAACACACTGGGCTGAATCAGACTTAATTCACATCTGACGCTATCAAAAAAAAGTCTGAAACACCAGTTTCAGTTTACAGCTGAACAATCAACTCCTATCCTTCTCTAGTTTTTTTTCTTTTCAATTCCCATTCCATTTTAGAACCACCACAGAACTTTTAAAAAATTCTTATTTAAGCTAACACAGAATGAGACAGAGAAAAACAAAGCTGCTGTGATTGCAAGAGCAGAGACATGAGAAGAACACACAGCAACACCCAGCTATGTCTTCTATGGAGCAGGGAGAGGCATCTACGTTACTACCAACAGAGTCACTGAGAAACTTAGCTCAGCTTGCTGCAAGGATAACTAAACCTCAGCCTCCAGGCAGTCGGGTGTCACGGCCAACCTGGCACCCTTACCGAGAACTACAGCCACAGACCCACACCTCGTGTTAACAGCTCTCCATTTGCCTGGGGAGCTGGAGATTCCTGTTCAAACTCCTGTCAAAAATATAGCCCAAAAAAGCACAGCTTCCACAGCACAGATCACTCAGATCAGCTGGGAGCAGTGGCTCAATCAGCTACCCCTCGTTAGACTTGTTTCACATGCTCCCTTGGCTACACCTGCTCTTCAGCTACCTGTGAAAGGCAGCAGTAACCCCACAGGAACGTGCCTGGTGGTGGCTCAGGGCCAGGCAACCAGGGCGGACACAGGCCCAGGTCTAGGAGGGAGGGAGCGCTCCGCAGGGACACTGCCCTTACGCTGCCCTAGGGGCTGGTGTGGACAAGCTCAAATAAGACAAAGGAGTTTTAATCCAAACCACCTCCTGCCCCTTCCCAAAAATCCAAAACAAACAAACTCCAGGTCTCTCAAATACACCAAAAATAAACTCACCATGGCATTAACATGTTCTGAAATAATGTGCTTTTTACAAGGCTCAATATGCCAAAATAGTGCAAATGAGGGAAGAAAAAGCACCACAAAGTTATTGTCACTGAAGCCCACCAAGGTCTGTCAAGATACAATTCAGCTGATAGAAAGTGACTTGAGTACGGTGTGGAAACTAAACAACATTCAAATTTCTGATGTGCACAAAAACACAAGTACGTCAAACCACATAGGCTGGCAGTACTGCAACTGGCAGAACATTGGCTTTTGGTCATTTCTGACATGTGAAATCAGAGAAAAACCACTGTGCCGGATGCTGCAATATGAAGAGCCTGAATGACTGAACTACAAACTATCTGCCAAAAATAAACTACTATGATAAATCTATTTCCAGACTGGAAGTTACTCTGAGTTTATAAGAACAGGTTCACCAGCCAAAACAAGATGGCAAACTGACAGAAACCAAGGCAGCAGAGCAGGCTTTCTTCCACATGATGGGAATTAAGATGGATTACATTTAGAGCAGCAGAATGTTGGACACTCAAGTGAATATGCCACCATGAAAATTAAACTGAGAATACAACCTGGCACAACAAACATATTTACAAAAAGAAATTAGTACAAAACATTTGCATTCTCCAGTAACCTGGGGGCATCACATCCTCTACCCACCTACTAA
Organism: Eudromia elegans; assembly: GCA_003342815.1. Classification (NCBI taxonomy): domain Eukaryota; kingdom Metazoa; phylum Chordata; class Aves; order Tinamiformes; family Tinamidae; genus Eudromia; species Eudromia elegans. Next base: position 268,456 of record PTEX01000188.1, read on the forward strand.
CACCCATTACGTTCCCAGTAGATTACACAGCAACATTTGACTTACCAGGAGGAAATAAAGGACGTTACGAGAAGTACTCTACAACAGCTTAAATCATGGAAGGAATTCTCAGTGAGCCTTCTCAGTATAAAGCTAACATATTAATCTATGCATCAAGTTAAAACAGATCTTGCATTAACATTTGAAGAGCTTAAATAGATTCCCTTGTTTAAAAATACATGGTCTTCCGCTCTTGTTTTTAAGTAGACCTTAATCAAAACAGTTTTAAAAGATGACAGCCTGGTTAAGGCAAGGTCTCTTTTCTCTAGCTCATGATTCACAGAAACCATATAACCATATAATGAGAGAATAAGATAACAGAAAGTGAACTGACAAGAAGAGAAAGGAAACATTTAAGTAATCTATTCTCAGGCATTTATACACTTAACTAATCAAGTCCTAAATTTAACTTGGCAGAAAAAGGAATAAACTTTCTTAGAAACAGTGTAGCAAAAATGCCACTTCAGGAACAGTTCCACTTCATCGCTAAAGAAGTATCTAATCTACCCATCCTTCCAACTCCTCGTGTGCAAGTTTGTAGAGAATCTGGATGGTGGGGTGAAGACGAACTGAAAGCCAGCAATATACCCAGCTACACACTGCCGTCCAGAGGGGATGCCGCTTGTACCTAGTCACCACAAAGATTCCCCTTAAATTAGGGCAGCCTGGTGGATAGGAGGGTCAAGTGAAAGGGGAAAACAAACAAGCAAACAAACAAACATCCACAAAACCACAGAAAGCAGATATAGAACATATGCTAGAGGTGCTTTTGATAGAAGTAACTCATAAACTCATGCTTCCCAAAAGAAAACGTGGCCTCCTTTTTAACTTCCCCCCTAGCATGCAACTGCATCATAGCATTTTGTAAACTGTTTCCAAACTGTTTCCAACTGTTCTTACCATTTTATCTAAGAACAATCTGAACAAGTAAGCAAAAAAAAAAAAAAACCCACCACTTTTTTAAATTCTCAAAACAATAACATACGCAACAAGCAAAATAGCAGTAAAAATATCTCCTGGCTAGGCTAGAATTCTCTGGTATCATGTATACATAGTACTTACTTGGTGCATTCTTCTAAAGACTGTACAAGCATTTGCTGGAAAGAACTTATTTCTTCCAGGTTTCCCATTAAGTATGAAGTATTTGTCGAGTTTAACCTGGAGCCAAAACAAATAAAAGGTTTAGAGATTTACATTTGTTGACTATTTGTGTTTTAATAAAATCTACCTTAAGAAAAAGCTTGCTTGTTCTTATACCAAGAACCAAGACCAGGTCTGTCCTGATGAACGAACGAAAAATAAAAGCAAAAGCCCTGCCTCAAGGACCTTGCAGTATGAAAACACACATTAATATTGACACTGAAGTCTGGACCATACAACCTCTCGCCAGTACATAAGATATCTTAAGTCTGTTACTGTAAAAACACAAAACAAACTCACATACTTTTCACTAGCTTGTAATGGTCGCAGGTAGTTTGAAAGTATTGTCTGTAGCTCCTTAGCATATTCATTTTCTGTTTCTAAAATATTTTGTAGCACCTAAAAAGAAATTATAGTTGCTAATTAGTATTTTTAAGAGAGATTTCAAAATGTTAAAATCATCACTAGCTGTAAAACATAATAAAAATTTTATTAGCACTTTGAAAATATTTAAAACAAACACCAGTAACACACCATTAAGTACCGAATCAATAAAACCTGGGAAGAAATATGACAAGACTGTCCTTTAGTTTTATACCTGAAGAAAACAGAAGTCTCTAGCTAGCAGAAGTTTCACTTTAAAAGAAACATTTCATGTAAAATCTGGGCCTCTACCAAGTGTTCTTCCAGAGCTCAGGGTAATTATTCCCCTTATGCACTTCAAAACAAACCAAGAGGCACCAGAGAATGGATGAGCACATTACAAGTCGTAAGAGAAATGAACAACAGGGGCCATATTCTAAGTCTCTATTACAGCATGCAACATCTAATCTTGTTAACAAAGTGCTTACTTATTGAGACACTTTAACTAGAAGGCCTGAACATCAAACAGAGTTAGAAATATTAAATAATTATCAGCTTTACTTAGCAACATGTGCGCCTTTTTTTTTTCCCCCCCTCAAATAGGGAGGTCTAAGTTTTGGCCAAAAGTGTAGAAGTATAAACTACATCAAAATTAGTTCCAACAGACTCTGGTCTAAAACCAATAAATTTAAAAATACCACACACATTTGTTTTTTGCTTGCATATAAACCATATAAACTTGGAATATCCTGCAATATGTACAATAGGCAGTTTATTGGGCCCTCTCCAAGGAGCGTGCTTCAGGACATCCTTAAATATATTCAGATCAAATTCTCCTAGGCTTTTAGTAGAAGGCTTGCTTACTGCTCCAAAAAGTTGAAGAATTACCAAAATAAGTGTGAGAATTAAATGCAATTCACTGAATACAGTTATACTTGAAAAATGCTTGCAACTCACTGCTTATAAGTCACATCACAAACATTCCCTTTTTGCTATATGCTGTATTGGTCAAACCGACATTAATATCTTATTTCACCATTTATAGTAAGGACTGCATTAAGTGTATAATTCACTGTTGCAGTCAATACTCTCTCCCTCTCTCTTTTTTTAAGGAGATGAAAAAGCCATTCATTCCTAAATGCAAACCTGATGAAATAACTTTAAATAGTTCAGTATTTCAATGGAGAATTCACTGTTCCTTTCATTGGTGTCATTGATTCTGCTTATTCCTTGAATGGTTCTATTCATTTGGAGAAAGAGAGAGACTACTTTTGAGTTCATTCTTTTGTTGGAAATCTGAATCCTGAACCAAAGATTAAAATGTCTCCATTCTCTGCGAAGCACTGACAGAGGAACGTCACAGAGAAAGCTGTAGCTATTAATTAGGATACAGCAACATACAGTACAGCAGGGGCGCGCGGATCGTAAAAAGAAATCTGCTAAGAACTTCCACTGCTTAGACTTGCAAAAAAATTAATTTCTCCTGACTGTAGAAACAGGATCCATGTTCTTGCATATACACACAACAAAAGTCAACTGTTAAAATTGAAATGCTAAAGTATTTAGCAGCCACCAGGTTCAGGTCTAGGGGCAAGACCTCTTCTAATATGGTTTGCGCCACAAAATCTCCCATCCCAAAGCTGTTATACAGCCATCAGCAGGGAAAAGCAGGCTGAGATCCAAGAACAAAAATTTGTCTTCTTGATGAAGTGCTGAACAATATTAGAAGACATTCAAAGATAAAGCACAAATTTGCTGGAGATTTTGAAGAGCTGCAGCACTGCTGCAAATCCTCTCAAAGAGGATTCTCCATTCTTTGATAGAGCAGCTGCCTGAAAAGTTCAAAACGAAACTAATTTCATACTTAACATTGCTCAGTTATTTTTCTGTGCTTGTTAGGATTTTTATTTTAGGATTTTCTTCAGAATATGGGGAAGAAAGAATCGCAGCAAATGATTTGAAGGAGGAAAAAGCCAGGAAAGTTTAAAAAATACAAGCAGAAACTTGGCAAATTATACGAGAAATGAAAACAAATGCAGCAGTAAATAAAACTATTACAAAACCCACACAAACTCCTACGTTCACTTTTATTGCTATACATTACTGCAGAAGTTTCCAGTGTTATGCATCGCTTCAGATGCACATACCTTTAAACAGTTCTCTGAATACATTATTTCCACCTCCTAAAAAAGCACAGTTTCCACTGCATACAACATTATTTTACCTTTAATATCTTTTGAAAAGGAGTAGTGCTGCCCAGGTCGCTTTAAAATGCCCGTTTTGTGAATCCTTGCATCCTGCCAGCAGGACTTACCCCACAGAAGCCGCTGGGTTAATATGCTTGGACTGTGCTTTGAAGAGCGAGGTGCTCTGGACCGTAACTCAGCGTTTTGGCACCAGAGCACCCTTACATTCCTCCTCTCCACATCTCCCCGCATGCTCCAATAATCACCTTTTTCCCCTTTGCCGCTTTCTGCGAGTTCTGGCTGCTACAAGACCCCATGAGACCTCGAAGACCTTGTTTCCAAAACTCCTCCACCACATTTGCCACGGATAAGACTGGGTACCAAAACAGCAGCACTGAAATGGCAGCTTTTACAATCCATAACACTGATGAATAGCGCAGAAAACTGAGCTCATACAGCACAAGCTCCCTCGGTCACAAGGCACGGAAAAATCAAGCATGGTGAACAATTCTGTCGCACAAAACCCCAGCAACCCCCAAGGCAAAAAACAACCACCACCCGCAAATGATTTTCAGTGGCCTAGACGAAAGGGATCGCTCTCCAAACCAGGGCAGGGGGATGCAGGGAAGAGATTTAGCAGCTGCATTTGGACACGATCCTGCAGCGCATTCCCTTTTCACCTGAGCAGCGCAAAAACTTAGGAACTGCAACGTACACAAAGACCTGATCCAGCTTCAAAAGTGCAGCCTCAAAGGCAGCATCACTTCTCAAAGGTGTAAGTGAAAAACAAAGCCATGCTTTGGAGTATGCAGGATACCACTTCTTTTTAAACAGCTACTTTAGTCTTCAGATATTTGCCATGTAAGCAGACACAGTATAACTTTCTTTTGGACAGACATGTAAAGTGTTAAATTCTGCAGTGGTTACCAAGTAAAAATAAAATATGAAAAATAAAACCTGTTCTGTCCTCAGGGAATGGCCTTCAATAATATGCCTGTTTCTTCAGTAACAGGTTACTACTAAGTTACTTCTAAATGAAAAATGCTTCATGCTCAGTCATGAGCCTGGTTCCTAGGACGCGGTGCTCCGGATTCGCACCATTTCACAGAGGACAAGAGCCTGGAGCACAGTGATGCTCTCCCCGCCGGCGCTGCCCAGTGCAAGGGCAACGCGCGCTCGCCCCGCGGCCTCAGCACCACCTGAGTCAAGGTGCACCTCACAGAGATCAGAACATATGGGGCTGGTGTTATCAACTGCACACGGAGTCCTGAGAACCCAAAAACTAAACAACGTATTTATTAACGACGGAGGAACATAAGAGAGCCGAGTAGCTGGCGTAAAAGCAACCTCATCTCAACACCGTACACTTTTCCATTGGTCTGTCCCAGTTACTCTCCCCGCTGGAGAGATGAGGGAAGGCTTTCCCACCACGTTTTGAAATTGCCCTTCAGTTCCCTTCCTCTGTGTCACACACCCTGGAGCAGTGCTGACACCACAAGCCCTTCCCTAGGAAAGGAGCCATCGCCACCACGTTGACAGGCTCTCAACACCCGCCCCTCCGGAGCAGCACGGTCCACTACAGCTGAAAGGCACTAAGGAGCCCCAGGGCGCCCGTCCCTCACCACCATCAGCTGGCAGGACAGCCTTTGATAATACAGATTAACACTCGCTTTTTAATGCGGGATACTTTCTTTCACCAGGAGCCATCCTGGTTTTACCTTAGAATTACCTCAGTTCTATTCTCAGTGCAGAGTAATGACAAAATTTTGGGCATAAGGAAGTTCCTATGAAAATGATCCCACAAAAAAAAAAAAAATTACAGCTTATACAAAAAGAACATAAAATAAATTTGCAGTTGAAATTATTTATCACTTTCTTATCTATATGTAAAATTGCTACGTATGTGATAACTATTAAAAAAAACACTTTACAAAGCCATATTGCCATAGTAAGCACTCAATATTTTTCAGGAAAATGTAGGTGCCAATTATCTCAGTTTAGATTTTAAGACGAGCAATAAAATTCTGCCCATCTGAAACAAAGCACATGCTACAGCACACCCTGTCACTCCAAAACACATGCATGCGCGTGTGTGTGTGTGTGTGTGCATGCACGTCCGTATCAGGCACATTATGCTCTGGAAAAACATGAAAATTAGACAAGTATCCAATTCACTGCAGACAGTTTTAAGAGCAGCACTCTGAGGCCAGTGCTCTAATTTATCATTTATATTGCCATAAACTGCTCATTTCCCCCTCCCTTGAGACCCAAGCTGTCTTCAACAGGTAACAAGTAGCAGTCAGAACAGCGTTTGCTCCATCAGTTGAGTGCACCCACAAAGCTGCAAATGAGCAGGAGAAAATAACCTGAACCTGATACCCCAAAGTGGGTGTAAAGATGCAATGACTGCCACTAACTTCCCTTTTTGTTTTGTTGTTGTTGCAATGAAACTACAGCCAGCTACTGCTGCACATTTCCTAAGTACGCAGTAACTCACAATCACTACAGTTCAGTATCTAGGGTTCACTCTAAAAAAAGAAACAAATGGAGAAGTGATATCAAAATTGTATGGTTTTTTATAACTTCATCTTCTTAATTATGATTTTTGGCAAATTTGACCTTTTATTTTCAACCATTTTCACTGAAGGACATTGCTACTCTTAAATTCAACTAATTAGTTGAATTAATTAGTTGAACTAATTAGTTAAACTGTAGCTATGGTTAGGCCCTAATTAAATAGCTGACACTCCTGCTTTCTTATAATATTAAAGACTTGTTGGAGAAACCATAACCTACATATAAACTATTACATACTTACCACTATCTCTACTTTTTTTAAAAAAAATCTAAAGGACTGGTGTTCCAGAGAGCTGCCAATTTTATTTTAATTAAAATTTCAACACAGCAGTAGATGACACATAATTTTAAATAAAAGTAGCCTCTGCTTAGTGAAGAAAACAAATCCTCTCTTCACTATATTTACTTCAGTTTACTTGCAGGTAAGAGGTTTTGGTTGCTTGGCTGGTTGGTTAAGAAAAATAACATCAATTTTCAAATACATCTGGTTTCCATTTACTGAAGCATACTTACATTTTAGTTACCTTGACTCCTCTATACTTATTTTCCAAATCAGAGTCAGCAAGGACAGAAATTGCTAAAACAGAGAAGATGCATTTGAAAGCGGGGGGACTTCAGCACTTTGGAAGGCAGAGAAGCATAAAGAGGAAAGCGAGCTGACCTCTGCTCAGCAGTGCTGCACCATGATGGGGTGTGCGCCTGCATGGGCCTTTTCCACGGTGTCCAGCAGGGATATGATATCCCAGGAGCTGCAGCCCTCGCTGCCTGGGGCACGAGCTATGGGCACCAAAAGGCTGAGCGTCGGAGGCTGCAAAACTGCCGTGTTGCTCCAGGTGCCTCGCGCTATTCGGGCCACCCCCACACGAGAGCAAGGCATAAGACTAAACTTCATGTTCCCCACTGGAAACCGGCAAAGGAGGAGCCACCCGAGCTGCGAGCTGAGCAAGGCAAAGGCAGGCAGTGCTGTGTTGTGTGTTTGCACCAGGAGGGAGCAGCGGGTAAAGAGCCACGGGGCGATGCTTCCTGCACGCCGGGGACTCGCTCTCCTGCTCGCTGGGAGAAAACAGAGGACCCTCCGAACAGTTACAGCAGCTTTAGGCAGAGTTTCACACGTTTTGTGTATCCGGCTAAAGAAACCCCTGGGATATATCAGGGGTCGATTCTAGCCATATTACTTTTGTCTCCAAATCCATTCAAAAGTATAAATAAGGCAGCAGTTCCAGGAGCTGGCAACTGAATTGGTTCATAAGCATGAAGGCAAAGCAGGAAAATAATTCAAAGTGTTCAGTGCCTTGTTCAACGCAGCAAACAAAATATTCTTAAACATTTTAACATAAAGCAGAATTTCATTAATTCACAGTGACTTTGAAAGACTGATTGCATATTTGGAGGAGGGGAAGAAAGAACAATTAACAAAGAGCCAGCACATAAAATAAGCATAATGTACTACAGAAATATTTATTATTCACTTACTTTAGATTATAATTTTGCACCATACTTGAAAAGCCATGTGCAGTATTTTGTAAGTCTAATAATCTCAGCACTGTGAGAATTCACTAAAGCCCCTCTCCAGGTCTGGCACTAAAGCCCTGGAAAGGCTACCAATGTTTTGTTGTTGTTGTTGTTGCACAGGTAAGAGCACATAGATAAATAAAGTTCTACTGTACAGAATAGCTCACACAGAGAAAAAAGAATCACTCACCACATTGTAATAGCTTTTGCTAATGGCAGACGTATCAAAGCCTTTAGGAGGACTCTTCAATGTACCTGATTTGGGGGAGACCGGTTTTTCTGCAATGTAAGATATTTTCATGTCAATGGGATGCAATTTCATAGCTCAACACTAGAGGTCAAACAAACTGCTTTAAAATCTTTGTAACGAGATACAATGAAGTTATGTTTCATCACTGAGAAACTGTAAGTACTGGTAAAGAATTCAAATGGTTCATGGGTGCATAAAGGATGAAATACCGGCCTCAGTGAAGGCAAACAGAAAAATTCTGATTAGCTTTGCTGGAACCAGAGTGTCAGCCAATAAAATCAGCTTTACCAAAATTATTCTTAATTAACAGAAGCTTTATCACAGACTGCAATTAAAAAAATAGTATTTAAAAACATTACATGTACTTTTAAGCAAAAGTAGAAATCAACTTCTGCTAAAGTTTGTGAAATCAGTAATAGCAGCTGCCCAAGGGCAGAAGTACCTGAGGTGGGACATTATGTTTAGTCTTGTTGAAGCACAGAATCAAAAAACAATGCAGGCAGTAAAATGACTTACCAGATGCTACCTTAGGGGAAAAAAAGTATCCTTAAATTACTCTTTATTGCTAAGGAAGTCAAAAATATTTATGTAGTTGAAAACCATATACGTAGTGTGTCCATCAAAACGATAAATGTAAATATTATAAAGTATAAAACCATAGTGTATCTGTCCTTTAGTATCCACGGTATTCCTTAAAGGACAAAATTTGTCTGCAAGATCCAATAGGCCTCAGAGGCTGCAGCACTGAACAACTCAATGAGCTATTCTGACACAAAGACTATACGAGGCATCAAAAACAAGTCCCCAGACCATCTCCTGCCTCCCTAATTCCACCATGGAGCGCAAAGGAGGAGCAGAGGAACAACCAGAAGCAGCAAAACACAGGCTGGAGAAATACAACTCGTAATACTCCCTTCTGGCCTCGTATGCTTGGCAACTCGCACAATGATACTCCAGTACTAGGATGTTACGCTTAAAAAAAGATGCACACACCCCATCACCATCCCTACACACACCCCACAAGGCTTGTCTAATATGCCAAGCAGTAAAATAGCAAGTTGCTCACTACAAAAAAAAAAGCAGTATCAAAAACATATCTATTGCCATCTCTACTCATTTCTTATTTTAAAGGCAAACACCTCTGTTTCATTAAATTTTAATCAGTATTTATCAATAATTTAGCTGTAGTTTACTTGACACCAGACCATTAAGAATAAATGCCCCAAGTCCCGGCCAGGGCACCGTCTTTCTGCTGGAAGCCCAAAGGTGGGAAAGCCCAGGGGGAATGCGGATGACCAGGATACCACCCACGTGGGACCCAACATGTTCTCGACCTCGGCTGCACTGGAGAACCTAAAGAAATCCTGGGGCACTCTTGCGGCCGCTTTATTCGATGCCCAAGCGCAGCATCACGCCGCAGGCTGCAGACACAGGCCACCGCTCCTCTCCAGTGCTGGAGGTGCAGGACAGGCTGGCTGGACAGCGAGGCCTGAAGAGTTAGGAAGAGTTCAGGGCTCAGAAGCACTTGGGGCTATTTTTACTTTAAGGGGATTCTCCCTGTATTGTTCTGGAGCTCTCCTCAAAGAAGCTCGTCTAAAAATAAAACGTGAGCTTAAAACTGCCAAACATGGACAAAAACATTTCTCCTCACCAAGGGCAGGGAAGACAGTTAAACCATTTTGCTTAAGGTTTGTTGTTGTTGTTACTCCCTTGACAGGCAGCACAGAAACCATGAGCGCGAGCAGTCACAGCCCACGGAGAGCCGCGATGCTCCCGCGGGCCCCGACCCCACCGTATGGCCCCGTAACCCACTGGATGGGACTCCCTTGTAACCAAGCTGCCCAGGTGAATCAGCTATCCATCATACACACAGGACCAAATTCAGATTTCAAACAGGACACACGCACAAATGTATCCATTAGAATCATTCCGCCTAAACGTCCATAGTCAACATTCAGCCTTTAAAACATAAAAGAGTTGTAGAGAAATCCAGAACTAGACAGAGCAGATCAGGCCAGCTGTCCATCATGTCTGGCATTCTGCCTCCAAGCACTGCTTTGCTTGTCAGGAGGAGTAAGAAACAGTCTTGTTGTACTTCACTTATTACACAGCGTATTACATGGAAGGAAATCCTCATCTTGCACATAATAAATCACTTTCTTAGCATAAACATAGGCATTACTTATTTATCATCCACTGCGGCTGGAGAACTTTTACAAACATACTGTATAATTCATTAAACATTTCAAGCAGAGACCTATCTAGTGCACTGGGAAAATACAAATGTCAAAAGCCATGAAGTCCACAGGCTTCAGAAAATAGTAGCACAACCCTAGAATCCTGCCCATTCCAACCTGAACACAGTTTCCCAAAGCATGGAAAGCTGTAGGACAGCTGGAGAGTGGTCTGAGCTGGGTACAATGTTTTCCCATGCAGAAGTTTCTTCCCGCATTCCTGCTTTCCTCTCAAATCTAAAGGGGAATCTCTTTCAGTTGCATTGAAAATACATGCAAACATGCATGGCATATGAACAAGTCCAAAGTGAACAAGTCTAAAGTAAACAAGCATCTGTTCCAAACATGGATAGAGACTTTATCCAGCAGATGACTGACACAAAAGGGTAAGTTTCCACTATTTCCCGTCAAAGGATTATGTTGAGTTGTTCATCTAATATTTTTAAGTTTTTACATTGCTAATAATTAATGAGGTAGAATTCAATTAATAAATTACCTCTGGACCCAGAGAGGGCCTAGCACAAGTCTCCTAAATTGTTCTTCCAGCACATTACTATTCAGTACAAACCCTGTGCACAGGGCAACAACTCAGAGAAGAGCAGTTGGTCCTGTAACCTCTCCCTAAGTGGCATATGAGTCCACCAACTATCCATAATAAAGTTAATAAAAAGCTACCTCATCCCTTAGGAACTCTAACCTTCCAAAAGACTGTATAAGGACAACTTACCCAGTTCTTCCGAATGCTTTGTTTCACTTTATTTTCATTAATACGGAAGTACTTTTAGTTGTGTTCCAATTTGTTGCCATTCTGAAATTCTGTCCTATTTCTCTTCCCTTTTTGTTTTAAGCTTATGTCACTTTCTACACCACACGACTCTCCAAGGAGCCCTATCAGAAACACCATGATATCCTCCTGCCATTACCAGCCTCCGTTGCCCTTGCAGGAGTCACGTCTGAAACGCTTTAGGAAGGTTTCTCCTCCAGGAGGGCTTCATAGGTCAGCATGAAGCAGGCTGGTGTAAGAAAATGAACATGGCATAGGCTAAAGATACAAAAGAGAGATGTGAGAACTAACATGAAGCCAACTACAGAAATCTGATTACAGCTGCTTCATAGCCCTGGCTGTTTCAACCCACAGTATCAGAAGAAAGATACAGCATTAACAACCAGGAGCTATAAGCACATCTTTCTCTCAAGGCTGATCAGTTCAAGCAAACACTGTAGGGAAGGACGTGCATTTGCTATATACATTCCCAGCTCACCAGCTCAGGCATCGGTGCAAGGTGCTGCACTGAGCAACATGGACACGAGCAGGACTTCTCTGCAGTCATTTCTTCCAAAATCCAGCTTGACTTCTGCCTGCCATTAGGTCAGCAGGCAGAGGAACAGCCCTCCAGGTGTGCAGCAGGGAAAACAGTCACACTAGTTTTTAAGCCTCTCTGTCTTTCTCTCATGCATCAAGGGTTAGGAAGAGCAGACACTCTTTCCTCCTCTGCTATGCACTGCCTTCTTCCATAATATCAAGTTTTTACATTTGACCAGAAGCACTATTAACATTTCAAGCCTTTCTGGGTCTTCATATAAACAGAACTACCCAGGCTGCCTAACAGAAGAGAGGCGAGACAGTAGGAACACATTAAACTTTTGAGGACTGGGAGAAAGGCTTGTGCTGGTCTACCAAGTGCCATTTGCAAAGATCTCCCGCTTTCTGCATAGCCACCTTGTGGATTACGGTTCAGAACAACTTAACCAGCAAGTGACCTGTGATTTTTTTTTAAATAATTATGATTAAAAAACAACAGTAGTTTGGCAAGTATCGCTCATGCTTGTCAAACGCTATTCTTTTCAGCGCAAGGTAATTCTCAATGCTAAATCTCTTTACCATGGAAGATCAAACCAGCAGTGTAAGACTCCACCTCCACATTCATTCATGCACTTTCACCTTCCAAGCTCCTTTTTATAAAAGGAAAAAACAGTCAACGGGCCAGACTGTCAGAGAGCTAATAAACTTAAACTGTATAAATCTTCTACCCTGTCACACCAAACAGGGCAGCATGACGGGGGGAAAAACCCCTCTAATTTCAAAGTACTTCCTGACTAGCGATCAAAGAACACTAAAGCATGCAAGATGTTACAGGATTCAAAGAAGGAATTAAAAACATGCAGGCAGAAGAGGGAAAGAGAAAGGACCATCTCACTCATTTGTTCAGGTACAAGCTTATGCTATAAAGAAACTATTTTTTTTTAAATTTATAAATTTAACCATAAGTACCTAATTTCAAACAGATCCCTTCTGTAACCTTCCAAAAAACACCCAAAAGCAAAATAAAAATCACTCGTCATCTCAACTGATAAAAATTTCTTTCCGAACATTTACAGAAGTCACTGTCCAACTTAAGAAAATTAATTGCAGCATTTTGCTCAATAATCTCATTATAACTTTCCAACAGTCTCCTTTAATCATTTACAATATACACCACATGTACTACTATTCTGTGCTAAGACTCATCGTTCTATTCCAGCTAGACAAGCAAGTCACAATAGAGGAACCACGGACAGGTTCCTTGTGCAATGCTGTAGTTACTCTGCCAATGTGCATTCCCTGCTTATGCAGTAAATGTAATGCAGTTCACTTTGCTTATATAATCTATAAGAAGGTAGTGTGGTTAAGAAAAGATCCCATTACCTTTTGTTTCCTTCAGAACAACTTCTTCATATTGTCGGTAGCCTGAACTACCTGTCAGGAGAAACAGTTACCATATCCTAATCTCAGATTATCTGAATTTTTCAGCTTCTCTTCGTAACTTTCTTTCTCTCCACGGCTTTCTGGCTGCTACAGGATAACTGCATGAATTTTACAAACATACCATTATCCAGGATTAAGGATATATTTTAGTATTTTAATTTAGAACAAAGATCCATTTATCTAAACATCTAACAACTAAGTATTTTGTGAGTTAAAACAGAAAACATATGCGTAACAAACAACTTTCCTTTCTTCTGTTGTCCAATTTCTCAAAGTCAGGTTACAGCAGATTGAAGAGATTTATTTAATGAAACCCAGCAGGTCCCAGAGGCTATTGAAATAACATATCATCAGAAAGGGTAACACACAATGTTCCCTGCCCTGAGTTCCTAACTAGAAGCAGTCACAGTACTTTCACACACCGCTGAGGCTGAAGTAGAGCAAGGGAGAGTTACTCTGTGCTAGAGAGCAGCTGTATTAAGTTATACAAACTCATTTTCTACACTAAGAGGGATGGGACCAGAGCAATTTTGCATTTTAATCACTTGGACAAAGCACAACTATAAATGCACTGAAAACATTTCCGAAGTAGCAAAATCTTAACCAAGAGGGTTATATCTGCCAGCAAGTCAGTGAGCACAGGATTACTGCTCAAAACTAACAACAACAGAAATCAACCAGTCTCACAACAAGGAGCAAGGGCACAGTATTCCAGCATGGACTGTCAACCCATAAAGACTACCTGGGCAAAACTTCTTACGAAGAACAACTCCTGGAGCCCTCCTAACTTTAGGACTTCACAGTAGGAGGGAGGACACGTCAGGTCCTTGTGCAGCAGATACAGAGCAAAGAGCAACCTCAGGGCACAGCAGCAGGACACAGAGCTAGGGGAACACCAAAAAAGCCCTCTCCCTCTAGTACCTCCAGCAACAAGCTCCCAGCAGAGAGACAGGAGCTGGGAACGAAATTTTCAGAACCACTTTCATGTAAACAACTAAAAGGAAACAAAAACAAAAACAAAAAAAAAGGACAAAACAAGAAGTTAATCTCAAATAAAGGAGGAGCAACAGCAGCAAAATGAGAACAACGAACTTCAAGAAATCTTCTCTCTTCAATAAAAAATATTTCACCAAATTTAAGATATTGATAAAAAATATCCCACAAGCGGAAATCTATGAGGAAAAGAGCTCGGAAGAATGGCAATTCCTCTTAAGAAAAAATAGAGGCATGACAAAATAAGAATATGAAATACAAATGTTAATTCATGTGACCAAAAAAATAAATCTTCACAAATACTTCAGTGATCTCAAACAAAACAAAGCTGAAGCGATTTAAAAAGTTCAGGTCACTAGATGAAATACAACTAGTGAGGGCATAATGGTACTCGTAAAAAAATATTCCGTAATATACCGAGTGGAAAGCTAATCCATAAATCCATAAAGAGGAAAAGATATTGATGATACTAATAAGTCCACAGTATGCATTGCTTTCATCATCCCTCTTATCTAGATATAGATGGAGATAGTTGATCATCAATGGTCAGCTTCAGAAAACCGAAACACATTACCCACAAAGGTATAAAATAGGTTAAATTAATATTTTGGTAAATGAAATGGCACCAAATGAGCAGAACATGTACTAAGAGAAAAAGCTACATGGATCCTTGAAAACCCTGATGAGAATTGAAGTCCTAGTGCAAAGGGAAAAGACTCTGAAATTAAGCATCATAATAATAATAATAAAATCAATAAACAAATCAAAATTAAAAAAAAAAAGCAGGAAGAGACAAGAAATAGGTGATGTCACCTTAGGTTCTGGCAGAGCAAAAAGCATGGAAATGACATTACGATGAGGATGACACTTCCACTATACGATTTCTGGAATAATATTGGTATAAAATTTAAATTTAAACAACAAAAAAGTGGAGGAAGTGTAAATAATATAGAAAAAGAAACTCACATCATCTTCCAGGAAATGTTTCTCATCTAATTTTATGTATATTTTAGGAGCGGTGAGAATTTTTCCTCTAAAAGTTATTTGCTTTTGTTTACTTCCACGTAAGCGAGCCTGTTTAGAAAACTGCAGGCAACCCTTTGCTCTTTAAACCCAAGCACCAAATCAGAATGTGCCAGTGATGAAATCTGGCATTGCAGGGGCGGTGTCAGAGTAGAGCGAGAGCACCACAGACGGAGTGGCAGCACTGACCTGACCCCGTGCTGCCCCACAACTCCAGAGAGGCCAGCCAGGGTGCAGGAGGATCAGCTCCTAAGCGTTACTGATACCTGTGAATGAAGCTCTGTAAATACAATCCCGCTAACTACACACACATATATATATGTATATATATATATACACAATTTTTAAGGAAACAAACAACTATCTACTCTGTCACAGGAAAGGGTTGTGCAAATGCGCTCTCCTTCAAAACTCACCATTTGATTTTATTTCTCGTACGTAGTTACTTGGAAACCACCCTGTTTTGCCATTTAGAGTTCCTTCCCACCAGCCTCCTTCTTCCACTCTTGTGACATGAATAATGTCGCCTTTTGAAAAGGAAAGTTCGTCTTCATTTGTCTGTTGAAAATTAAACTTTGCTCTCACCACCATCTGATGGTTGCTGTTATCTGTCATGTCCTAGTAAGAATATAAACAACAAAGGCATAACTTGAGAGATTTAAGCAATAATTCCATGACCAAAACAAACGCATCCACAAAAATGGAAACAGTTTTTCCTCCTCTCAGCAAACAATCCTCGTATATGTTTCATTCTAAGCATTTTCAAGGCACAATTTACCAATTCTAGTATTTCTGTCATTTACTTCTACGGGTTTCTATCAGTTCAGCAAGTATACTACCTTATTATGGCCCCTTCAAATCAGAAGGGAGCAGCAGAGCTAAAATTAGAATAATTCTTACCCTCCAAAATTCAAATACTATTTTCTATATATAGTATAAACTGAAACTGCCTTTGGCAACTGCAAAGAAACAACAGCTTTATAGTACAGAGCTTTTCTAAGACATTCTGTAGGGGAAAAAAAATAGTGGGGTTTAAGTCAAAAACCGTAACGTTAGATATAAATAACGAGTCATAAGAGTTTGCAGCTTGAAACTTTCTACAATAGGTCATGTTGGAAGATTCTGCGTTGGCAAGTGCAAGTCAAAATGGACTACCAATGGAAAAGGTTTTTATAAAACCTAAGAAACCACTGTTATCACTCCTTATTTTGAACAAAGACTTGCAGATCACTTGCTACAAGGTTAGCAAAGGTACACATTTGCAGCATGTCAAACTCATGTGTGCTCATCCCTATTACAGAGGTGAAGCTAAATTATCTACAGTAACAGCAGAACATTGGTAGCTACTTTTCAAGTCTTTCAAATAATCATAATCAAACTTGGCATTTTATTTTTGGACGTCAGTTCGGAACATTTGTGTCAGTTGAGCATGTTAAAAGAGACACGACAAATACTAATGCTGGAAAAAAAATGCTAAGAATCTGGAGAGCTTTAAACAGAATCATAGAATCATAAAAATAAAGCCAAAACTGTCACTTGCAGGGGTATTGAGAGAATACAGTTATTAAAATTGCATCCATCTGCATTCAACTATGTCCATCTCTACCACAAACAAGAATTAACATCTGTATAACTAAGAAAAAAAGGTGACTTGTTGAAAAAAATACTTGGTAAACGAATCCTAACCAGTCACCCATGCAGCATAATCTCTGTTGCACACTTGCAGTACCCGTACCCTGCAAGGCCACTGGGCTCATATAAAAGTCAGTTTAACTTGTACATACCGCAATTCCAAAATTATTGTGTCTCCTTATTTATTGTAGCTAGGCAGCTGTAAAGAAATGCTGCCAAAATGCAGCTTTCACAATGTGCAGAACACTCCAAGGCACTGCAGGACCAACTGCTGAGCAATCACTGACTGCAAACAGTATCGCAGTGGTTTCAAACAGGTGTCTCAGCTCCAACCCGCCCTTTCTACGCAATGTGCTGCCTGCTCAACAGGACAGTATGCTTGCATTAAAAAACACTAAAAAGCCAGGAAATACGCAACAGTATTGCACGGTGATGGCAACTGCATCCCATTTACCCTGCCAGGGTGGCTGTCTGGTGCAAGAAACCAAGTAACCGATTTAAGGAGAATGATTGTAAATTTAACGTCTTCAGCAGGACAGCAAATCTAAGAGCCTCGGGATCTCAGCCACGAGCTCTTCCCCTCACATCCTGCAAATCCCTGCCCCTTAATTCTGCACAAATCAAGATACCTTATGCAAGTCCTTAAAGCTCAGATCCCATCACTCATCCCACGGCCGGCTGCACCAGCAAAGGTGAGCGGGTGCTAAACAGCGAGTGGGAGCTGGAACGAGCAGCCTGGGGCCAGACCTGGCTCTGCTACCCAGCGAGGCACATCAAGGCACGCCTAAGGAAGCTCAAAGTTGCACTCAAGTGCCACATACGCACCAGTCACCACGGTTCTGAAGAGCCTTCCTCTTGCAGGCAATAAGGAGTTCACATTAGGGACCCGCATTGTCCTCTCAAGTCTCTTAGCTGACAATGACCTCTCCAGACAGCCCCTTTCCATGCAGTATCCCACCTTCATTCCACTTGCACTGCCCAACACCAGCCCACGCAGCTCAGTTACCTGAGGGCTACCTGAAGGAAGGTTCACTCTTTCAAACAGAAACACGAATAACTGCTAACACTGCAAACATTACAAGCACCACCTTGTTTGAATATCCTTCCCTCATCCTCACTTACAGGCAGCACGGTCCGTGCAGAAAATAGTTTTGCCTTTTAAAAAAGCAACTCCCTAACACAAGAATTAAAAAGAACAGCACAGGGACAGCACACATGCATATGAGATGGAGTGCTAACTGACAAGAAAAATAATCAGAAGTTCATAAAGCTGCACATATTTTAGAAAAACATAAGAAAAACTGCAAAACCAGAACTTCACAGGCTCGAACTACAGAGATGAGAGAAACACTGGGTAAACAGTTACCCTGCTACGCTGTTGTTTACTTACTGATCTAGTTAAAAGAAAAACACGTACATATCATTCCTCAGAACTTACCAAACTCCGATACTGTCCCTGAAAGAGTTTTGAAGTTCTACTGTGCAAAGACTGGGATCCAAGGGAATCAAAAGACTTTATCCGATGAGATGAGGGCCGTGCACATACAGAGTCACTTCCCAGTCCTATGTCTGAATGGAGAGAGGGGGAAAAAAAAAAAAGGTCAAAACAACCATTCAAGAAATCCACATAAAAAATTCTACCTATATCTGTAAAACTCAAAGCACATTCAAGGTATCAGTCATTGCTCCATAATCCAAGACAGAAAAGATAAGCAGTAATAGAATGATCTGAACTCCTCAGACGCTGGTAGTTTCTTCCCCATGCAGACAGGAAAATTATCTGAGCATTTTAAGAAAAGGAGGGCTAGGATAGTATTTCTCTATTCCTACCCACTACCAGACTATTTAAAGGTAATTAACCAGCATCATTTCAACTAGTTGCCATGAAATTCAAACGCATAAAACTTGCTTGAAGCCAAGCCAGCCACATCTGTTTCTTAATTCCTTCCCCCCCTCCATCTCCTTCTCAATTAAAACATTCTTTCCACTGTCTCTTTTTTCCTACATTCTTCTGGCTCATCCCTTCTTTTGCCAACTAAGCTATTTTTCCTTTTTTGGGGGAAGGGAAGGGAGTGAGGAAGGGATGAAGAAGAGAAGCAAGCTGGCTGCTTGAAAACACAGAGCTCCCCAAGCTCCCACACCCACAGACACACACTTCTCTCTTCCGAAGCCCCCATTCCCATAGGATGTCCATCCCCGTTGTCTGGGCAGGGGCCCTGGCACTGGCCACGGGCACAGGAGCGAGAAGGGGTCCCCCTGCATGCTGAGCTCAGGATGAGGCCCCAAGCTCTGGCAGACAGATCCCTGGGTATGGGAATGCTCCAGGGCCCCTGCACAAGGGACAGGTGCAGAGCACAAACACTGCTCCTTTCTTTGCCCAAGAGCAAACCGATCATTCCCGCTCCTTCTGCTCTCCACACACACGGGAATCCTTTTGCAAGTGTGGGAGCTCCAAGAAGCCCCCAAGCAAGGTAATGCTTTCTGTCCCAAGCCTGAATGTTTTCACCAGATCGTGCAAGTCTCTCAACTGCCTTCCTGCTTCTTGTGCCTCTGTGCATCCTCCTTCCCAGCAGCTTGTTATGCCTCCAACACTTGACCTATATTAGCGGTTCACAGACACAACTATATTTTCCTACTTAGCTGCTCTCAGGCTAAAGCAACAATGATTACACAAGCCTCATTATTTTTGATCAAAGGGAAACAACACGCACAGATTTAATTCCACCAAGAGTCTGCTGAACAAAATATATCTGCTGTTCCATGCCAAATAAAATCTGGGGAGAGAACTCCATTTGTTTCAACTAGAAAACATTCCAGCTCCAGCGCAGTCTCTAACGGGAGCCGAGCTGCAGCAGGAGCGCAGCATCCGAGAGGGACAAGCAGCGCAGAGGGGCTGTGTTGGCAACGGACGCTCCACTCCCCCTCAGCTGCTCCACACTACCTTGCCAATGTGCATCTTTCCTATTCAGTCACTGTGATCCTTCAAACAGTTTTAAAATATACACTCCCTAGCCAAATATTAGAGTTACCTGTACTAAGTTACATATTTTGTATGGGTGCCACTACACACTGAAGTTACCGAAGAGCTCAGCCTTTGTGAACTTGCTTTCTAAAAAGCACTTAAAGGCAACTCTGTTAATCTAAATGCTGCAGATTATAGCCCAGTGCAGCAAGAATAAAGCACTTCATCTTTACAAACTGCTGGGAGAAGAACAAGACTAGATCACGGACTTAACTTGCAGGTCATAACTTTATTACTGGCACTAATGCTACCAGAAATCTAAAGTGCCCACAGCAAGAGAACCACTGGAAACTGACAAGCCTTAAGAATTAACAGTAACTTGAAACATCTCCTTGCTGAATTTGTGACTAAAAAGAGACCTTTTCTATTTGCAGATGAGCAGAAGAACAGACAGGACACCAGATTCAGCATTCACACCCAGTTCACCTAGGGATAGGATCAGGTTTATCCATTATGGTGCCTTCCAACTTCCAAAATACTCTACATAAAATATCTGTTCAAGTCTGTCCTGCTTCCTGAAATCCTCTATTTTACAAAAGCAGAGTTAACGTGGCCACCCAGGAGCACCTCTCAGAGACTGAGTCAGGACCTGAACATGGCAAAACTGAAAGGAAATACCAACTGAAAGGAAACAAATATTTCCAAACAAGCTGCAAGTATTTGTACCAGTAATATCTGATATTTCCAAACTATTTTTAAGCTTTGGAAGCCTTAAAAGGCTTGCAGATCCCCATTTACCCACTAAAAATTTAAATACAAATACAATTTCAAATACAAAACTGACATGTTTCTTATTAGGAAAAAAAACAAGTCTCTGTTGTTAAAGAAAAAAAAAAGTAGAAATCTTGCCTGAGAAGGGAATGTGCATATTTGATAAATATTAATATAATAATTTTCACAGATAATTTTTTTCCATCCACCCGAAGATTTCCACGGTTTATAACACCCATTGTTCTTCTTCAGTTACCTCCTCAGCTTCTACTATACCAATTCCTCTACCCTTTTCTGCCTAGTGCCAAGCATGGGCAACTTGTTCCCATCTCATCTGAAAGAAGCTGGCAAGAGTATATACGGGTAAAAGTATTTACTGTGTATACATGTATAGTCTCTATATACATAGGGCCTTCTGTCAGCACTGTGAGCTCACTGTTTGCACTCCTTCAGCTGCAGAAAGATCTATCCCGAGATCCAGGCATCCTTGTAATCCTTGCAGACCCAGATGGAGATCTGATCTTTCAATACCAGACAGGGAGATCCAGCCTAAAATGCCTTCTACAGTCACCCAATTAAGGCAAATTGTTTGGAACAAGAGTTAGTCAAGAAGATTTATGCAGCCCTGCTTGCTACTAGGAACGATGCAACCACACACTTGGCATGTGGTTTTGATTTTTGGTTCCCCCTTTCCCCTGAATCACAAAATTAAACGAGAATTCTTTCTAATGCCAGCTGCAATTGTGGTGTTTTGATGTGGATATTTGTCTACTGATGTCTGGACCAAACAGAGCCACACTTTCCCTGCCCCCTGCTCCTCCTCCTCCCCAAGACATCTACGGTCTGTGTACAGCAGCATCATTAAAGATGCACTGAAATGGTCTACATTTTCACAGCTAAGATGAACCTTAGATGGTGTAAGCAGCTTCAAATAAGTCATCATTGGAATTACTCCATGTCAATTCATTAAAAACAAGAATTTTGTTGCAAAAGTCACTCCCTGAGGGATATTTTCTGATGCAAAAAAAAAAGTCCTAGGTTCCCTATCATAAGATGCCAGGGTATATAAAAATGACAAGATATTTCCAACACTAAAAACAAAAAACAAACAAACACTGGTAAACAAACAACACTGATTCACCACTGACTTTTCTTTATACCAGCTTCACTGCTCTCCTCACATTAAAGTTTGCAATCATGGTTCATTTCCGAACAATCTTCCCTCTCTCCCGCCTCTTTCCTTACGAGTAGTACTGGAATGTGTTGCTGATAGATGTAAAATCCCAGCACGGAATGGCAAGAAGATGAAAAGGGCCCCCAAGATTAATATCTCTTTAGTGTACTTGAAACAATTTCCATTGCTTTTCTGTTGCTGTTCTGTTACAATGGAGCACTGTCACCTATCACCTGTGAGCTGTTTTTACTGCTCTCTCCTGAGAGACATGAGACTACCTCTTGCATCCGCTACCAAAATGAGTGGTGCATGAGGTTCAACAAGGGGAAGTGTAGGGGGCATGCCACCAGGCAGGAATAACCCCAGTTATCAGCAGAGCCTGGGGGGTGAACTGCTGGAGAGCAGCTCTGCAAAGAAGGACCTGGCCACCCTGGTGGACAGGCTGACTGTGAGCCAGAAACGTGCCCTCGTGGCAAAGAAGGCCAATGGGATCCCGGCCTGCATCAGGAGGAGCATTGCCAGCAGGTCGAGGGAGGGGATCCTGCCCCTCTCCTCAGCTCTGGTGAGGCCGCACCTGGAGTACTGGGTGCAGTTCTGGGCTCCCCAGTACAAGGGGGTAAGTGGAGCTGCTGGACATGCAGAAAGTCCATTGTAGAGCTACAAAGATGATTAGGGTACCGGAGAATCTCTCTTACCAGGAGAGGCTGGATCTGTTTCACCTAGAGAGTCAGTGTACACAGACACCTTAAGGGAAGGTGTCAAGAGCACGGGGCCAGACTATTTTCAGTGGTGGCCAGTGACTGGACAAGAGGCAGCGGCCACAAACGGAACCACAGGAAGTTTTGTCTGAACACAAGGAAGAACAGAGCCCTGGCACAGGCTGCCCAGAGAGGCTGTGGAGTCTCCTTCTCTGGAGATCTTCAAAACCCGCCTGGATGCCACCCTGTGCCCCGTGCTCTAAGGGTCCCTGCTGGAGCAGAGGGTTGTAATAACATGATCTCTAGAGGTCCCTTCCAATCTCAGCCATTCTGGGATTCTTTACAAGGCTTTCTGTCTTTTGCTTCACTGCAAAAACAAAACAAACAACCAACCTCCTGCAAGTGAAAAGACTAAAAAAGTCTGAGAAGCCACAGTCAAAGTCTTAAAACAGCAAGCAAGGAATTAACTGCAAGAAAAAACCTTCTAGAAGGTTACCGATATTCATTTTACCATGGATATAGCAACATGTATAAATATGTACTTATGTGGGTTGAGAATAAAGCAAGAAAGCATCAAAACGGAGCAGATTCTACTTACCTGCAGTCACCTTATTTAAAGCAACTAGAGAGCTGAGAACCTTGCTGAAATTCTGTCCCTGATAAAGATCATTTGCATCGAAAGTCTAAAAAAAAAAATAACAAAAATATACATTAAACACACAAAAAACACTTAACATAATCACTTCTACCTTTACTATAATGCAAACCTGAATTGTAGAAGCTACTTCCTGATCTAGGTGACCGTCCTTTCAGAAGCTGCTACAGACCACTAAAATTACAGTGCTTGTCTTTTTATTATTTAAATCGTTCTAAAATCAGAAAGCAAATGCAGAAACAGCTGCATGCGAGAAAAACTGAAGAACACAGAAGCTAAAAATACCAAGTGCCAATTAAACTATAGGAAAGTGCTCTCTTCTGATAATCTATGAGGAAAGTTGAATTTTTTTTTTTTTTTTTGACCCAGAAGTTACTGGGTACCATTGAAAGAACTCCACTACTCTTAGCATGCTCTCCTTTTTCTGTAATAGTTTGTAGGAACTATACTTAATTGCTCAAAAAATCCTTCTTGTTAAGAAGTACTAAATCATTGCACACGCTATTTGCATTCTACAGGGCACAGAGTTCCTTAGCATTAATGAATTTCACAAAGTAAATTTACTGGATAAGCTAAATGGAGAATGATATTTGGAATATATGTGTGGGGTGGGAAGCAGTTTGAAGTTATTTTATATTTTTGTTATTTTTAAATCATGATACAGAGATCTAAACCTCAAACTGTCTTGTAGAAAATATACTGCTTTGAGGAGCTGAGTGATGACATTAAACATCTGGATATTCAGGCACTAGAAGTGACCCATAACATTTGCCTGAGATAATGGAAACACTCATCCAAAAACTCGCAAAAACGTCTCTTGCACTAGATCGCCTACAGGCTGAAAGGACTCCCAGTATTTACTCCCTTGTGCAAGATTAGAAAGAGGACAATAAAGACCCAGCTACTTGTTCCAATTGACTTAAGAAACAGAAAGAGATTGAGTTTCATGCAGCACAGCAGCTTTTATCTCAACAAGGACCTGTTTATTTTCCTGATACCAGACCCATCCCAGGGGCATTATCAGAAAGCCTGTCCACCCAGGAAAGGCAATCGGAGCAGGCCAGGAAGGACAGCGAAAGGAGGACTGGGGAAAAGGAAGACTGCCTGAAACCAACAGAAATGCCAGTCATTGGCATAAAACTTATCATAAGTAGCCACATAACAGACCAACAAACTGGATGCAACTTGTTACATGCTACACTAACACAGGCAGAACAAATCTGGCAAACATTTAATGAAAGACATATCACCCACACGTAAGAAAAAGCATCTCCCATGTCCACAGTACAGTTGAGGCACTTAGATACATCAACACCTGCATTTTGAAGCGACGCGTTTTGCCTGCGAGCTACGAACCACAGCTCGCCTTTGCTCCCCCTGAGCAACATCCCCAAGCTGGCAGCACGAGCTCCTGCCACCTCCCCAGCTCAGCAGACACACGCGAGGCTACAGGGCTGCAGCAAACGGCACCGGGCACTCGGGGGGGAACTCGGGGGGACCCCAGGCAACCACCACTTGCATAAGGTCAGTCAAAGAATTAGTGTTTGGCCAAGCACCACCGGGCTAAAGCTAATTTAAAGACTATTCATATTTATTTAAAACTTTAAGGAATAAGTAAGGGGTCTCATAAATAAAAATTCTGTAGGTTTCTTGTCCTGAAACACGAGAATAACACTGAAACATTCCATACGCTTGGGGGAAAATAATCCAATAAATTACTTCATTTTATGCAAAGAGGACAGCGATGCATTGAAGTTATATGAATGGCATAATTTATGATAAACAAATATGACACTGATAAAGAGAGAGCAAAGTACAAAAACGGCTTGAACAGAAAACTGGCAACGAGCCCAACCACTCCTCAACCTGGAAAAAAAAGATATTAAGTTCTTACGGAACAAGAAGGACCAAGAGTTTAAAAGTTTTCTCATTAGGTACCTACTTCCTGCGATGTTTTTTAGGTAAGCACATTCAAAATATGAACAAAGTCATGAAACAGTGATCCCAATTGTAAATAAAAGATCTTCGAGACAGACAGGTTCTTGTTCGGTGCTACTTAGTATCAGGGAAGGCAGGCCCCAGAAATGGACCAAAAAACTGTTAATGGGGAAAAAGGAGGAAACTTTAAAAAGGCTAAACACTATAGCTTAGGGATAAACACTAGAGATTAAACACCATCGCTTAAACTTGCTCAAGAAAACACATACACATATAAATTTATTACATATTTCAAGCTCACCTTCATTTTGATTTCTGAGAGAGCAAAAAGGTCTCCACCAAAGTCGGGCTAACTCCGAACAACAGGATGCGAGCAAGGCTGGTTTCCTGTTATGTGGAGACTGGAAGGCGTATCGGGAGCAATGTGATTGGATCGCCCCAACGTATACAAGGCCATAGGAGACCCCGTATCCAGGAAGCACCTCCGGTGCAGCACAATGAGAGGATGGGAGAAGCGCACACTTCCTTGCCATTTATATAAAGCCATTTTGCCAGGAAGCCCCACTCCACAAGTGTCGCCACCCCCACACTATCCATAGCATTTGATAAGAGAAGGGACAATTTAACCTTTCAGAGAAGTTTTACACTAAATAAATGAATCCTTACGAATAAACTAGTTTAGTAAGTGACGAAACCTGGCACATGCACTGTGTTAACAGACAGAAGTCTTCTCCAGAACAGGCCCGCCTGGCTTCTGTAACACGACCAGAGCCCGTTTGTACAAATCATGTCAGAAGCACAATGGGAGCTTCAGAGTTGCATGCGCTCACAGCAGCTGCAAGACCTAAAAATGCAAGCCCTTTAAAGCATACTAGCTTGAAAATACTGAGACTCGTCTCTTAAGCAGTATTTGACAGGCATATATATAGATGCTAAACAAATCTTCAGGGCAAATTATTTCCAAGACACCTTTACTTCCCATGCAAACAACACTTTGAAGTAGATAGAGGTTCTACTCCGATGAACCCTGTTTGTCTAATAGCGTATTCACTCCTCCAAGAGAGTTAGATAAGAGGCTGCTCGGGATGCAAGTAGAAAAGTGCCACAGATCACATCAGATGAAGACCTGGACAAGCCAAATCTTTCCAATGAGCTATTTAAATCGAGCACATAAATATCACTCCTTTGTTTTTAAATTCTACAGGGCTGACCCTCTACAGATATGCATTATATAAGCATTAACATAAAGCACATCTTTTAAATAGAGAAAGAACAGTACTATATTAGGAGCCTTGCACCACGAACACTTTGCAATCTATATATAGTTATAGCCGGGAATCAATAAATTTCCAGCTAAGCAGCCTGACCCATTTACATCTCCTCTTAGCGGCTTGTTTTCCTGCTCCTTAACCAGTCTCCTGCTCCTCTGTTCTCTCCCTTCTTTCAACACCTTGCACATCAACAGTGCAGAGGGACACTGTATCCTCGAAGCAGGCCAGGCCAAAGTGCTCAACACACAGGGGTTACCTGTAACCCAGGGCACACCTCCGAGAGCACTCAGGCCCACGGGATCACAGCACCACGGCCGCTCAGACCCGGGGGTCCCCATCGTGACACTGCCGCAGACGCTCTCGGCGATGAACAGGTCACCACCGCAGTGCTAGACCAGGTGTCGAGCACCAAGTGCATCGAATACCCTGCAGCAAGATGTGTGCTGGATGGCAATCCTTCACTTAGAACCGCATTAAAGCCTATTAATTAGCCAGATTTGTAATACAAGTCCTATGAGCTGTATTGATTTTTCCATCACTGTTGTTTCTTAAATAGCAAACTAAATGCCTTAGAGATTCACTCCGTCCACACATGGTTGCCACCAAAGCCATACTCGTTTTAAAGTAAAGTTGGCTTCTGTGTACAGCTCTTAAAACTCCAGCGCAATAAACACAGCCATGGCAATACATCCAAGGCCATTATAAGCCATCTGAACTGCTAACCTTCAGATAGTGGGGACTCCTATCCACCACTAAGGAAATAAAACTAACGCAGCAATATTCATCTCTCTCATCCCAGCAAGGGATACGCTGGAAGTCTGTACTGAAGCTCCAAAAGCTTTAACTGAGCGATTAGCAAAAGGAAAAGGAAAGTAGAAAAGCAGGTCAGGAATACACAAGGTGAGAGCCAATTATTAAGACACCAAATAAGCCTGCAGCAAGCTCCATTCACTCAGCCTACTAGGCTCAAGGCCTCAGATGTTCTTAACATATTTTATTCTTCCTTTCTAGCCCATGAAATCAGAAGCCAATTAGGGAGGAATTTTTTTTTTTAATTAGCTTGTTTCTCCTGATAAGACAAGGCTTATAACTGGAGACAGAAAAAAAAGGAAGGTGTTTCAGACAAGCTTCCAGACACAAACTTTTTTTTTCCGTTTTCCAAGCCAAGATCTTCCACCAGTCCCATCTTGCACATATCCATACACCATGATGACCTCGGTGAGGCTAACAGCCATAGGGGCGAAAAAAATAAAAATAAAAAACTCACACAGTGGTTATGAGCAAACCAAAAAGGTTTGTTTTTAGTAAATACATTTTCTTCCCCCTCTCAACTAGTGTCCTGATCATACACACGCACGCAGTATTCTCAGGGGTTCTAATGCGGCCGGCATGTGACCGTTTTCCTGCAGACGGTGCAAACCGCAGCGTGGCCGGTGCGCACGGCACCCACGGAGCTGCAGACCCCCACGGAGCTGCAGACCCCCACGGAGCTGCAGACCCCAGGCTGCACCAAGGCGCAGGACACTCTCCAGCACAGGCGGGCAGCCTGGTGCCCCCCGTGCAGCAGGTGACGAGAGCACTGACTGGCTCAGCCAGAGGAAATGAGGAGCCTGGCAAAAGGCCCGGCACGACCGCAGAGTGTGTCATCCCACCTGCTCCTCCTGGACGCACTGCCCTGCTTTTGGCCATGGCAGCACCAAGAAACAAGTGGCAGAAAACAAAGCAAAACAAAAGCAACAAAGCCCTCACAGTCAGATATTGAGGTCCTTCTTTAAACACAAGAAGGGCCTCCAACATGCACTTCCTTTCCAGTCCCTCAGCACATTTCTATCCCTTCACCAGAGCGCGAGGGGGAAGCCAAAACACCACTCGGGTTCAATCTTCCTGCGCCTCCCTCCCTCTAAAAGCCCTAGATTATAATCCAGCAAAAAGGTTACACAGATAAGGCCACAGAAGAAGCACTTTTTGTTTGTTTTGTTTTATGTTGTTTGCTCTAACCTTAGGTTGGCTGTAAGTGGAGCTGGGTCGGATCCAGCTATTATGTAACTGCTGTTCCTTGAGCAGCGAGTGATCATCGGAGCGCTGCACCTGGCAGAGGGGAGATAAGGAAAGCTGGGAACTACGACAACCAAGAGGAAGGAAGGGGGGAGAGGAAACGGGAGACAGAGAGACGATTACAGCCATGCTGAATGGCTGCATGGCGCACACGGCTTCTCAGGCCTGGTACTGCACCGCACGAGGGAAAGCTGAACAATAATAACAACAACAACAAAAAGAAGGATTGCATTTCAAAAGAGAGACAAGAGGAGGAGTCTGAAAATAACCACGAGAATAAGTGCAGGGTTTCTATGCGGTTTAGTAACAGTGCACAAGAGAAATTAAAACTCAATGGTAGAAAACATGTAAAAGTTCAGATGAGATCTCGGATAAATTTACTGGTCAGATAAGAATCTACTCCTCAGCAGTAAAACATGTAACTGCACTAAGAGTCCACATCACATAAAAGCTTTAATTCCTATAATGAGTAACACCTTTAAGATCTAATTATCCATAAAAGCAAGCGTTACCAGAAGAACAACTGTACAGGGAAGACTGTAGGCAGTGTGTGTAGGTATACCCAAATATGCATTTACAATCAAAATCTGAAGAGAACTAAAACTTGTTTTCATGTCCCTGAAGATCTGTCAAGGCTTCTCTAGCTCGAAGACTTCTTTTCCCCAAGCCAGAAGATTTTTTTAACCCCCAACCAGCTGCATCAAAGCACCGAGGATGCTGCAGAGCATCAATTCCATTTTTGCTAGACCCTCGTTGCAAAGGCAATGACTACACTTAGCAGCAAGCAGCAAAACTACCTGCACTCAACTTATTCTTCACGGACCTCAGCACGGATGCTTCTGAGCAGGAAGGTGCCCAGAGCAATACTGGCTGCCTTGCAGAGACGGGCCGCACGACTTCTGCCCCCTGCTCGATCCACCCCCGGCGAGGACGTACCCAGCGAGAAGGCAGAACCCGCGCAGTAAGTCACTCCTGGAGGACTGCTGTTAGCACAAACGTGACGCAATTTTGTATTTTAAACTAAGGACTTTCACAAGCAGGAAGCAAAGATGTAACTTAAAAATAGACACGGAAAGGTTAGGACCATCTGCATTTCTGCTTTCTTGTAAGAAAACATCAGGCTGTTCCAAATTTTTCTCTGCACAGCAATCCAAGAGCTATGTATAACCACAGTTCCCATCCCAAATCACCACCAAATTGCTTGGGAAGTTCTGAATCTTATAGATAGCACACAGTGAGAACTGCAGCTGCCACTGCTATAGAGATATTTAGTGAAATTAAATATTCATAAATAATTAGGTGCTGAGGCTTGAAGAAGCTTGCTTTCTTGGAAACACAGGCAAAATAAAATGGTTAGAATTAACTACTATGGATTAAAACTGATCAGGACACTGAAGCTGAGATTCCTCAGTTCTTGCCAACACAACAACTTACATCTACTTCCTCATCTGAAACAAAGTAATTCCATAAGCACCTATAACAACAATGAAGGAAGGTATATAATCAGTCACAGACACGTAAGACATGTATGGGAAACAGCCCACCTCTCTTACTGCTATATATAAAAAAGAACTACATAAACTGATCTTCTAAATCAGGCAACACAGATGAGGAAATCCAGGACAAAAATGCTTCATGAACTCTGTATGCAAATAGTCATAAAAACACCCTACAAAATACACCCTCAGGAATCCAGCGTGTTCTGCTACAGAGAATGTCACTGGTCACCTATCAGGCCACCAAATGGTCTCTCCTCCTGCTGCAGTTCACTGCACCCAATGACAATGATAATCCAACCCTCAGCTTGTAAAATCCAAATATTCCTATCAATAAGTCTTTAAAACTAATTCAGTGCTTGGAGCTTGATCTTTTCATTTGTTCTTTTCCACAGTTTGCTCTGGACAAGTAAGACACAAAATTAGTTAGAGATGCCACCAAGCTTATAGGTTAAGAGAATAATAGTTACTTGCAATCCTTGTTCATTAAGGTTTCAAGAAAAGGACAGAAAGCTGCATTCCCTGTGCTTAAGTAAACATAGCTTTTTAAAAACATAATAAATAAATAAATAAATAAGTATGGATGCAAGGGGTAAATAACAATGTTCTCTTGGACCACGTAGAGATCGTAGGCTTGCCAGAATTCTCCACGTGTAGTAAATCAATTTTTGGCTAATAAGTACACAAATCAGACAGACTGCCACCACAGTTGACAAATAAGTACATGGTTAAGCAGTCGTATGCCCTGGAGAAAATTACAAGAGAAGAAAGCGTGAACGCAAAACAGTCCCTACCAAACTATAAGCAGCTTTACTTTCTGAAAACGACAACTATGAAGTCCAGCCTTCTCCCTACAGAAGAGGTCCTAGGAACAAAAGAACCAAAAATGTCTGAGTAAGTTTAGCAGTAGTATATAAATTGAAGAGGAAAAAAAGAAAAAGTAGTAGAGACGCTTTTACATCTCAAAGTAAAGGCTCTGCATCTATATTTGTCTACTTAAATAAAGGCCACAGGAACAAAGCTTTGTGGTGACCAAGACCAGGTGCTCGGTTAACTAAGGTTATATGACTAGACTGAATTAGCTACTAGGTTCTAAAGGGTTCTTCCACTATCTATTAAACTACAGTGCTCCAGAAGTCAAGGCTGAAACCTCTGCACTCACAGAACTGCTTTGCAAGAAACCCATAAGCTTCTCAAGAGCATCACATCATTTTTTTTTTATCCTGAGAACTATGGTTTCATATGACCATGTGATGGGAAAAAAAGCATACATGTTTCTGCAGTCTTTATCAGCATATGTTTCACAATAAATATAAACTGCAATCTATCAATTATCTTTTGATAAATAAAGGCTCTGGCTTTCATGATGTTTCTTTTCTTTCAGACACCACCAATGACTAGTTTAAGCACCAAGGGATGCAAGTGGGCTAGAAGTCAGAACTGTACCTGGGACTGACACAGTTAATAAAGCAATCGCACCCAAATCTCTAACCGAGCCCACAATATCTAACCGAAACGTTCTCCAAAGCGTCGGGCAGCAGAAAGAGAAGGCAGTTTCTGGTCCTTGCTTTTCCCAAGACCAAAGCTAACACCAATTCAACAGTACAAGTTACACTTAGGAAATAATTATTCTTGCGTTATTAAATTATCTTGCATTATTGCTTATTAAAGATCAATGAAGTAGAGAATGGTTCATTTTTTAGGTCTTGGTATGAGATAAAAAATGGTATTTAGTTTATAAATAGTTTGTATCTACAAAAATATGAAATGGGAGCTTTTAGTCTTGCAGGTGTATGGGATACCTGTAGCAGTAACCTGCAACAGTTTACAAGACTGATCCCTGGCAGAGGTGAATGAAGACAGCCATAGGAGCAGCTGGGCCCTTGAGTGGCGGCACCTTTTTTATTCTTTTTCCCCAAACTTCAGTGCAGTACCTTTGGGAAGCTATTCCTTCATCCCAGAGCTTCTGCTAATTCACACCCCTCTTGGACATCTATCTTCCCACCGTCTCATCTAATATCCCCAGGAAGGAGCAGCAGGGGAGGAAGATCTTTGCAATTAATTCT
The DNA here is from genome assembly GCA_003342815.1 of Eudromia elegans. Taxonomy (NCBI): domain Eukaryota; kingdom Metazoa; phylum Chordata; class Aves; order Tinamiformes; family Tinamidae; genus Eudromia; species Eudromia elegans. The sequence goes on from PTEX01000188.1 coordinate 300,237, forward strand.
TTGTAACAGGAGTTACAGCTTGGAGGATGTCCACACTCTGACGTTTCAGATGAATTTCACGGGTAGAAATTCACCTTCCTCCTTGTGATTTATAGGTGATGTCAGAACTAAAAGCAATCTCACTGCTTCCCATTTTAAAATGGGAAGCAAATCCAGAGTACTTAGCAACCCATACATTATAAGAACACACACTTCCATATACTCACAGTCTTTTCCTGGCACATATTTTTGTAAAAATACGCCAGGACAAACAAGTTAGAAAGCAGCTTTCAAGAGAACAAAGCAAGGAAGAAAAGAAAAAAGAAAGGCTGTGAACGTTCAAACATCCCACTAACTGAAAATACCACGAGGAATAAAACCAAAGACTGACGTTTAGCACATCATCCTCGCTCGCAGGGACAATCAGAACGAACAGGCAGCAACGGCTGCTGCCCCTCAGCACTACAGGACCGGCCCACGCAGCCAGCCTGAGGAGCAGAGGCCCCGTCCTGCTCCCCACGCTGGCCAGGCTCGTCCTGTACCCACGGGTCGAGCGCCCACAGCGCCGGCTCCACGTAGCGCTCTGGCCGAGCTTGGAAACAACATGCACAAACTTCGGAAGCGTTGGAACAAACCAAGTAAACCACGAAGCTCCCCATCCTCTTACCTCAAGACCCGGCAACAAGGGATTGCTGGATAACTGATTCCAGCCTTCCTCAGGCTAGATGTGTGTTCTGCCAACACTTCGGGATTAATTTCTGAAGTATCCATTTAGTTTAAAAGGCCACACTGCATGGAGTGAGGGGAAGAGGACAGAAAATAGTCCTCAAATATTTGTCGGGGCGGGGGAATTAGGAGAACTAATTTTGGGAGTATCAATATAGCGTTACCTGTTTTACCTGTAACTCAGTTCTCTACTTATAAAATAGGGATAAGAGAAACAACTTACGAAAAGTTAAAGTTGCAACCATCAAAGTACCGCAGACACATGGCAAGGCTGCAGAGACAGAAATTTCTAAAATCCAAGTTCAGAGAGAGAGACACACACAAAGTGAAGTGTACATGTGAGGTACTATCATAACCTTCCTGCTGTAACAGTACTCATCCGCCTTCCTAAAATAGCCTCCTGCTAGCTGTTCTACTGAGGTACCACGTGCTCTGACCGCGACTTGAACGCTGTCACATGCTCATGTTTGATCTGGAACAGACAGGCACAGATCAGATGATGCCTATGCCCAGTGGCAGCGGGGAGGAAACTGCGGTGCCTCCAACACACTGAATTTGGCCACTGTTGGCCAGCCTGCTGAGGGGATTCACATTTTGGTGTACATGCGTGCACTGTTTTTTCTCCTTCTTTCTTTTTTCCACAGATGCATGAACCACGTTGAGAGGAAAAGGCTCGTGCAGTAACTCTAAGCAGGAAGCCTGAAGGCGAACGGGCACTTTCATGTTTCTGGCATGGGGTGGAGTTTGATACTGTGCGATTAGAACACACAACCTGGAAAAAACTCAGAGCAGGGGGAAAATAAAGACAGCTCAGAAATGCAGGGACAATACAGAGCCAGAGTGACTGCTACGCCCTCCTGCTAAAAGGGTGGTTATCAGTGATCTTAATTGCTTCCTGAACATGCTGCTGGAAGTGCCAAAACCCAACCAAGAATAATGGCCGAGCGAGAGCCTGTGCAGCCTGTTCAGGGTTTCTTTTAGACCAACAAGCTGGAAGCAGGTGATCCCAGAGTAACTAGCAGAAGGGAACATGCAACGGAAATGGAGGACGTAGGTCTCAATTAAATGAGAGGAAATTCACTTTTTTAAAACCACCCAAAGAGTTGAAAACTGCGTGTGCAGTCTGCGCTACAACTACTCTGAAGCAGATCCTTTCAGCTCACAGCTTGCAATTTTGATTTTAGCAAGTACAAATATAGTAATAATATAGACAAGGCGCTAGATCTCTCCCCATCTTCCAAGTACCTGCAATAACATGACCAAAGATAACCCACCATTTATACCAACAGATCTGTAGGTGTTTTGGAGAGCACAGGCCCAGGCCAGGATGCAGGAGCAGGGACAGCAGTGCCGAGTCCTGCACTCCCTGCTCTGCCTCCAAGAAACCGCTCAGATGGCCGGGCTGGTTTAGCAGCCACAGAGCCCCGCACTTTTGGGCAAGGAACCTGAAAACTCAAGCAGGTTTCACACAGCCACCCGTAACGTGAGGCCATCCCGCCACTGCGGCACCCCCAGGAGCGGCGAGGTTGGCACCTGGGGGCAAGGAACGCAACACGCCACCTGGTAAACCTCCCCTGCCCAGCACCCAGGAGAAGGCTTCAGGAGACATCCACACTAGCACTGCAGGGCAGGCAGGGAGCATCCCAGGCAAGAGCTCCCACACCTCCTCGCCCTCGTGCAGCTCCTTCAACTGGCATCACGATCCAGTTGCAACAGCGACGCTGGCAGAAAACACATCCAGGGAGAAGGAGGACATTCGCTGCAAGCTCAACCAGCTTCATGCAGGACCAGACTGTCACCAGAGCCAGCGTGGGGGAGTGAGTGAGTGAGTGTCTCGTCTGTCAAGGCAAGAACTTTCATTCTGGGTGCAGAGAAGTGTCACAGCAGTTCAGCTATGTTTGCAAGAGCAAAAATTCAGCCAAAATCCACACATCCACAATGTCAGAAACAACAATTCATCATCATGCTGAAGCACGATAATATTTTTTTCTAAGGTACTCACATTCAATGTTTAACAGAATAATAGCAACAAAAAAAGAAAGAAAAGTACTAATAGATGCCTGTTTCTGGTAGATTGGAAATACCATCAAAAAAAGCAACCTGCAACAGTTCTGCTTGTTCACAGTACTGCCAGGGCCACAGGCTGAGAGAAGAGGGGATGACTTTCCCAAGAAATTACCTATTGCAAGAATTTTATGGTTTTGATTTATCAGCTGGGAGGTGCTATAATGAAGAAATAGCCCAAAATGTGATACTGGTATCAATTTTCACATTTTTGATGTGTTCGAAGCAGGAACAGCATCAAATTTCTCCTAAGAAGTAAAATGGGGCAAGTAACTCATGACATAGATTGTCCTGATGTAAAACATTTAATAGTTGCTGAAAATTACTATCTCACAAAGCAGAAATAAAGACCCTTGCCTCAAAAATCAAGGCAGAAATCACAGTCACTCTCTGTACCACAAGTCTGCTTACTAGTGAAAAATGACCTTGGGTAGATGGGATCGAGCCAAAGGTTCCCTTCGGCACAAACACACTCTTTCCCAGGCCTGAGCAGCGCTCAAGTAGCCCACCTGGCAAGGATCACTAAAGGTTTTACTCCCAGCAGCCAGGCCCTGCAGCACCTCTCAACTCATCGTATGTTCTTCTTCATATGTTCTTCCCCTTCTTACTTCCTTCTTCTAACCTTTTGAAGCAGTGGTCAGCAAACATAGAACACTCCAGTTAACAGAGCATGTCTGCAAATCCATCGAGAAGGCATCTCAGCCAGGGCTGTCATTGTTTTAAGCAAAGACATCATGCCATGAAGGAGTCCTCTACAAAATTCAGAATTGGTTCAAGAATTAAGAAACAAGAGTTGACTTGACAAACAGTTTTCAGTATGAAGTGACTGCTAGAAATACCTTATTTGTCTTAAGAGTGGCACTACCCAACACCATGCATGCATGATTTCTGAAAAGGAGTGGAAAGTGAGTAACTTCAGATCCTCAAGAGAGTTCTGAGTAGCCAATAATAGAGCTCACAGCAAACAGCTACAGTTGGAGCTGGTGAAAGACCACACCTTAAAATGACAGGTGAAATCCAGCACTAATGTATGCAAAAACTAACCCTCAGGTCAAAAGAGAGGGAAAAAAATCCACTCAATTACACACGTAGAAAAACAAGCTCTAAATTAGCCATTCCCACTGACAGGCAAAGAATAATCAACTAGCAGTTTCACATCAAAGATCTGCCAAGACAGGAAACCCAGGAGACTATTAGAAAGAATTAGCGAAGATAGAAATGACAAAGCTTTCCCTAGAGAGAAACCTTTTATTATTGCCATTATACCTCCATAGCTTAAATACATCTGGTCCACCTGCCTCAAGAAAACACAGCAGAATAAAGAGCACAAAGATGTTCACTGGCTAAGCTGACCAGACTGATGTGACGGTCTTTGCACAAGGTGAGAGTGATCTTGGAAAGAGGATGTGGGATGAAGGTGGGGCCTGCCCAGAGAAGCGCATGAGGCATGGACAGTAGGGAGATCAAGATCCCTACCAAAAGAGCAAAATCACCCACCACCATGAGCTGCAGCAGCAGAGCCCACCAAAGAAGGTAAGTTTCCCTACAAGTTGCCATGGAACTCATTGCCAGGGGATGCTGTGCAGGTCTGAAAAGCACGGAAGAGCTTCAGAAAGCTCAAGTCCTTAAAAACACAGGAATACAGATGCTCTCCCTGACTCCTCCAGAGGCTCCTCAGCCAGGGTCTCTGTGAGAAGCTGGGAAGATTCAGCAGAAAAGGCATCAAGGCTCGTTCACACACTTCCTTACACTTTTTCTCAAAGCATCCCTTACACGCCATTAGCCCGCAGGATAACAAACTGAACGGACCTTTCATCTGAAGCCACTTGGTCATCCGTCACTCCTTACAAACTGCAAAATTATTCCTTTTTTTTTTTTTTTTTTCCAAACCTTCTCAAGGAAGGTTAGGCAAAAACAGTTTCTCATGCTTAGTCACTAGCAAACAAAAAACACACAGCACGGCACTACTTGAGCCACAGCAATGAGTCCTTATTCCCCACACTCCCCAGGCTTCATTTGGACTTCATTTTGCAATCGCCACAAGATTTAAAAGCAGAGTTAAATGACTGACTGGCATCTTGGAAGCTGCAGAAATGCATCCAGACAAAGGCAGGTAACTTCCATACAGGATTCCGCTAAGAAGCACATGGTCATACCCTACCAAGGCTGGTGTAACTGCACCCTGCTGCCCCAAGAGACAGTCCCAGCTCATCACCTTCCACACATGAACCTCTCATTCCTCTCTCAGGTCCTCCAATCCATCCACAGTGCAGCGGGAGGATGAGAGTTTGGCAGCCACAGAAAGCCGCTCCGTTCATTTTCCATGAGGTTGGCTCCAGTAACCCTAACATCACTTGAGAAATACTGACGGGGACTAAAACTCGCCCTGCTTCAAAAGTAGCTAGTCATTATTTTTAGTTTTAAATAATGATCAGGGAACATGCAAGAAGAAACAGTTCCACATCACTACACTGTATGTTAAAGTTGGGGCACAGATCCCAAATGACACTGCTCTGTGGTGAACATTTCATGTGGCGTAGTAACATCGGGTGCTTCTCATTCAATAACCTCTGTTATTTAAATGGCTGTAAAATCATCCTCAGTCTAGAGGAGCAAGTCATGGATTTTTACACTATCCTGTCTTCACAGACAGGAGATGCTAATGGGACTTCTGCTGGAGGCTCTCAATTTTCTCAGACACAACAGATCCAAGTTAAACAGAGCAAGTTCAGGGTGAGGCTTCAGAGCAACCGACATCCCTGGGGGAAGTGGAAGGGAGGGAAGCACTTAAAACTGAAACTGCCATTTACATAGCACTTTAGGAAGAAAGGATACCAAGAGAATCACCCGAAACTACATCACCCTCCAAAACCCGATTCCTCATGGAAATCACCGTGCAGGCAGAAACGGCTAAAATGCTCCCTCACTTACTGCGACTCTCAGGACAGGCCAAAGGAAGGGCACAAAGGAACCCTTTTTAGATCATGATCTCCAGTGCAACAACCCCCACCAAAACAAGAGGAAACCAAAAATGGTGAAAGGCTGGAGGAGCTGCCCATGTGACTGATACCAGTGAGTCACACTGGACCTCGTCTTTTTAGCTGCGAGGGCAGAACTGACACCTGGTCTTACTGGAGTTGCACTGCAAAATACACCAGGCTGTTAACATAGAAAATACCAATGCAGAGCCAGACCTGAGAAACAAGAGACTGCACATTAAAAATAGTATTCAGGCCAGTGACTTTAAAGAGCCAGTTCAGCACCAAGAGACCAGGTGTTCTGCACATCGGCAGGACCCGCTCAGCACCGGCCATGCCCAACGTGATGTCCTCCCACCTTCCTTGCTTCTTGAAGCAACAGGACCTAGCGCCTCTTAGGAATTAATTTAACTACAAAATAGGCAGAAGCTTCCCTGCGTGCCTAAACATTGCCAAAAACATAGCCTAAAATTTAAAAGCCTAAAATTTAAAAACAAGAGCTAACCAGTTATTACACTGTCATGCATTTAAAAGCTCAGTGTCAACAGCCTCTTAAGCAGCAGTTAAACTGACTGAATAAAAGCGAGGAATTCTCCCTTGGGGAAGCCTGGGCAAACAGCGGGAGTGCCCCACGGCCCCCAGGCACCCCAGAGGAGAGCCGGGGCACCCGCAAGGCAGGGTCCAACACGGTGTCTCTCAATCCACACTAGGCCTGCAGCACCGCAGAGCAGCACAGAGAGCAACTACAGCAAGATCTGGTGCTTCGGAAATCAAAGAGCTAAACGCTATCACTTCCTATTATTCAGAGGCATCAAAACGTCCGTATGCGATCCCAGGTTTATTCCAGGAACTAAGAACAGTGATCATATAACTAATTTTCTGCAGTATATCTTATACATCTCTTCTAAATCTATTTTTTTCTCCTGAAAGGTCGCTGTGCTTCCTCCTCTCCCCCAGTCATTAGCAACAAATGTTTGAAAACGCTGACAGCTTTTCCAAGTCCCACATTTTCCTCTTATGAGAAACAAATGACACCAGATGCTGCAAACAGAAAGAAATGAAATGACAAGAAACTATAATGGAATAAAATAGGCAGTTCTAAAAGTAGGTTGAAAAGCTAAGCAAGTCATTCCAACAGCGTGTTCTAGAAACGTTCGGTAAATTAAGATGCAATTCCAACAAAGTGAAATTGCTTAAAAATCTCTAGCCATGTTCTTTCAAAAGGGCAGTCACAAGAGGCATCAAGTTGACTTCATTTCAGGGGAGAGAAAAAATAATCAAATATGTAAAAACCTTAAGCACTTTCACAGCTGAAAAAAAAAGGTTTATGTGCTCTTCAAGAAACAGAATTGAAAGCTGTCAAATAAGTCAAAAAAAATCTCTTGGCAGTGACACTGGGGCTCTGAAAACACCCAGGTAGAGTTTACAAAAAAAATGACCCTGCTGACTAAAAAGCAATTCTCATTTGTTTTTATGCACAGAGTGGAAATACTCACTTTACACAATGAGAACGGCCAGTTACATTTGTTTTACACAAGCTTTTGCCCATGTCCTTGAAAAGCCTGCCCTACCCACACGGGGCCTGCTGTGCTACCCACTACCACAACATTGAAAAATCCCAGCGCACCTCCTCGTACCCCCTGCTTCACAACCGTGTTCAACCTCAGATTGCCCGGGCAATCTGCTACAGAAGCTGCTCACACATCACGAAGCTTCCACAATACCTTCATCAAACTGCAGGAAGGGCACCTGAAAACTCTCTCTAAAGTCTCCAGGTTCTAGAGAAGTTAAAACAAATGCATAAAGGCAAATTTGCCACTGGGCAAGGGAAAGCTTTAATCTTCTGAATGGGTGCACCAAGTAAGGGAGGAAAACCCTGCCATTCCTGCTCAAATGTGGCAACCAGTAAGCAACAAGACAGTTAACCCCTGCCAATACTCAACTGATCTTTTTCTTTTCCCCCTCTTATCTTGAAAGTCCCTGCCCTGAACTTCATATATTTGAACGAGTATTTTTCATGCAGTGCTTCTGTCTCATGCTTTCTTTATTACCCATTTTGAATGAAACTTCCCTATTCTGCATTACCAAAATTGAAGTCAAGGAAGTACCGTGTTTGCTTCGAGCACAACAGAGGAGCTGGGGGCAGAAGAACAGCAACACAGCCAAGCTAGGGCTACAACAGGTCTCTACACGCAGCCAAGACCAAAATCCATCTAATTCAAGGAAACCGATTTTCAGATGCCTGGTCCCTCCGCTGGCTCCCTTTGCACCCGGAGGGACACATGCCCCACACCCATAGGTCACCCGTGCAGTGGCTGTGAGGGGCAGCCTCACGTAAGTCACCATCCATGAGATGGGCACAGTGAATGGCAGAGGAGAGAGGGAGGTGTCCATGTTATGGGGAACTGCAGCCTTGGGGAAATCCCTGCCACTCTCAAACACTCTCTCAGCTACAGTTGCACCCTCTCTTTTGCAACACTTGAGTACATCATCCCCTGCACCCTAAACAAGTTAATCAGAGCAAAATTGGATCAGGACTGAAATCTCCCTGAGAAGAAGGAAAAGAAACCCGACAAGAAGGGAGAACGAGAGGGGAGGAAACAAAGCAATTGGCAGGAGCCTGGCACAGAAGCCAAATGACCTTGTTCCCCTGCTCTTCCTTTCTCAGCCAGCACAAATAAGGACCTTGCCACCATCAGCAGACAGACTATCAGGTCAGATCAGGAGGCTCAGCAGAACCAGCAGCCCCATCCTGCGCATCACCTCGCTGTACTGACACAGAGAGTATCTCTTAAATCTACAAAATCTCCTAAATGTGATCTGCCTAGGCACTGTACAATAATCACTTACCAGCGTTTACCTCAAGATCTCTGTCCCGTTCAGTGCACTGAAGAGGACTTGGTGAGGACTCAACCAAGGGTCTATAAGGCCATTTCCCCCAAGTGCTGGCTTCAGCACCAAGTACCCTGAGGCTCACTCTGACAGCTCATTCCACGTATCTGGTTTAAAAAACAATTATCTAAATAAACAAACAAACAAATAAATAAATAAATAAAGAGGTTCAAGTTTGCCACTCATCTCCAAAACGAGCTTCATTTGCAAATACACAGGGCTGCTGGCAAATGCCTCTGAAGGAGGCTGCCCAGCCACTCGAGGGGAGACCTGGGTCCCCATCACCCCCACAGCACAGGGCCTGGCACCTCACCCGCAGCTGCCCACCGTGTGTATCCTCGGCGAGGAAAACGTGCACCCAGCTGCACGAGGCGGCTGTCCAACTGCAGCCGTCGGCGCCAGCTCTGCTGCGGCCTCGGCCGGCCCCCAGGCTGGTCACGCTGTCCTCACGCAGCCTTTCGGGGCCCAGCACGACACTCTGGGTTGCGCCGAAGCCTTAACAGCACTAGTGACAAAAAGCACAGCTGAGGAAAGTTCACTGGGCAGAAATTAGTCTAGGACTTGTACAGGACTAACAAGGGCAAGTGCTCCACTCCACTGTTTCTAAGTGAGCTAACAGGCAGAACAATTCATACACGCCCGTGCGTGACAGGCTCAAATGCTTCCGAGTGCCCTGGTTAGAAGCACCTGCATTTTTTAACAACATGTTTCCTTGTCTCATTTCCATCTCACAGAATCATATCCTGAAATCAAGCAGTTTTAGACTGCTATATGGGCATATTAGTGGCTTTCCCTCCACTCCCCCATTTGCCAACAACTGCTGTAAATAAATTTAATCCTGAATGATACATACTGACAGCTGAAAATGAGATGCTCATTTCTAGTAAGATTAACAAAAAATAAAAAGATAAACTATCTTCATAAGTAAGTACAGACAAGAGGCCCTCCACCAGCTAATTATCTTCGGCCCTAAATAACACCCAGATGTGGTCAATTTAACTATCATCAGTTTAAAGTCAGCTAATTACAGCAACTTGGTGTCAGTGAAGAACTGCTCTTGCCACTTCCCCTTAGCGCTATTCCTACATGAAAGTTATCGTGGGCAAAACGTTCAGGCCTGAGGCAAAGGGCATAAAAATGCATTTTCTTGTAGTTTACTTCACTCTGAGAACAAGTCTGCAGAGTAAATGGATTTAAATTGCCTATTCTAATAATGGTTAGATGAGAATAGATTAATATCCTGTTTCCTATGTGTATTCAAGCACTTTCCTAAGCACTGAGTATCAGTCTTTGCCAAAAGCTCCCAGTCAAATAGCTGGGAGTTTACAGAATCCCCATACACTTCAGTGTGACACACATGAAAGTAAAGAACCTGAAGAAGTGATGGAGAACCGACCACCCTGAGCTTTCTACACCGAGGCTGCTTTTAGAGGGAACATGGAAATCAGTTAAGTGCATGTTTCAAATGCATCCTAGGTAGCAAAGAAACATACAGAACACGCAAGAAAAAGCACGTCTCAACACGTTTTCTATGTAAGAACAGTTATTTAATAAACAAAGGGAGAAATCTTTGTGTCTGCCGATTTGAACCAGACTGCTTTCGGACACCATTTGTGAAGCATTTTTAGAATTAAGAGTTGTCCTTCCTCGAAGTTTATTTTTATGCATTGAGTGAACAAGCTGTGGGGTAGGGGCAGAGCAGGGATCAATTCTCTCCTCCCTGCCAATTCCGGTGTCTTCACTTTGTGCTGACTGAGCTGAAACCATCTGCAGAAGAGGCAGAAAAGTCAGTCAGTCAAGTTTTATTTATTTTAGGCTGGGGTGGTTTCCCTGCTGTTTCCCAACGGGACCCACGAACACTGGTGCTGGCGCAAGGCAGCATCTTTAGGGAGGAATGAGCAGCAGCAACATCCTAAGCTCACCTCACCAAGCACTTCTAAGGGCTACCACACAGCTAAGCCACACAGCAAGGAAGCTGCTCCCAAACCCCAGGAGGCCCTGCCCGCTCCCTCCTCGCTGCGGCCGCAGACACCCATGGGCAGCACTGGGAATCGGGGCACTGTCGAGCCCCGTGCTCCCTCCCTCCTCTCCCGGGCCTCGAACTGACCGCCCCAATGCTCGAGCAGCTGCCCACGCACAGGCTGTGGGGAGAAACTGTCTTCACAGAACTACAGCCGGCTTTCAAACGGCATCCGCATGCCTGAGCGGACTGGCAGTGCTGCTCCCGCCGGGCGTCCCCAGTCCCTCGCTCGCACCAAAGCTGGCACTCCGGTACCGGGCTGCGGCAAGCTGTCCTAGGAGCAGGAGGCTTGGGTGGATTTTGTGCTGTTTTATTTTGAAAAAAGTTGGATTTTTGTGTTTTCACTGAGCCAGCTGGCTCCAGCAGCTATGCAACACGCGTCTAAACCAGCCTACAATGCAACGGTCAGAAGAAAGAGGAGAAGGACAAAGCAGATCCTGCTTGGGGCGGATCTCCTCTTTTCGCAAGGGTGACCTGCTGGATTGGCTCACTTTCTCTCGCATAACCAGCCCCACCAGCCATCGTTACACTGAATCCTCAAGAATCCCACTGCCAAGTATTTTGCACTGTTTCAATTCAGCTTTGTTGAGCTTTGCACTTGAGCCTCTCCAAGCTCTGCTCCCTGGGCCACTCGCTGCTGAACTGGAGCCGGTGGAGGGGGCCGTTCTGAGCAACATTCAAGCTCTGCTTGGGGACATGTGGAGCCTGTCCTTTAGAAAGGTAAAGCTGAGGTAGGACCCCCAGTACAGAAATGAGATTCCTGCCTGGAAAAAAGCTGAGCATGTTTCAGTAATCCTAAAAAATGACAACTATTAAATCAAGCATCTCTTACTCTGCAAACTACAAATGCCACTGAAAGCCACTTCTCCCTCCTTTCTTCAGTGGGTAGTAGAGAGGGGAAAGGAGGAAGGGGTAATTTAATTAAAAGCAGGGCTCAGGGTTGCTTTGCAGAGGCAGCAAACCCAAGCCCAAGAGAAGTACAGGGACAGGTCTGACTCCTCCTGCTGACACTTCCAGGTCATGCTTCCCTAAAATGATCTCCTGATGCAGCCTGTTCCTGTGAAGCAACAGTGGACATCAAGTGAAGACCACCTGATCACAGAGTGATTTCACTGCATACATATATATATATATATAACCTGCTGCTAAGTGTATCAGCAGCATATTCCCACACACCACCCCAGCCCCCTTACGAAAACCACTCTAATGCTTCTCTCCTTTAGGAAAATTACTGAGAGGGAGTGGGTAGGAAATAAGATAGTGAGGGAAAGAAAAAAAACCACCTACCACAGTAAGGTTTGTGAAGGGTCCCTTCACAAACAGAAAGGATCAGCTAGTAAGGGGCACTGAAACAAGTAGCACTAAAGATTTGCACTGCAGCAGAGGTTTGGCTCCGTTTTTAGCGTTTGGGACTCAAAAGCAACTGCTATAGCTAATTGTTTCTACATACTCTGCTTCATTCAAAGAAGCACCGCCAACTCGATGATGAAACACAGCACCGCTCGGTGCTGGGCGAAACACCAAACTCTCACAAGCCCAAAACGGGTTTTTAGGCTTCAGGTGAAGCTCAGCACAGAGATGATCAGTGCTCACACCATCACCTGCCAAGCACCAGTCCTCAGTCCAGCTCCCCTGCAAACATGGCCCCACCACAAGCCCCTGGCTCCCCTGCACAGGCCAGGAGACAGGGTGAAGCAACACAGCTCCAAGGAGGCTTCTTGCAGCACATAGCCTGAGGGTCTCTGTGCTGCAGTTTTCCCTATGCCCTGGGATCCCTCAGGATTTCTGTAATGCTGCAAGGATGCAGCTCTCACCCACGTAGACTCCTTGTTCTAGCTCTCAGTAACACTAACAGGCAACATCGCTGCAGTGAAATGCCTGAATACACCTGCCTACAATGAAAGGGAGCTCTCAAGCTGAAATGTGCCAGACCTATAGGTATCTGGACATGCAGGTGAACCCAGTAAGGTGAGACCACCACTCCTCAAGGAGAAGGAGGAAAAAAAAAGAAAAAAAAAGAAAAAAAAAAAGAAAAAAAAAAGGAGAGAGAGAGAAAAAATCGCCACCAAATACTAAGTATGCCTCTTCCTTTAAATCAAAGCAGGCGAGCTACGAGCCTCTTTCCTCTTATCAAAACCATCTCCCAAAAATCAAGCCGTCTCTCCACATCAGAGTGCGCATCGCCCTTCCCACACTTGCCATGCCTGCCTGCAAGCAGAAGCCAGGAGCAGCTGCAAAGCCAGAAGCATCTAAGAAATCAGAGTAGGGCGTACAAGAACTAGGCCTGATACTGCATCACTTTCACGGCACTGAAGCGTCTGTCAAGACACAAGCGAGCACAAAAAAGGATCTGCAGAGATCACAGCAAACAGGCAAAACGAGCAAGTGGCTTCACAGCGCTGAACTCGCTACTGCATCGTCTTGGTCTTATGTAACCTTCACGGGAACAGCTCTGCCGGGACTCTTCCCTTGCAAAGCCAGGCAGAACATCTGTCCATGAAATCCAAGCACCACCACTTGCTATACTGCAGAATGAGCTACAGCAACAACCAGCACCTTAGAGATCCTTCCAAAAACACACACGGCTACGTCCTCACTAGATCTGTACCCATACACATTTTCTTCACACAGAATATCACTATAACAATCCCTATGGAAGTAGATCTTTTGTCCCCACTGTCATACATACACAGGCTTGGGAAATTTAGCTGACACCCAGGTAACAAGGTAACTCCATTAAGTACACAGTATGGTTAGAGCGTGAAAGCTTTAACTGCATTTCCATTTTCAGTACATTTACCACCAAAGTTTCTCACACGTCTTCAAGAGCCTTTATCTGAAAGGAGGGGGAAACACTCGAGCAATGTTCAGAAGCCCTTCTCGAGGCCAGCAGCAGTGCCCGGCACTGAGTGGAGCCTCCTGCAGAGGCAGGCAGCGCGCTGCCCCGCACAGGGAGCTGCCCCGTGTCCCACCCTCTCTCCTGATGCTGCTAACAGGAAATACTGAATTGAGACCTTTAGTAGCCAAAAACTCCGAGCGCATTCCCCCATCATTTTTATTACATTACTCCTTAAGCAGGTACATACTGTAAAAATACTTCCTTTTTTAAGGTTAGTTTTTGGTTTTTTTCCAGTCTTTACACCATTATGCATTACACATATGCATTAAGAGTACAGTAAGCATTATCAGGTGCTTTTGATCACGTACACCAGTGAGAAGAATTATCCTCCTTTTTAATAATAACCAGGAGACTCACTTCAGAAGTGATAGCCACGCAAAACACCGCTGGTGATGCAACAAGTTTGGCAGAGCCACAAAACTAAATTCTCATGGGAAAGGAAGGTGCAAGTGAGTAGGGAACAGCGGTAGAAGCCCAAGTGCTATTGTGCTCTTCCTTGTTCTAGATAGTGGTTTTACAAGACAAAGCAAACACAGCTTATGACACCTCATTCCTCCCTCTCCAACACAGTGTGTTCCCATCTTGCCACATGTCCCCTCCTCAGCTACCATGACACCAAGTGTGCAAGGTCTACCGGGTGAGGGACAGGACCAACCTTCAGGAATAAATCAATCAATCATTTCCACTGTGCTACTTGTGAAACATCAATGACAAGACAACATTCAAGGTCTTTTCCTCAACAAGAATTTAAAGAATTGGTAAAAGCATGAAACAGTCTCAGACTTAGATTTCTTAATGGCACAGCATAAGAACCTTTTGTTTAAAAAGCAGCCATTTGTTAAAATTAATATAAAAACTCAAGTGATAGGATCTTCCTATCTTCGTTATTTCAAAATGTGCTAACAGAAGCCTTACAATCCCTTAAGCCAGGCTCTGCTTTACTATCATTCATGCTGGGTGAAAAGACTAGAAAGAGAAGACCAGAGAGAACCGTGAGCAACATTTTCAGAGCTCCTGGATCAACACATTGGGAAGGAGATAGAAATGGGATGAGAAATATAGTAGTTACAAATGTATCGCAGTAAAACAGAAAAAAATAACCTCTTCCATCTTTAAATGCTTCCCTTTTAATAATGAAATAAAAATCTTACAAAGAATGCGTGTATCTTTAAAAAAAGGTTTTAGAAACCCTTGCCCATTGAATTTCACACCAAAGAACTGCCAGGGCACAGAGAGCTTAACAAAATAGAAAGCACAGTCTCCTCTGACAGGCAAGGAGGCCAGCACAGTCAGCAGCAAGCAACCTTTGTGACCTGTCCCCCAATAATCCTTTATTAAAGGTGCTTAAATTCTCTCAAATATTTACCTATTAGGTAAGGTGTTGTTTGCAAGCAATAGATGGTAACTTTCAAATCTGACTGAGCATCGGAAAGGTTTCAGCCAAGGCATTTGGCAGCACATATTCTACATGAAAGGAATATTCCGCTGGAATAAAACCAAGAAGCAAACCTAAAAAGAAAAACCCCGGAAGAGTAAGACAGTGGTCTGTACACAGTGGTCTAGAAGCGTGGATGTGTGATCATATTTCTGCCATACCACCAAAACACTGGCCTAACGCTCTCCAAAACTAGAATCCTAGCAGCCCTTTCCAGTTCCCAACTGGCAGACATCAGCCGGGCCCATCCAGGCTAGCTGCTCTGCTCGACACCTTCCTTACACAAGCAGAGTGAATCTTCAAAGCCTGCTGGCAGCACCAGGCTCTCCACGGCCACCACAGCCCTCCTAAGGGAACACGCAAGGCCACACTGGCAAGGAGAAGCAGCAGCACAGCCAGACCAACTGACAAGGCTGCGGAAAGGAGATGGACACTGGTGAGCTTGCTACCAGCATATCAGCTCATCCAGAAGAGTGATAGTTTCCCCTTGCTTTTTTTTTTCCAGAAATATGTTATAGACTCACTTGAACACCCTGATAGAATCCATAGTTCTCCAGAATTTATTTCTCCAATTTGAAGGTTGTGTTCTGAATATTAATGGCAAACCCTTCTTGTAGAAGAAATTAACAGTGCAGCACAAGATTGGACAGCACAAGATTGTTAGGTTTACTTCATTTCTTCTTACAATCATTAAAAATAAAACCCCGGTTTTGGCACTATTGCCTCTCAAACGATAAGATCATGCTGACTCCGATATGCAAGCATGTCTGTGACAGGCACAGAAAAGGCTCTGAAGTCCAGGTATGGCTTGCCGATCTTGTTCCACTCACCAACTGCTGCTCTACATTTCTCTGGCCCACCAGTATAACCACCTTGAACTGAGAAGGCAATAATCTAGTCTTTGATAAGAGAGAGCACTGCTGCAAGACATTACTCATGGAATTTGGTCAAGTTGGACCGAGGTTACTTTTCACAGCACATAGCAAGTGTTTTGTCTTTAGACAACTGATACTATTCTGGTGCCGCCTTCTTTCATTAACCATGCATTTAGCTGCTGCCTCAAAGAACTCTCTGCTGTTGAAAGAGACAGAGATTTCTTCTGTGTTTCTTTTTACGAGCTATCAAGCAGCTCTGGTCCATGATGAGGAAAGACTGTATATATTCTCAGGGGCCTTTTAAAGAGCACGCATCTGCAGTGACACAGGTACAACAAAATCATTCCATGCAAGGTTATCAGGGCTCACACAGCACAAATGTTATGTGACCATCATCTGATCCTGTGTCTTCTGCCAGATTTCGGTGTAAGATGCTGCACTTGAGCAGCAAGTTCTGTATCAACAATACATGCTTAGCCATGATCTCCTGGAACAGGATTCACCACATACAATGATTATATTGTAGGTCCTCTCCAGGGAGCTGTTCTGATAAATAGGTCATTCTTCTCAGGAAGGATGATATTTAAATGCTTTTCTACCCAACGACAAACTATACTAATTAGCACTATGTGGGAAAAAAGCCTTTAAAGCAAGTTAAGGGTAGCATATAGAAAATATGACCTGTATCTTAAAAAAAAAAGTGCAGTAAGATATGAATTTACAATGCAGGCCCCTATTTTAAAGTCTCTTCTACCCACACAGGCATTCTTAACATGTACTGAAGCTTCAAAGTAATCTACCTTACATCACAATCATTATTAGCAGACGCCAACAGCATCCACAGAGGGAAACCATTTTGGAGCCACAGATTCACTCCCTGGTTGAGATCTTTGGTGCATTTTCCTACAGATGGATCTCAAATACTTGTGTATGGAAATCTTTATGAAAATGAAGAAGAGATTGTTCTGCAAATGTTAATTCTTGAAGCTTCTTTTGCATCACCATCCCAAACTTCAGCTTGCACAAAATTGTTGCTAGCTCCAAATTAAGCACTAGTAGAAAGAAAAGGACCCATCTGTTTCCTTTAAAAAATAGCAATCCTTCTAGTTAGGATTTGACACATCCTTTTGGAGTATGCTTTCTTACTAACGCCTGAGATTTATAAGAAAGTGAGGGAAGGAAAACGAGAACAACCTTCAGACATCTAACACGAAGCAACAAAGTACTTCATTTCTGTCCCTTATTTCTAGGGTAGGAGGACAGCAGTCCTCTACTCTCCTCTAATAAACAGATGCCATTAAAGCAGACATCTGCTGCACCACTTCCCATTAACCTGGCGGTTTATCGACTCTTCAAGCATGCTACCAGACAGGCTACAAGCTGAAACCATACAGAACACAAAGAACTCGGCAAGGTAAGGAGCTATCGCACACATTATTGCAGAAAGATGGTTCTACCGTTTTCACGACCAGCTCAGATCTGGAAGCAAAAAGCATTTGTGCAATACTGAACCAGTGTTGTATTTTCAACCTCACTCCTAGAATTATACACAGACAAACCATCTGACCTGACTTCGAGATTCAGCGCAAGGCTCAGGAGTGACTTAGCTTAGGAGAAGCATCACATTCTCACAAAGAACATAGCCCCGTTTCCCTGCACTGCTCTCTAGCTTCCACCGACAGCTCCGTTATTGCAACGCTGCTGCTATTTAGGATATCACACATACGTACAACACCACATATGTCCAATATGGATGCTCACCATCAACTCTTCCTTCTCCAACCTCTTTGCTCTGGAGAAAACACCTCTGCTGTTCTCCAAGATGCTCTTTGCTCACTGAACAAGCAAGCAGTGAGCAGTCTTCAAAGGAGGAAAGGCTCTTTCTAAACCCGAGCGCGAGCAAGGAAGCATCGGGCAGGCGCCGCACGGGGCGGCCGTGGCAGCTCCCCAATTCCCACAGCGAGCGAGGCCGAGTTCCACGGGGCTGACTCACACCTTGCTGCAGGAGATGGGAGAAAGAGCCCAGAATAAGCAGAAGGCTGAGAGGCCCTCGCCAACTCCTCGCTCGCTGGATCTGGGCTGCCATTCCTCTCGGCTTTGGACGCAGCTAGGGGAAGGTGGAAAAATAATGAGAAAACAACAGGGAAGAGCCAACATGTAAGCATAAGCAAGGCTTGTAACACACACGGGAGAGGCTCCATAAGCCCCAGCGTTTGTGTGCACCTTCCATCAGCCTCTCAGCTCTGCTGGTAGCTTGGGAGTAATTCCTGTTCCAACACGCTGAGCTGGAAGCTACTGCAGCCGGTTACCTGCACATAAGAAAGGAGTTTCCGGCAGTCTTGCTGAGAAGCCCCTGAGGCCAGGTTAACAACTCGGCTGTGCCCAAAAATATTCAGGCTCTGAGAGCAAGACGGGAAAAAAAAGCCTTTTTTGTATTTTTTTTGTCTTCACTTTCCTGTCACCCTAAGCAAAAGGGCTCACAAAAGCTTCCTGCTACTACAAAAGAGAGGACAAGTTAGAAGCTTTTGCAAAGTATGACTACTCCCAGATTACAAATAAAATTAGAAAAAAAAATCAGTGAGAGAAATATTGTAGGGAATAAGGGATTTTCCTCCCCTTTTACTTTCACACTTGCACCACTGACTTCACCTCTGAATTGAGATTTCAGGGTCCTCCCAGTTCATGCATGTCTCTCTTACTCGGATTTTAGATCACTTTTCGGACATGAATTTCAGAATATGAAAAAGTATTCACAGAGCCCTATGGAAGATAAATGGAAAAGCCATTAGGCAGCCACAAAAGCCAGCTGCTGCGAGGCTAAGTTGAATGCTTGAGATAAAGCAAAGCCCACCCTAGAATTGGGCTTCCAAATCTTTCAAAACTTATTCCTCCCTTCACTCTCTCTCAGAAAAACACAGAGGAACCCAGTATGCTCTTTATTTGCTTTGTAGGGGGGAAGGAGAAAGGCGGATACAGGTGTTTGTTCATGGAGAGAAAAATAAATGGTGCTGGAAGATGCCTTTATTCCTGTCTTCCCCAGGATGGAACTAAGACTAAATGCAAGCCCTGTAAGGACCATTAATTCCACTAATGATACTTCACCATTCACCAGCCTCTGGAAAGCAAGGAGTCTTTTCTATTATTCCCTGGCAAAATTAGACCAGGACCAAAGATGCTGTTAGGGACCTGACAACCATTGCAGACAATGCTACATTAATTTACCTACGGAAGCACTAAAAACTATATCCCCCACCCCCAGAAAAGCCTCTACCCTGGGCTTTAAGGCCGCTCACTTTCAGCGCGGGGACGATGCACATTCATTTCGGCTCGCGGCAGTCCCTCCTCCCCCGGGCGAGCCGGGCGCCCCGCGGAGCCGCGGGAGCCCAGGGCACGGCGCGGGCGCCCGCAGAGCCGCAGCCCGGGAGGCTCCC
>PTEX01000188.1:319750-333851 GCA_003342815.1 Eudromia elegans
CCGCGGGCTCCAGGCCGCGCCAGGCCCGAGGCAGCGCCGCCCACGGGCGCCCCACGCGGGGCCCGAGCCACGCGCGCGCAGCGGAGGGGCGGCTGCCACCATCTTGTCACCCGCCGCCCCTCCGCCCGCAGCCGCGGCCACAAAGGCGGCGCTGGGGCCGCCGCGGCTGCCGCTTCCCTCCCCGCCTCCCGGCCCCGACTCACGTCCAGGCGGAGGGAGGCGCCGCAGCCCCGCAGGAACTCGCGGATGTTGCTCAGGCACTCGCCCTCCGTGCGCGGCTCCGGGAACACCTGGAAGACAAGAGGCGGCGTGAGCGCGTGAGCGCGGGGCGGTGCGGTGCGGTGCGGTGCGGTGCGGTGCGGTGCGCGCCGCTCGCTGCCCCCGCCGCGCCTCCCCGCGCCGCGCCGCTCCGCTCCTCCCCGCGCCGCGCCCGCACCTCCCGCTCCTGCGCGGGCGGCGCCGCCGAGCGCTCCCTGCGAAGGCGCCTGAACCGGGAAGTAAACACGGGCCGCAGGAAATGGCGTGCGCCGCCCGGCCCGGCCCGGCCCGGCCCCGCTCCGCGGCCGCCGAGGGAGAGCGGCCACCCGGAGCGTGACGGCGCCGGTGTCTGCGGGGGGAGCTGCGGGCGGCGGGGAGGCTGAGAGCGGCTTCCAAAGGCCGCCCCGAGCCGCACAAGGAGAAAATACGTAAATAGATATGTGGCATATGTGCGTACAATACCCCTCTATAAAGGAAATAGGAAAAAGCAGCAGCGCAGGTGGTTCTTGCCCCTTGTGCTGTTCGTGCACCAACTGACCTCATTTCACACTTCAACATCGCTTATTGTAAAGAAAACAGTATATATGTTATGTATGTATAAAATTTCTGTCTCAGAAATTCCAAACAGAGCTCGGTGGAGAAACGTCAGTGCTCCAGGGTCAATGGTCTGCCTGTTCTAACGCCCATATTAACTATTTTCCGCTTCTCTCTATCCTAACAAACTGCTGCGGTCTCTCCCCAGCGCTGAGAATGGGCAGGTTCCCGGAGAGGGGAAACCTCCGCCAAACTCGCAGGGCAGAAAGGAGAAGGCGTTCGGCAGCGCAGCCATGCGCGCACTGTGCCCGTGCTCACCCGGGCTCCCAGCTCTGTCCTTAGCCTCAGGACGCTGAATTTTACACAGGGGGGGAAAATAAAAATGTTGCCCTACTGCCAATAGCTTAGTGCACCATGACCTGGGTTTTGTGCATGCATAATACCCATTATCTCACAACAAGTTCACTTGTTTCTAGGAAGCAGTTCACCAGACAAGGCACTGCCCACACCGCGAGTACACAGACCTGCACCCCGGACACACGGTTGTGTGTGAATGTGAACGCCAGGCGCAGAAGAGCCCTGAAGTGGCTGGACGTTCAGCTGGCAATGCATGACGTTGGGTCCCGTGAGTACACGTTACACGGGCAAGGATCTTAAATACAGGCGTGTGTCAGGACTACGTGTGGTCACAACTGCAACACGCATCCCCAGGCCTTGGAAATCAGCACTCCTATTAAACGCTCCATCAGGCTGAGACCACAAGAGCGCTTCCCAGGTGTTTATGCAATATCAGAAACATTTCTGACCTCATAGCACCACAAAAATCAGTAAATACAAGAGCCTGGCTGAGTAAGGCCAGTACAGTGCAACTTCAAACACAAGTCACCACCGCCTAAGCACAGAACAGAGGGTATCAAAGCCAGTCTCACCACTGGAGAGGGCCACAGAAAACAGCAGACTCTGGTATCTTTAGCTCAGGACCCAACCACGCCAAGCAACCAGATCAGTTCCACAGGAAGGCCACTGTTCCACAGCAGAA
Source organism: Eudromia elegans (assembly GCA_003342815.1). Taxonomy (NCBI): domain Eukaryota; kingdom Metazoa; phylum Chordata; class Aves; order Tinamiformes; family Tinamidae; genus Eudromia; species Eudromia elegans. The sequence goes on from PTEX01000188.1 coordinate 321,582, forward strand.
GGAACTGGTAGCAATATCAGCTGAAGGAATTTCCTCAAGGAAAGTATCAGCTGAAGGATTTTCCACACACAAAACATGAACTCCTCAGGTTTTTTTTGGTACTACGATAAACTGCTGTGAGTTAAAAATAACAATTTTACCATATAAAAATATGGGAGCAATATTAAGGAAATCCTACATGATTCGATCACCCTGAATGTGAATTATCAGGATACAAGTGACAGCAGAACCCTTCTGGAAACATGAGCTTCATCTCCGTGACACTGATTTTGCACTAATTGTTTGTTATACTTCTTTATCACTCTGATTGACTAATTTACTGCTTTAGCAATTATAGTAAGAAATCTCAACATTTGCTTTCATCACAGCATCCACTGTAGAAAGATTTCTTAAGATCTGTATTAGTATTTACATATATATATGCTTCTAGTATCCTCCCTTCTCCATACTTCTGTCTAGAATGTACACAATAATTACATAATTGCAATTTACACTATCTTTTTTTTCTTAAACTACATGCATAATGCCCTTGTTTAGTCACCTTTACAGATCATACTTCCACATCCCCTTATTGTGCTCACCACTGTAATCTTGGTGGCTTCTTCTGCTTTATGAAAGCCTCTTTTCACACTGAGAAACCTTAAAACTACTTACAGTCTCCAAACAAAACAATCTCTGAAAAAAACCCTCACTGTAAATCTAGAAATTTATCTTAAAAGAAACAAACTTACCTCATAACATAATCAAGTATATCACTTTAATAGTCCTTATTCCCCAAGTCCCCAACAAGCAGAGAAATTTGTAATTGTAGAAACCCAGGCATATGAAATGCTATCCCAGAAAAGACTGCACAGTACCTGGAAACAGGCCAAAACAACATCAGTGAAAGTTAAGTAAGGACACCTGATTAGAGGAGGAAAAGAACTTGCAGATAAAGATTAAAGAAACAACAACCAAAAAACCTAACCTTGCAAACAATCTCCTTTCATACACATGCCAAATACATGTCAGGGAAATTGCAGCTCTACCACAACTCTAATGCATTTTTTTCCAGTTAAAAATCACCTACCTCAAGAAAATAAGATTCAGTAAATGTTTTACAATGCTTTTATGCTTTTTTTTCCCTCCCTCTCACAAAATGAGGGAATAAATTTCAGCACTAAAACAGAGGTCTATCAGAGTGATGACAAACAATCAGCTCTGTGGGTACAGTGGCATTTTTATCTAACAGGAGATGTATAGGTAAAAAATCTAAAAATATCTGTACATCCTGCTAGAAATTTAAAGAAAAGAGTAAAGAATCCACACACACACACAAAAAAAAAGCGTATCCAGCAAGTTATTTACCTGGGAAATTTTAATTTGATTGGCAGTTCATTAATAGGGGCTGTCCTCTTAATGACTATAGTCTTACTGACTATACAGACTACAAGTCTATATGACTTGTAGTACAAAGAGGCCTCAGAATCCAACTGGAACCTCTACGTGCTACAGTAACACAAATAATAACAATAATAAAGAGCAATAGTAATTAAAAAAGACCGGAATTCCAGAGGGACCTGATGGATTCTTAATTAGGGACTGGGGCTCCGCAGTGGAACTCAGAGACAAGCGGAAGGTAACACGCAGAGCTGCGACTGTTTAAGCCACGAAGAGGACAGGTTCTCATTATGAGTTAGTCCCTCGGGGAGCAGCTCTAGAAATTACAGCTAGTTCATGAGGACATTTATATGATGCACTGCAACTATTAAGAAGCAGAGAATATTTTCTGCCATTAAAAAAAGACAGAGGATGATGGAGGATACAAACAGAGCCTAGCTAAATGTTGCATCTGGTTTGGTTCGTTTAAATCTATGGTTTAATCAATAACATCACATACACAAAAAGGGCACTACAGAGATAGACGGTGTAAAAAAAGGTATGACAACAATTTTCTTACAAAAATAAAAAAAGAAAAAGGCTACCATTATTTCACTGGGCAAGGTAAAAGTACGGAAACAAAAAAGAGAGAAAAAAAGAGAGACTCACTTCTATAGCTATAACTATGAAAACTGTCTGTTGTCTCCCATTTATCTGATCAACAGGATGACAACATGGGTGAAAAACGTGGTTTTTGAAATGTATAATGGGATCTACCATGAAGGCAAAAGGAAGAGACAGAGTAACGGACAGGTTACTCCATGTAAGTTTTAAGAGGTCATATACCTAGAACCACATGTAACCCGCACAACGTGGCTTGCTGGGGATGAGCATCTTCTCAAGTACAGGCAGGCAGGGACTGAGGAACCAGGTAACTGCAAACCAGTAGGTCTGTGCAGCAGACACTGAAATGGGTTTTAGTCAAGGGTAGGGTTGCTTGATTCTGACCAGCCTGCACTTTAAAGAGCCTTACAGAAAAAGGGCACCATATGGGAACGTGTTGCAAGGACAGGGTGGATTAATGCGCTGCCCATCTATCCCAATATTCCTGTTCATTTATCTCATTTACTGCTGATTCCGCCTATAATCTTTTGCACAGCATCTGTCTCGCAAGCGGAAACATTTTTTTTTCTGCCTGTTTTAAAATAGCCCGTCCACACAGTATTACTGTAATCTAATCAACAAAAATACTACAAATGAATGATATGGCAAAGCTATAGAGATAGTCAGAGCATCACCGAATGGTTGAGGTTGGCAGGGACCTCTAGAGATCACCCAGTCCAACCCCCTGCTCCAGCAGGGACACCTGGAGCACACAGGACACATCCTGGTGGCACAGGGTGGCATCCAGGCAGACACCATCATCAGCCCTGTTTATTGTACTGGCAGCTACAGCAGCCACGTTTCAACTCCAGAGCATCGTGTCTCTCTGAAGAGCCGAAGCAGAAGGGCACCCAGGGCAGCAGATGCTTCGGTGCAGGCGCAGAGCGTCGCGGGCGCGAACGCCTCCAGCACAAACGCTGCCCAGCAGGGCTCATCCCGGAGCTCACGCTACGGACGAGGCAAGTGCTTTCACCACGAGGGGGCAATCAGGGATTCTCTTGCTCGCTCGCGCTGTAGGGAAGCAGGCGGTCCCCGTGCAGCGAGTGCCGAAGCCGCTTGCAACTCCGTTGCATTTACCTTCTGTCTGCTCCATTACCTGCCTTTAGCAGTGCCCATCCCCTGGGACAGACACAGCAACGCTCACCCCGGCTCCATCTCCAGTCATCTGCCCTTGCAAGTTTTGTCAGGCAGGGATGTAAAAGTGGCATGAAACCACTATGCTCCACAGGCACATTTTTTTTTCCTGTGAAATTGAAAATATGAGATATGTAGAGGGACGTTCACCATGTCTACCATGAGGCATCTGTCAGGTGCAGATACCCAAATGGTCAATGAAGAGACGAGTCTCAAATGATGGTATGTGGAGCCCTAAGCTCTTACCAAGGACAGCACAGCAATAAAAGCAGAAGTTGCAGCTGCCTTTTGCAGGGCTGTATCTTTCATGGCTCTAACGGAGAAACATTCTGCACTTGAATCCAAACACTGCATGGATTGTACATCTTGCTGATGACACTAGCAGGATTCTATGACTTAACTAAAAACGGGTCAGGATTCTTAGCAAGATGCAGCTTTGTTTGAAAATCAAACATATAGAGAGAGCACCGTGTCTTACTGTGATACTGTTACTCTTTAGTATTGACTTTCCCTAACCTGTTACCAGAAACTTTTCAATAGTAACATGCATAAAAATTAGCGTGTGCCACACACCTGTACTTTGGCATGAGGAAGCTGTGAAAGCCCAGCATCATGCACACTAAGAGCAGAAGACAACCGCTAGACGCAGGAAGAGACCTCAGCTCTTAGCAGTCTGGAACCAGACTGACCGTATTTTATGCTTCCAGTGCTCATACAAGAATTAACCCAGGTGCTGTGGTTCTCTGTAGAACACAAAAGGTAAAGTAGGTGCCTTAAAATGAGACATAAAAGGCTCATATGCCAAGACGGGTACCCCTTGCTTGGAGCTAACCAAGAGTCATCACAGAAGAAGGCAAGAGCACTGGTGAATCTGCATTCTTGATGTTATCCTGGGCTTTAGCAGAGTGAGGCTCCATCTGCTTCTTGTCCCAAACGCCAGTCACTTATAAGTGCCTTTCGAGTGTCCTCTCAAACAACTCAACAGGGTTCCTCTCTAAGGAGCAGCAGACGTCCAGTTTCCACAAAATAGCACAGGGATTCCCAAGCCTCCTGTCCTTGGACAACATTATCAGTGACAGCAGCAGCTCCATATGGATCCACAGATCCCACTGCCTCCTTCCATAACCTTAAGTGGGGCTAATCACACATATGAACCTTTTCTGCTGTACATCTCGTATCAACCCACTGGTCATTGTACCCCAAACACCTGCCTAAAGAACCACACGACCTTCGCAACCAGCAACTCCAGCCCCAAATTCCAATCCTTTATTTAGCCCTGCCCTTCTACCAGATAGCCCTACCTTGCCCATCAGGGAGCCTGCACCCTCCCTTACCTGCTACCAGGCCACATCAAGCCACCAGCCACATCTCCCTGCTCCCTGACGTCCACTCTGCCACAACACCTCAAACCAGAAGTGCTTTGACACACTGAAGACTTCTCCAGTGCTTTTAAATTCTTCTGTATATGCCCAGAAAGGCTCACCTGAATGCTTTAGGCATCATTAGTAGCAAGATGCATTCAAATACAGTGATGCTCTGCTATAGCTGCTTCAGTCCTCTCAGAAATAGCCCTCAAAAACTAAGTTAAGCTAACACGGCTAAGTTTGGGAAAGAAATTTACACTTAGAATTTCAGCAGGCTCTGCAGCAGCGCTGATAAACTAGTTCCTTGAGTGTCATCAAAAAAATCAAAGCATTCTTTCTTTATTCTCCTCTGTAAAAAATGATACTGTAAGACTAATATAGTGCTTTCAACTCATCCAGACCTGCAGATATATTAAACAATGTTCAGGGAAACAGTATGAACTTTGCATCGAAATTGTTCTACTTTTGCTACTTCTCTCGGACTCTGATCAAATTCCAAAGTCTGTAAACTGTTTTGCAAGAGATGTGTATTAGATTGAGCCCTAAGATACAAACATAGCAAATTAAGGATGCTATGCTATTGCAGACAGTATTTCTGTTTTCATTATTTTCCAGTATATTTTTTACATTTCACACAAAAAATGCATTAAGACAATGCTATGAAACTGTATTAAGAGATTGCCAAGTATTTAAAATTCATCAAATGCAAGACAGAAAGTTGCCTTTGCAGCTGCAATCATGATCTTCTTGTAGGCTCACTCTGTGAACGGAGCAAGGTGGAGGTCCTTTGAAATACTCCCATGTGAGCAGGTATATTTAATATTCAGAGTATTCTACATCAAGAGTCAAGTTACAGCTGCATGAACAATCCTTTTCCTAGTAATTCTTGAATTCTGAGAGCTAGTATTCCTGTACCCTATGGTTTGGCTTGCTTGCTTGCTATTTTAAAGATGAAATCAGTTCCACTGATTCCACGTGCCACTGCCATAGGTTCCACGCAATATGACCCGAATCCGCAGAGAGCAGCTCAAGGAGGGATTCTCCAGCAGTGCCACCTCGCTGCGCAGGCAGCGGCTAAGCCGGGATTCTGCAGCCCTCCCCACGCAGTCCCACGCGTTCCCCCGTGCCGCGCACCGTGCCGCTGTGCTGCTGCAGCGTGAGCCAGGGCTCTGGGAGACCAAGCGTTCCCGTTTGTTTACGCTGGGAGAGCTCTGCTGCCTCGGCTCTGCTGGCACCGCTCCGCCGTGTGGATGCAACATATGCCAGCGAGGGAATTCCTCTGCCAGTCTAGCTGCTCCGCTCCCCGCATGGCAGGAACAGAGCTAAAACTGCACGCTGCTGGCAGCACAGCTGCATCAGCGAGGAGGGGGCCTGAGGAAAGGAGGGCAGATTTTTGGACAGTGGGAATCACGTTATGGGCAAGATGCCAAGATCTTCCTGTGGAACTCGTTGCAGAGAAGGAAAAGGGCGACTTCGTATATTAGACGTGACTTTGCCTATCAAATATCCGAGGTCTGCGGTGAGGAGCATCGCTATGAGGACTCCTCAGAGGCAGCCAGTTACCTCACCTCGACTCCTCCACACTGCCCCAGGGCAATCGCTGCAAACCCCGACTTCATGCTGAGAGGAACGGAGGGAATCTCGCGCTGCTCCACTGAGCAAAGCGTGAGGAGTTCCCGAGTGTCACTCTGGCTGAGGATCAGGGAGGAAAGCTCAGCCAGCCAAGCTAAAGTCCAGCCAGCGTGCAAGACTGACGTGGTTTTAATGTTGCCAACTATAATATTTTCGCAAGCCTTGCGGTGTTTGCTATTTTTAAGGCTTCTTCTCTTCAAATCACAAGCATTGGATAACAACAAATTAAAACTGTAACTTAAGAAATACATGTATTGAATTCCCATCAGAGATTCAAGGCCAAATTTTACATACACACACGCACATATATGTACAAATGCACACATTTATATAACTATGTAATTTGTAAGCTTCAATTTTAAAGCCAGACTTACAGTTTTCCTAAGGGCTTGAATTACAGCCCTTAAGCATTTCCAATTGAATAATGTGGTGTGTTCCACCACTGGCATGTTCTGGTAACCAGAAGGAGACCTGATGCCAACCCCAGAGCTCCTGCCTTTCCTCACACCAGCAGTGCGCTCAGGGTTCATGGTAGCACTGCTGGTGGCCCAAACAAGTGCCCTATCTGCTGGCCCTGCTGCACACTGATGCAAGAAGAATGTATCTGGCAACTGTGGAAAGGGCATTAAAGGGAGTCAGACCAGCAAAACAATTTTTCTTTCTTTTTTTCTGAAAATAGATTCATTATCAATAATAGTACTTGATAGTACTGATTCCTTCCCCTGCACCTGGGTCTGGCATATCCTTATTTGCCTCAACATAGACCCTTCTGCATTAACAGGATCTGATTTGCAAGGAAAAAGAGACACCAAACCTAGACACAACCTACCCCTCTGCTTCCCTGGCATATTGTATTTCTCTGGGTAAATCAGCCACCCAGAAATATGAAGCAAGTGAGTACACGGGAACGACAACAGTATCTTCCTTCTGTTACCTGCTGCGCTCCTGCACGCACAAGGTGAAAGGATGAATGTGCCAAGTACCACCACCTTAACAGCACCAGTGATCCCCTGGAGCAGGCAATGGCACCACCGATGAGAATAAAATCTAATCTGGGAAAACACCTGCTGAACAACTTTTCTCTGACTGTTCTTCCAGGAGTGCCAGCCCTTCGAGCGCCTCCGTCGCTGAACGTTTGAACGACAGGACTCGCGCTCAGCGCGGCTCCCTGAGCAGGCACAGCTGCCCAGCACGGATTACTCTTCCCAGAAGCCAAATAATCTCCTTGGGAGCTTGTATGCAAGGACTACTGACGGACAGAGACAGCATGTGGGCATTGAAGCACAGCTTTTGCTTCCTGGCTCCCAGGTCTAGGACCTTTTGCTATTGCTGCAGTGATGGCTTCTGGAAAGTGGGAGAGGGTCCTTTGACTGAGCCCAGCAGCCTGGCCAGCCGTGCTGCCAGCAGCGCTTCCCAAATTCCCGCTGCTCGCATGCTACCCAGCACCACGACCTGATGAGTGATGGCTGCACCAGCAGTGGGGTCTCACCACAGTTTTGGTTTCTGCCTGTGCTCCACGGCGAGCTCTCAGCTAACACTGCACCCTCTGCAAAGGCAAGAGGCTTGTTACTACTGCTAGCTCCCAAATACCTCCCCTCGCCTCTTCCTCTGCAAGGATGGAGGCAGCACACTGAGGCCACCCTCACCACCAGAGGCACGCGGCCCTGATATGTCAGTGTGGAGTCAGGGACATGTGAACATAATTCCTCCTCTGTCAACACGATGACTGTTCATGCCCACTGCAAGCGCAAAGGTAGCAGGGCTGCTGCCATGCCTAACAGCCAGAACCTCCTTTGGGGGGAAAAGGAGCCTTTTTAAGTGTTCGTGCTCACATACAGCAACACAGTTGCCTTGTGAGTCAGAAAGAGCTAATTTCTCCCTAAATTAAAACTCAGAATGTATCTTCTGGACAAAGACTTCAGTCGTTTAAAAGAGGAGGAGGATGCTAACATTAGGTATTTTTTAAAAACACACCAATCTTTTCTCTCATCGGTACTCACGCTACATCTCTACCTGCCCAAATTAAGGCCAGCTTTGCGGCCCAGCCTCCAGCCGGACACCAGCTTTGTTGCAGCCGCACGTTCCCCCTCGGGTCACAGCCAGCAGGACAGTTTGGTTGCTTTCCTTTGGCCAGACTTGCTCCGTTGCTCTCGCGCCCGTGACGCAGGAACCACCGGGGGAAACGGCTGTGTTTGGATGAGCCCACCACATGCCGTGGAGCAGCTCCTGGGCTGTTTCATCCTCCACGCAGCCCCACGGTGGAGGATGCTGCGTCCTGCAGGGCGAGCCGGATGCGCCGGGCTCCCCTCCGCGGTGCTTCCTCAGCCACGAGGCCTTCAAAGGGCAACGGCAGCTGCTCTCAGCCCCATGTCACCCCTCATGCCATGTTCTTCCTCTTCCTCCAGCCCTCTCCTCGGCATGCCTCTGATCGGCACCAAGCTCTCCTCAGAACAGCGCTTTCTGGCTTAGCACTGGCCAAAGATGAACATAGAGCAAGCAGAACTCACCGGAGCGCGAAGTCTAACACGACAGGGAAAATTCCCGCTCTAGTGTTAATCCCTATTTACAACGTTGAAAGTGGGTCACACGGGACGGAGGCATTTATTTGGGAAACGATCTTCTGCAATGGAAGGCACCTAAGACGCAAGCAAGTGCAGCGCATTACTTGCACAGTGATCCTCTCCCCGGCCACCAAAGCGAAGCACCTTCAGAGCCGAGAGCCCAAGCGGCGCAACTTGAAATCGGAGCCTCTCACTCAAACAATTTTTGGTGCAATCCTCTGGCCATGGAATGGGCCATACGACCAGGGCGTTTCAGCACGAATCTCTGTGCTTTAAAAAAATGACACAGAGCTGCCACTTGTTTCAGCTTGTTTTGGGGTTGCTTTTTTCCTTTCTCCCTTTCAATCTCTTCCCATATTCAGGACAACGTTACCCAGCAGAGCCATCACGCTGCCTAAGCAACTATGTCGTTTTACTGTGTCAGTCTTGAAATGCAAAGGAATCATGATGATACCAAAGGGACTCACAAACAAAGACAAAAGCTGTACTAATATTACTTCCCAAATTATTTTGATTCAGCAGTCTTGGAATGTGGCGAATTTAACACCTGTCTTTTGATGTTAAGATAGAACTTAACATAAACAAATTGAGTCAAAACTTCCGGACAGGTTGGGTGTTACTCTGCACAACAGATGCTGTACAAATAGACAGCAAACTAAAGGAACCAGCTTTGAAATCAACCAGTTTTTCTGCTTTAGGAAAATCTGTTCTTTGACCTTCAAGTGCTTTATTCCTTTTACGGTCACACAACCTTTATTTATTGAAATTCTTCTACTAATTACCCTCATGGTGCCCAGGGGCTTTAGAAGGACCAAATGCCAAAAAAAAAAAAAAAAAAAAAGTACTATTGAAGTACTATGGCAATACCAAACATATAGAGTCCTTTCTATAAACAGATATTAAAAGAAATTTATAGTATTTTCTAAAAAGCATCTTTTATTAAAAGAAAAAAGCGTAATAAACTTTCTTTCTTGTTTATAATTTGTACTATTTATGTCCTATTTGGTTTTATTTGCTACAGGGTATTTACAGGAAAATGAGCTCTGTAAGTCTTCAAAGAGTTAGTCTGCTCATGCCAGATATTTATAGAAAGTTAGGATCTTCAGTGATTTTGAGAACGGAAGCAGACTTAATCTGTGGACCAAATATTGTACCATTTAGACTTCAAAAATGTCCACTTTGAACTGTAGGCTTTCCAGGTGAATAAGGAATAAATGGACTTATATTTAAAATGCAGGCAGTATCTATATATCAAAAACTACAGACAAGAAGAGCAAGAGTAAAAAACAGCATTGAAAAATAACAGAAAAGCAAGGAGAGAGGTAAATGTTAGCTTTAAAAATGTTGTTACAAGCAAAGCAAGAACAGAAAAAGAAGTATTACAGAGTTCAGTCTTGTGTTTCTCTCACCTATCGTTATGTGGCACATCTTTACAGAAGGGAAAACGTTCCTGGGATGTGTCTGAGAATGAGACAGGGCAGTGTGAAAGGCACACCCAAAGAACAGGGCTCTCCCCACAGCTACGCACAGCCAGCTGTGTAGGAAGCCCTTTTCCCTAAGGAGTTTCCCTAAGGACAGCTCCTCGCAGCCTGTGCTGCGAGTGGGGCAGTCTGAGGGCAGCCTCTCCCTGCACAAACCCTCCTCCTCTGACGCCAGGGGATCCCTACCCAAACACCATGCACATTAGTTACCCTGATACATAGATAAAAAGTGATTCACATCAACAAAGCCATTCCTAGTCGTTCTCCCCTCAGGAACATATATTGAGCTGAAAAACACTATTTCAGCACTGCTCTATCCACTTACTTCTATCAGGTCCTCTTAAACCCTTTGTTGCACAGTACAGCCCATCTCCCACATTGAGTCCAGGGTCCCATTTCTCTAGGTCTGGCACCCGCAAGCAGGGAGAGTTTTTCTGCCCCGAAGGCTGGAGCCCAGAGCACGTCTGGGGCTCCCTCAGCAGCCGAGCACGCTGCGACGCCGTGCCGAGACTTCACTCGAGTCGGGACACACATCCCGGAGGGCCCTGCCCTGCCATGGGGCACCCCTGCCCATGCAGGCAGCTCAGCCGGCTCCGGCCACAGCCCCGTGTCCTCCCTGCTGCCAGGGGTGTCACCCCAGGCACCACCCGGCGCCGCAGGGCGCTGAGCGGGCCGGGCAGCGGCGCGCGTGCACCCCGACGGAGCGCCGGGAGCGGCCTACTCGGTGCCAGAGCACGGGACCCGCATCCCAGCGCCAGCTCTCTGGGCTAGAGCACAACTCGAGGCAACAGCTCCTCCAGCGCAGAGCGGACAGAGCCGCGACGGCCGAAGCCAGCACTGCGGCCAGTGCCCTACTTAGCGCCACGCGCCGGCCTGCCACTTTGTGGGTCAGTGGGCGACTGCAAAGGGAGACGCCGAGGGAACCAAAACCCACTGCGAGCAGCAGGCTTTAACATCAGCAAGGTCTGCACAGAGAAAAAGCCGGAAAATACGGTGTTATTTGCAGGCAAGGCATTCTCCTGGCAGCGTAGCTGATGACCTTCACTCATCTCCTCCTCTCGGCCACCTTGCACGGTTCAAAAGGAAAGTTTTGCCAGTATTTACAGTTAGAGTGCATGTATTAAGGGGGGAAAAACAAAACGAAGAGGGAGCTGCATGTCACATCGCAGAGCGCTTCCTCCAGCGGGTGGAACGAGAGCCGGGACCCTGCGCCCAGGTGAGGCAATTGCATCATTCCCAGCCCTGAGGGACGGTGTCAAAAATCGGAATTCTCTATATCGAAAGTGTATATATATATAAAAATAGCTTAAAGAAAAAGAATTGCATGGGTATATAACACACGAAAGTTGCCTGAAATCCTGTAATTTTTCAAACCCAACACGGAACTCTGCGTGTTTTTGTTTCTTTTTCCCCATCTGAGGACGCCAGTGTCGTGTCGCCGCCGCGAAGCCCCGGCAGGGCCGGGCACGCCGCGGCAGCCCCACGGCACCAGCGGGACGGAGCCCAGCGCCAGCCGCGGGGGCCACCCCGGCTCCTCCCGGGCAACTTTCCCTCCAGCTTTACAGCGCCGGCATGACACAAAACCCGCCCGCTCTCACACAACGCGCACCGAGACGCGCGGGCAGGGGGCTCCTATCAAAGCGCGGAGCTTTTCCCTTTGTTGTTGTTTTTCCTCGCTCTTTCTCCTTTCTTCCCTCCCTGCGCATCCCGGGAGGGCGGGATGGAGGGGGGCCCTCCCCGGCGCGGCGCCCCGGCCGCCCCCCGCCTCCCCCGCGGCCGGCACCGGCAGGGCCGAGCCCTCCGAGCCCTCCGAGCCCTCCTCCCGCTCCCGCGCTCGGGCCCGGGCGCGGCGGCCGGCACAAAGCGGGGCCCGCGGCACTCACTTTCTCGATGGTGCCGGGCAGCAGGCGCTCCAGCAGCCTGCACAGCACCACGCCGTCCTTCAGGGACGCCTGCAGGAAGCCCTCGGGGTCCGAGATGGTCTTCTTGGGCGACTCCAGCACGCCCAGGGCGATGAGCCACGTAACGGTCTGCTCCGCGGAATTCATGGCCGCGGCCGGGAGGCGCCGCGCTGCG
>PTEX01000188.1:334599-366925 GCA_003342815.1 Eudromia elegans
AGCGGCGCTCGGCGGGGCGGGAGCGAGCGCCTGGGCGCGCCGGGACGGTCGGTCCGGAGCGGGCTGAGGCGCCGGCGCCCGTTTCGTTCGTTCCTTGAGCCCCGCTCAGGCGAGATCCGCTGAGCCGGGCGCGTCCCTGTGCGAGAGCCCCGGCGGGGCAGGCAGGGCATGGCCGCGGTGCCCATGGACGTGGTGCGGCGGGCGCAGCTGCTGCCCAGGCCCCCGAGGCACAAAGCCGTGCTGGGGACCCCTCAGGAAGCAGCTTTTCAGCCCAGAACCGTTCCACCGGCCAGGTAGCGTGGCTGGTTCTGCGCCTTGGCCCTTAGGGGCCCCGGCCCCTGGCTGGGCACCAGCTGCCTCTCCAAAAGACGCAGGTGCCTTTGGATTTGAGATGAGATAATCCCGACCCCAGCGTTAAATCTCCTAATCCGTAATATTAGCGGCTTCCACTAAGCTCTGACGTAGCACACGCAACCGCCCTTCCAAAATTTGTTCGTACTGATCATTTGAAGCGTGGGCTTTCCCGCCTGCACCGTCGGGGTGCGTTTTGAGGGAGAGCTTCCCAGCTTCCCAGCTCTTTCTCTCCTCCGTCGGCCTGCTCTGCAAAGGCCGGCAGCAGCCCGGCTCTTGGCTGTAGTCCCCAAGCAGCATGTATGGCCTCGCTGGAACACCTCGAAAGGGTTCCCGAATCCTCAGGGGAAAAGCGAGCCAAAGGTTCCAGAGCTGGCCAGTGTCTTCCTGGATTCTTGTCTTCTCCAGCTTCCTCCATATCCAACAGATGCAATGCAAACCCTCCATACTCTCAATTTGGTCCCACTTTTGTTTCAAAATCATCTATAAACTGATAGTAAATCTCATTTACGCACTCGTCGTGATGATATTTAAGTCATCTTAAAAGCTTTCTGAAGGCCTTGGAATACGTGATTTTAACTCCCTTTATTCATTTTTAAATATATATGAAACAGAAAAAGAAAAGACGCTTTGGTATTGAGCTCATACATATAGGATAGAAATGGACCACATGTAGGTTTAAGAAGATGCAGGACTTAATTTTTTTGCATAAGGAAGAGCATTGTATCTTGAGTTGGGGAGGTTGTTAATAATACCAGGATTCTTCTTGAATAGGAGAGAAAGAAACATGTGAACCAAATTTGGCAGACATCTAGCAGATTTTAGAACACATTGGTTTCAGTAAATATTTTACACTCTCTTTGGACTTTCAAAAGCTTTTGCCAGATTCTTTCAAGAAGTTACTAAGGAGACCAGGTAGTCATGAAGTACAGGGTAAATTCTGCTATGGTTTAGAAGTGTTTGAAAGGCAAGACATGCAACAGAAATAAACTGTCAGTTCTCAAACTGACAAAAATTAATACTTGCCATATTTCCTGTATTTGGTAGTATAAACGGCGTAGGCAGCAGTATTTATTTGACACTAACTGAAAGTGACCAAGTGGAAATTGTACTTCTACATTTTTATTTGGTCTTGAAGTCCATGAGAAACTTTATGTAGAGGAGGGAGAAAGAAAGAGAGAAAGGGAATAGCAGGTGGAGAAAGCCCCTGCCTCACTTGGGATTCTCACTTCCCAGTGTTCAGTTTCGGGTATTAATACCTTTCCTGTCTGCTTTCAGAGCTCCGACGAGATGCTTTGGCCACGTACACAACCCTCTGCTTTCCTCGTGGCAAAGCAAGGTCAGGACTTCGATGGGCAGGAGACTAATTAGCTGTCAGTCCAGCCTGAACAGAAATTGCCTTGACAGTCGGTAATTCGCCATGCAGGGGTCATACTGGATCAATCAGTGCTCTGGGATTCCCAAGCAATATGGAGCTATCTCCATAGGTTTGACTGGGGGGCATTTATATCCCTCTGAGAAGAACCTCACCCCAGCGATGCTCTTGTATTAACCTCGGAGATATCGGGATTTGGGAGGACCCCCGAGTAACTAACGGGGCGCACAGGAGTGCAGCGGGCACAACAAGATGCAGTCAGCCAACTCGAGCCTCTCTCCTCCTGAAACATCCAATTGAGGGCTACACTTTCCACGGGGACCGAGATTACGCTTCCCTCCAGCCTGAGCTGCGCCTTGTTGTCTAGTGCGTGCCTGGAAGAGGGAAAGGCAGAGGAAGTAACACAAGAAGTGGATCGATCGAATAAAATAAACATGAAAGGAAAAACGGATAGGAGAGAGGAGTGGAAAAAAAAACCCCACAAGGTAATTGTTTAATTATCTGCAAAGCGCTGAGGTGTTTAAATAGGCAAATGCAAAAGGCTCAGGTCCTGAGGAGGTTGTCAGGCCAGCATGAATACAAAAGGCACACAGAGCACAAAACGTGCAGCTACAGTGCTCCCGCAGCAACGCGAAGACGGGGCCCTCAGAGCAGGCCTGGGACAAGGGGACACAGGCAGCGCGAGGCCCAGGGGCCTGGAAAGGGAGCGCTCAGCTCCAGGGCAGTGCTGTGGGGCACGAGCAGCATGGAGGGGCTCGGGCAGCTGCCATGGACTACACGTGTGCCAAGTGCAGCGATGCCCCAGGCAGCCCCGACGAGAAAATGCAGAGGCAAAAGGTCCTCCGCAGCCGTCTCTTCTGTGGGGGCTGCAGGCACCTGGCTCGGGGATGGAGGGAAAGCAGGGATGCCTGAGCACGGTTCGGTCTTGAAGCCTCAGAGCCTGTTTTATCTCCAAACACATTTTCCGTCTCTCCCCTTAGTGCAGGGCAGCCACTAGAAATGGAATCTCACCTTGGGTGTCATGAAGCACCCGTGCCTGGCTGGCCATGTGTCCAGCTTCAAAGGGAAAAAGGCAGCGTCTCCCCCAGGATACCCAGACCTATCCCTGGACCATGATTTCAAACCTCCAGGGCATCTGGCTCCCTCGCTCTGCTTCCCGGGCATCTGCTCCTACGCTATAGGCAAAAGCAGCAACACTTTCCGTAGGTCTTTATTTTAAGTCAAGGCAGCCCATTAACACCATGTTGCGACTGACTTCAGAGCCTGGGGTGCTGCCAGAGCCTTAGAAATCTGAGTCTTAACAGCGAAAAGCCTTATTAATGTCTCCTTCACTCTGCAGGGCAACTCGGACGGTTCTCCGTGGTGGAAGCTTTATCACCCTTTACCACACGCATAGCTGCTTCTGTAGCTTCATCCTGCCTGTGATCTTGAGAAGGAAATATCTGCGGACTCCCCTGGCAAGCCCGTGATAGTCCAGACTGTAGCTCTGCATCTGCGCCCCAGAGCATCAGTTCCCCCGCTCACATCGCCTTTGTCTTCCACGGGCCATTCGGGATAATGACATTGATCGGTTATCGTCTTTATTCCTCCAGAAACCAATAAAAAGCATCTGTGCTTTAGGCAGAGATGAGCACAAAAAGATGGTCCTTGCCATGAAAGGCTTAGCCTAAATCATATGTGATAGAAGATGAAGGATAGACTGGAGAGAGGATGAAATGAGGAGGGACAGTAGTTGCAGCAGTGCAGTCACACGTTGGCTTCTTTTACAGATCTTATCTTTCAACAACTCAGACAGATTTATTGCAGAAAGAGGTTGATTTTAATTGCGATTTTGTAAGTTTTTATTCACCACTAACGAGGACCGAGACAGAAACGAAGGGCAAGAACTGAATGGCTAGAAATGGTTGAGAATATTTCGAATCCAAACCAAAACAAAGGAGGCAAGTTTTTCACTTTCATTATTTCCTTAGTGCACGCGCGCTCCAGCCGCGGCAGCGGCCGCAGTTTGCGCCGTGCCTGGCGAGTGGCAGAGGGGAGACTCGTGTCTTCCTAGCGCGGCCGCCCGGGGGGAGGCGGGTCAGCGGCCCCCCAGGGGAGGGCCTAGGGGGAGGGGAGCCCGGCAGCGAGCCCCTCCTTTGAGGCCGCTCTCGGCAAGGGCTGCGTCCTGCGGGCTGCAATGTCGGGGCAGGTGCCCGGCTCGCAGCGCTGGTCACGGCTCCCTCGCGCTGGGTGGGCCCCTGGCGGTTTCTAAACAGCGTGCTCTAAACCTCCGGCGCTCACCGCTGCTCACGGACCGTCCACACGGCCATCCATGAACAGAGCGAGTTGGATCCCGGTATATAGCCGATGAAGAATGTGGGGCAAAGTAAGGGAAAATATTTTACAGGGTCATGAGTGAAATCTCATTTTGGGTATAGCAGAGAGTTGGACACCCATGTTCAAGAAAAGTCACACCGAAACAGAGCCGATAGGAGACTGAAGGTGATCGTACGAGAGCTTGGCTTTGTTAGCCCAGCAAAACAAAGCCGGAGGAAAGGGATTTGATTGCAGTCTATAAATACATGCGCGAGTAAATATGGCAGTCAGACAAGAGCTATTTCAGCCGAGGGACAATGCTAATACCAGAACAAAGACATAAACAGGTCCTGAGTCAATTTATAGTGCAAATTGCTAAAAGACATTTCGTTCTTCTAGCCGCTAGATTCTTGGGGGCCCTTCCAAAGGAAGAGTGAGGCATGTAACCCAGCGGCCTTTCCAAGGGGCCACGGTGAGTGGGTAACTATATGACTATATGGCCAGCCGTAGCAGCAGGGACAGGGCCAGCCCCAGCTCCTCGGCAGAATTTCCGTGATGCCCAGCAGAATCAAAGCGGGCCGAGCATCCATCGTAACAGATGATGAGGGAAAAGTCAAGTAAATAGAGCCACGGTCAAAGCTGTTCTGTCACTCAAAGTGAACGCTAAGGATACTCCTTCACTGCCGCATTGTGGATTCGCCCAGGGAAGCAGGTTAAGGGAACAGAAAAACTCTCCTCTGAGATACAGAGGTTTTCCCTTACGTTCCTGTGGAAGGCACCGTCCACCCCCGCAGGGCTCGGGGCAATATCCATCTCTTTGCTCGAGCTTTTAAGTGCTCTCCGGACTATTTTTTGCATCGGGCCACGTGAGTTTATGGAGTTCTTATTTTTAGCCCTACAGTGGGATTTGTTGACTCTGTATTTCACATGTGGCAAGTACCAAAGTGCCAAGGTGACAGAAGTCTTTTAATGATCAGTCAATAAATGTTACAGTCAATAAATGCTGCAGTCAATAACTGTCACTGCCTGCCTTACACTTAGCATCTGCACCCGTCCAGCCCTCATGATCCCAAACATTACCTTACATCCGTTCAGATTACAGATCTGCGGATCATCACCGGCTCTCTTCAGACTCCCTTCTGACACAGTGTGCAGCAACGGGCTCTCCAAGGACACTCCTTGGAAGGGAATGAACACAGAACAAACAGGACACAGCTCCCCAGGACTAGAGGGATGTGGAGCTTCTAGAGAGGGTCCAGCGTAGAGCGACAAAGATGATTAAGGAAAAGGATGAGGAAAGGCCAAGTGAGCTGGGCCTGTTTAGCCTGGAGAAGACTGAGAGGAGATCTGAGTAATGTGTACAAATACCTGAGGGGAGAATATAGGGAGGAGAGGGCCAAATTCTTCTCAGTGGTGGCCAGTGATAGGACAAGGGGTTATGGATATAAATTGAAACCCAGGCAGTTCCATCTCCACATGAGGAGGAACTTCTTTTCTGTGAGGGAGCCCTGGAACAGGCTGCCCAGAGAGGTGATGGACTCTCGTACTCTGGAGATCTTCCAAACCTGCCTGGATGCCACCCTGTGCCCCGTGCTCTAGGGGTCCCTGTTGGGGCAGGGGGTTGGACTAGATGATCTCTGGAGGTCCCTTCCCTCCTCAACCATTCTGGGATTCTGGGATTCTGTGACATGCAGAGGAACAAGTAGCTGAAGTTTCTGCCTCTCCTCAGAATCTCTGTGCATTTCTACCTTGTTTCTTCGTTTTTTGTGTGTGCTCTTTAGTGAACAGTTGCAAAAGAAAAGGCTCACCTCCTAGTCACTGATTAAAACCTGAAGGTTTTTTGGTGATGGACTTTGGGCTCAGACCTCTACCTTTTTCTTGTTAAGTTTCTGGAGTTAAAAGAAAAATCCTTTTTTGTATCCTTCCTCCATTTTTATAACCCTGCTCACTTGCCATTATTTCCATCGCTTTAAATTTTAGACAGATAAAACTACAAAGTATGCACTGAAAAACTGATAGTCATGTGCCAAGGAACTCAATAAACAACATCTTAAGAAACCTTGAATCTTAAGGATATATAAGTTAACAAAAGCGGAGGTAGGTTCACAGGATCACACCATAGCTGATTAGAAAGGAGACACAGGGCAGTCACTGACATGTTTGATTTCCTAGAAGCCCCAAGCTTGGGTAACAATGTCATTCCAAAGAGTGACATGCAAAGAAGCCATGCCTGAGGTCTGCCCTCATTTCGTTTCTGCTGGCATATTTCAGATATAACCCCATGGAAACTGTTAGCCCATTTTAAAATGACCCATATGAGGAGATACTCAGGCCTTCATTACTCAGTGACCTTGCATTAAACCTCATATTTCCAGGAACGTAATGGGATATTCTCACCTTTAGAGACAGGAACTGCATTACAAAACATTGTAAGAACCCTGGGCTGAAGATTGTCTGAAGTTTTTGTGTCCATTCTCCTTTCTGGTTTGAATATTGTTTCTTAGGCTCCCAGCAGAGAGTTTCTATATTTATGTAAGGCTTATTTTAAAAGGCAAATCTGCAGTCGGGGTTTCTACATCTTTTAGCTGGTGTCAGAAGTCATATTTCAGCTTAGTAACAGAAATAGCTACGAAATAGAAAGACAGTGAATAGGTAAGATAAAATCTCTTTAATTAAGCAAAGTAGAGTTCTTTTTTTCCATGGTTCATCTTGGATTTTTTAGGGCATCTTCAAAGCGCTGCAGATCTATATGTATTTTCACAATGTGAGATACGATGACTTGGTGTGATGATATTTATATCTTATATTCTTCAGCAACTGATATAATGAATTAGTTCTACATCTAGGGACTTTTCACTTTGGAGGGTGTTCAACTCGTCTCTCCTAATCATCGCTCTGTCCAGTGAACCAGACCATGAGGAAAGCTGTGCAGGAAGGGCCTCCTCTTTCACTAATTGGAGCAGACTTGGAAACCAGAGGCTTTCCCAGGAGCATTGCCTATTTTTCTCATAATTACTTGCATATTCAGTTCAACGGCAAAACAAGTCCATAATTGTTCAGTTCTGGAGTGAAAAGTTTCTTACCATGTCTGTTTGTCAGGAAAAACAAAACACGTGCACTTACTAGATCAGTGCTAAATCAGTGCTCTCTGCACCGATTTTTCATTAGGAAGTGCGTAAAACAATAACTAAAGGACATTAAGGGAAGGAAGCTGGGTAGTGGTATTCCTTAATGCATCCTCGTTAGTACATGAGAAGCAAGATTTTTTCCACTGTTCAACATACAAATTGCGTTTACCTTCTAATCACACCAATTTAGGTAATCTGAGGTGGTTTAACGTTCAGATATGTTTTGCAAGCAGTTTATGTTTGATGTGCAACCCACAACCGTACTGACATCATCTTTAAACGCAACCACCCGCGTGGGGCCAGACCCAAGGGAGGGCCTCCCGCTCGCCGCCTGCCATAACCCATGCCCACACGGATCCTAGACGTGGCCCCGCTCTGCCGCTGCGGATTGAATGTCGCTGCTTAATGCCACCGTGAAGACACAGCACCACCAAAATAACCTGATCGAGTTATTTAACCTTGCGCATACGTACAAACGTATACAAAAAGAACGGGGCAGGGAGGCTAAAAAAAAAAGGTGAAACTGAGAGTAGTCCCTGCAAAACTAAACATCTGAACCAGTTTTCTCCAGATTTTGTCCCATTCAAACTAACAGCACTGTCCAGACCAATAATAATTATTTTAACACCATTTCATTCCAGCATATACACATTTATGTCTGCTGTGCAGAAACCTTTTGAAAAAAAAAAGGGTTATTTCGTTAGTTGATATAGAATTCAGACACTAAATTTATGCACAAGAAAAGAGATAGGACTGTTTAAAGTACAAAGTATGAAACTTTATGTTATCTTTTTTCAAAAGACCTCATCATACCAGACCAATTTCATCTGTGGGAACTTCAGGCTGAAGCTTTTATTGGCAAGAAGAATAATCCACAGTTTTGAGCCGTATAATATAAAATACACGCCCTGTTTGCTTCCATGCAACAGCTCCGGTTCGGGAACTGGTCACAGCAATCAGGACACTTGCAGGACACAGGCTTCCTCAGGACTCCTCTGGCTGAGATTTCAAGCTCAGGCAACTTAACCAACATGAAACCGATCACGCCAGCCATCAGAAAGCAGATCTTCCTGCCCCGTTCCAGTTTCAACTTTTTGTTTCTGACTTTAAAGCTATTTGAAAGTTTAACTTAAATTTTGTGTTATTTTCTAGACTGCTTACAGGAAAAACACAATCAGCCGCTGTCATGCTGTATGGCTGCACTCTGGCTGTATGGTGCTCAGACCAACACAGAAATAAGTCTTTTGGGTCTCTTGCGTATGTATATGGAACATTTCGAGAGAAAAGGCAAACATTTCAGAGAGCTAGGAAGGTCAGGAAACAGCAATGTCAGCTGAAAACTCAGAGAAAGCATCAAAAGTTGCTATTTTTTTAGAAGTGGAGTCCAGCCATTCACCACCTCGCTGAGCCTGCACGTAGCCTCTTTGCAGAGAAGATATTTTGCCCCCCATATGCACTGCTCTGTCCTGCCTCCTTCTGTCCCATCCGTGCAGAGGGGAGACCCAGGGAGTAGCTGAGCATAGAGGAAGAGTCAGAGCGACTCAGGAAACACTGATGCAAAAGGACCTTTGGTCTTCCCGTCTCTGGACTTCACTTGATTTCTCTTGCATGAAAAATACAGAGCAAGAACTCCAGGGGAACCTTATAAGGATTTTCCTTCCAATTTCTCTCCTATTGATTTTAATAAATGAAGAAATAACTCACATGCAGGGAAAATTGTTCTCAATCTATCAGGACTTTGGATATTGATGTCAATAAAGATTAGGGTTTAGACAGAAGTTGCAACGACTTCATTAATATAGCAAATGCAATATGGTGTTTGGACCAGAGCTAAACATATTGCATACTTAAAAACCAACAATTCATACTAACAAAGTAGTGAATTTTGCGATTACTTGAGGACTTTATTTATGCCCTTTCAGCCAGCATCCAAGTCTCTTCAAAGGCTTAAGCAGGACTCCCGCTGGTGAGAGGTATGGATCCAATAGTCTGTCGCCACATATGCTTAATCAAGCATTCCACAGAGCAGCCTGCAGCACATTTGACTTAAACATCAAGCAGCTACAAACTGACCTCATATTTTTTATTCACTACCTATGCATATTCAGTGGGATCTTTGTCTAAACAAGAGTAAGGGCAGAACTTCTGCCCTAACTTTAGTACCACTTTAATATAATTAAATATTCTGTGTCTTAACTGGACAATCTTATTCTCCTGGAGGAGTATTTCTTAAAAAGGTGCAGCAGGACTACACAGGGAACAGCCACTGTTCCCTGTAATGAGAGTGTCAAAATCTGAGCCCAGGGCATTTCACTTAATACTTTGCACCTTGTCATTTACAAAGTACAAGACAGGATTTGCTTTGATTTGAGGTATATTTTAGTGCTATATTTATTAAATAATATAGTTTTATCTGAAATTCACATATATTTTGCAGCAAAATAACCTCATAAAAACAGAAAGAGAAATTATGGCACTTCATACCTACAGAAGTACAAAATTGCATATAATTTAGCTTTTTCCATCAAAAGAGAAAGGAAACCAACAAAACCCAACAAACTAACTTAAGAGAATTCAACTTTTCGTAGCCAAATCATGTCCTTTTATGAAGTCTGTAAACACTGGATGCTATCTCTCATAAGCAGATTTAGCATCAACAAAGATACTTAATTGTTTAGTGTAAAATAGAGCTGTATATAGTTTAGGTATTGTTTAAAGCCAAGAAAGAATTGTTTTAAGTTAGGAACCTAAAAATAAAATGACTGTCACGAAATGCTCGCTTTTTGACTGCTGCCCTTTGGTCTGAAGTCTAATAATAATAATAATAATAATAATTAAAAAAAAAGCCCCTATGTGCTACGACTGTATTTCCTGTAACATATGTTCCTGATTGAAGTACTTAACTAGCACAGGATGTGCTCGGATGAAGCGGAAGCTGCTCCTCTAAACGGCCAGTGGAGCTCCCAAAATAAAGCGGAGACGAGGCTGCCAACCGCAACGCCGTTAAAGCCCCGGCCCTCCCGCGGGCAGGGATGCATTAATGCACTGGCGGGAGGAGCACTCCCTCACCTAGCCAAATGAGCGGGATATTCAGCCAATAACGTCGATAAATAATGTAGAATAAAATGAGATCTGCAGACTTAAAGGCTTTAAACTATGCAGTCGGGCAAGTGGTTCCGTTTCCAACATAGGCATTAGTTAACCACAAATGGTTTAAAAGCAGAGGACGTGACACGAAGGAGTGACAAAGGTTGTTTGGGGAGGGAACCCTTCACGGGAAGGGGTTGCTGCTCTCGCTCTTGCAAGGCCCTTTTTCCCATGTGGGAGGCTGCATCTGGAGCACGGCACCCTGCTTGGGGCTCCCAAAATAAGCCTACAAAAGACTTAGTAATGATCTATAGTGAGTTTGTCAGGACTGAAAGCTTAAATTAGTATTTAGAAAAAGTATTTAAATGCCAAGGATTGGGCAAAAAAACACGGCCTCAGGTTGTGCCTGGGGAGGTTCGTGCTACATGGAAAGAGTGGTGAAGCCTTGGCACAGGCTGCCCAGGGCTGTGGTGGAGTCCCCGTCCCTGGCAGTGCCCAAGGAATGTGCAGATGAGGTGCTCGGGGACACGGTTCAGCAGGCAGGGAGTCAAGGGCTTCCCATTGGACTCGATCATCTTGAAGGTCTTTTCCAACCATAATGATCTCTGTGACTCTCTGAAAAATCCTTGGGGTTCTGACTTAGAAGCCTTGCACCTTTCCAGTATGAATAACCCAACTAAAATATAAAAATAAGTCTTGATGATTCACTGTCAATAACTTATGCGTTGTGATGACTCTAAATTTAAGCATTTGAGTCATTATTGAAAAAATATTAAGAATAACAATGGATATATGTGCCAATGAACTATATGTGCTAATAGTAAGAATACAAGGAAGGAACAAGATCCAGTAAACAAAGCATACAACCTACAAAAAAAAGTGTTTCAAATCTTCAATTACATGAGAAGTCTATAGCAAATCTTTTAAAATCATGGAAATAATGTGTTTTCCAGGTCTATAGAGCATTGATGAGAAATAACAGGTTTAAACTATAGAAAGAAAAATTCAGATTAGCCAGTGGGAAAATGTCTTTACAGCTTTCCTGAGGAGATAGGTGTAATCTAGCATTATTAGTAATCTTTAAGAAAACACATGACAAATACCTGTCAGGAGTAATGTATCTATCCATGTTCCTGCTGGGAACAGGGAGATGCATTAGATGAACTTTGATATCCCTTCAAGCTTAATGATTTCAAAAAGAAACTTCATTTTTCAAGCATAGGAATAAAAATATATCACACAGTCAAAATACAATCTGAAATAGCTATGCAAAGCTGCAAAGTCAGAGATCAGTACGTTTTAGAGGAAAACACAGCTAATTGCTCTTATTATTTAATGTGATAGTATTTGCTAAAGAAAACCCATTGTAATCACCTCGACATTAAAAAACGTATAGGAATAAGCTCAAGGCTCAATCCTACTGCACAGTACTGAACAAGCAGATGAAAGATGAGCCAGTTATCAGCTGGAGCCTCCGTGACTATGACTAAAGATGTGGCCTGCATTACGGAGAAGGCCAAGCTAAATAATCATCACTCACTTCTGGTCTTAAAATGCAAAGAATAAGCAGAATTTCTCCTTTGTCATCCAAGAACAGAAAGACCAAGACAACTACAATGATTATTTACTTTTTTTTTTCCAGGATTAAAGGTTACTTTTCAAAATTAGCTCCAAAGACAAGCATATTGCCTTCAATTCTTCAGGAATTTTCAGGTAAAAAATAGAAACAGAAGAACCCCAGTTCGCTGGCATGTCTTTCCAGATACCGGAACTAGCAGCCCGGGCTGAATCCCCAGGTGTTAGCAAGAGGCTCCCTTATTTCCTTAGCGAAATAATTCCAGGCAACCCACATCTTTCCTTCCTCTTCCTGTCAGCTATTTGAAGAAATGACCTCACCCAGGTAGCTAATAAAATCACACAGCTCAAACGCTTGCTGTGCTGAGCTCAGGGATGTTCTCGGCTCCCTCTCCCAGTAATCCTTTTTACAGTGTCCTCTTACCAGTAAGATGAGCTAGATGGAGTTAACTTCATTACAGAGCTCGGCCAGAAATGGATTCTGCTTCCTGTCACATTCCCAGCAGTGAAGGATTCTGTCCAGCTTTTAACTGCAGAGTTAAAACCAGGGCATACATATGAACTACACGATTTTCATCAATCTGTATCTGTGTAATAGTAGCTAAAACTTTCATTTCTAAAATTCAGTATTTGAAGGCCAACTAAGAGTATAGAAAAAGTAATAAGTTGAAAAGTGCGTATATAAAGGTCTTTAAAAAATACCCAAAGATAACCAGAATTCAAACAAAAAGTTTTTTTTTTTTTTAAATCACTAAAACAATTTAAATAAAAAGAACTATGTTTGCCAAAAATTGCCCTCAGTGGTACCAAGGTATTCGGCAACTCTTCATGCTGACTTTTCCCTAGCCTCTGGCCGTGCGTGCAGCCATCCTGTTCGTATACACCGAAGCTGCAGCACAAGTCGAACTTACCCCATGCCTCTATTTGCTTGTCTACAATCAGAGAAAATCTGTGAAGAAACAAAAGGCTTTCAGTAGGTTGTAGCAAACTCACTGATGGCCAATTGATGGCTGCCTGAAGAATATCCCATCTACAAAGAGCTATTATTTCATATATTTTGTTGAAAGCTGAAATTGTATCTACAAATTATTTCTATATTAGGCATTTTACCAAGCACAAGCACATGTAGTAGCTAGGCACCAAAATCAGTAAATCAAGAGAAACCTCAGAACGAAGCCCAGACTATGTTCTTTATTTCCTTAATTTCAGCCACAGGGAACTTGGCTTTTCATCTTTCCCTCTTTCTTGATGTTCTCTCTCTCCTTCCTTCACATTTATTTTATTTATCCTGTGACTTTTTTATTCCTTTTTAGTATTAGTATTAGTATTAGTATTAGTATTAGTATTAGTATTAGTATTAGTATTAGTATTAGTTCCTTCTCACTTCTTCTCTTATCATTACAGGTAGTTACTGAAAAGTTTTTCTTAACAGAGGACTTTAACTGTATGTACAGAGAACTCAGGAATTAGTACTGCCAAAACCAATTCTGTAGCCAGAAGAGAACCTACCTCTTAGGTACCTATCTCATATTTTAAGGGATACAGAATGCTGGCAAAGATTAAATGCTAGTGAACACCTTGGCTTCTTTTGAAAAGAGCTTTAGGAGGAATGGGATGTTCTTCTTGGGGGAAAAAGAAAAAAAAGCTGTTGATATTTGGTCTTGTCTTGAAAACGAAACAATAACACTAGAAAAAAACCTTCTGTGAAGAAACTGTGACACTGGGCACGTACAAACTTCCTTTGCCCATTCTTTTAGGGAAATCAACACCTGAACAGATGTGTTGTCTAGCCTCATCTAGAGATGACGTTTCTTTGTTTGGAAAAGAAACCTGAGCTTTTCGTTCTCATTGCCTTTTGTTGTTGATGTTTCCATGCCTTTCCTTACCTTAGTAATTATCAGGGGTCTTATTTTGATGTAATAGCTCAAGCACGTGCTCAATTATACTTCATATAAGTGAACTACATACTGCTAGGTTTGCTCCGTATTGATGTATCTTATGCTTATGATGCTCTGTTTTACTTGGCAGTGGTGGTTTCTCCGACAGATAATTTTACATCCATAGCAGCTGACTAATCAGAAAGGTAACTTGGATGGTTTATAAAATCTAAGGCTCTTATTCCACCTTAAGGAGGAAGAAAAATGTGACTGTAAGTGCTCCGGATGCCAAGTGCGGAGACGAGAGCGTGGAAGGCGCTGCCGTAGCGCGGACACGCTGAGTCTGCACGTCCCCGCGCCGCTGGCATCCCCGAGTGTGCGCAGGCCTCCCGGGGCAGTATCCCCATACCGACATATGTATCCCCAGCAGTATCCCCAGCGGACGTGGGCGATCGCTGCGCTTGGCGGCCGGGAAGGTCCCTCGGGGCTCGGCACCTTTCTGCCCTGACGGGGTCAGAGGGGCAGCGCAGCAGGCGAGAGCGGAGGATCGTGCGCAACGAAGCCCCGGCCAGGCCAAGCAGTGGGCACAGATACAACAACTGCAGGTTAAAAAAGGAATGGTCTTGTGACTGCCGGACGTGAGCTCCACAGCCAGGCGCAAATGCCGCACGTTGATTCATCTCCGAGGCTCTGGAGCGCGAGAATAAAATATCATCAACAGAGTGCAAGCAGGCAACGTGGTTGTTTAAAAACACGGTTGAAAATAATGGCAAAAACGTGATGTTTGCCATTGATTTATTATTGATAGAGCAGCTTAGGGAAAAAAAAAAGCATGAATGGCTTTACAAATTGCTGTTCAAATACAGCAACAGCGCTCAGCTGTCTGGGTCACTCACCCAGACATTTAGTCCCACCCCCGCGATCCTTCAGGATAGTAACATGAACCCACTACAAAACATTACCCTCAAGTGTCAGCCTCCAGAAATGATTCACTCCTTTTGCGACACGGGAAGAGCTTCACATCGCAGTGGAAACGCAAGCAAAACAATAAAGTTTATTTGTAAGGTGGCAATGGAATGGATAGACAGATGGCCACCGTCAGAATATTTGAAGCAATAGATAAAACAGTTTTTAGCAAGTTTGCACTTCCTCTTTTTCATGCAAGTCCCTCAACCATGTATTAAGACATAAAATATCATAGAACATACAGTGCCAGTATAGATCAGAAACCCTTTCTACGGGGCATACTAATCTCTTCACATAACATAACGACATCCGCAGATCTGCTTACAATTTTCAAATCTACGTAGAGTTACGTCTTAGTCTTCCAAATGAATTTATGAATTGTAGCCTTCATCTTTCTTAGGACACATTCCTTTCATAAAATATCCTAAAAATGAAATTTGCAACTTTCCAACACGCAATAATATCAGCCTTTCCATGCACTGGCAGAGTTTCACCCACTTCTGACCTAGATTATAAGGTTTTCCAGCCAGGAACAGAGTCCATTCAAAGCTTAGTTCCCTGTCGGCACACAAAGAGAAATAAAAGACAGTTCTCCAGAGCAAAGAATAAGGAAACGCGTATTACTCATAAATGCTGTTTCAAATCCTCTTCAGCAATGAATCAAGCTTAAAAAAAAAAAAAAAAAGGGATTGGCTTAAAAATCATGAGATTTGAAATATGAATAAATTTGGAGTAATTTACCTGCCGTTGAGTTTTTGAGCCTCTAGAGTGTGCTCCAGTCATATTTTCAAGTTTTTCTTTACAAACTGCCATGAGTAGGAATTTTATTTCTAAGGAAAGATGAGGAGCAATTATAGTTGTAATAAATCAGAAGGTGAGGCCTTCAGAAAGACATCAAATTTTACAAAAAAGTGCTAACATTATACGATTAACAATTCTGCATAAAATTAGAAATGTAAGAGAGGGCAAAATCACCAAACTGACAGCAGAAGGTCTCCAAATGCATAAGCATTTTTGCAAAGTCAAATTTCATGTGTTGCCAAACAGCATGTTAACATTTGCAAATATCCACAGCTGAAGACTTACCGTTGTTTAAAAGAAAACAGATTTTTAAACAAGAGCTGAAGTTTTACGGAAAATGCCAAATATTGCGATAGGATCACGCACGTTATCAACCCTGCGTCTGTCTAACTTGCACATTAACTCAAGACCAAGGCGACAGGAGACGGCAGCGCCGGCCGGCTTCCGCAAACCCACGCTGACTCACCGGTGCCATATACAGATAAGGAAACAAGGCTCTGCCTTATGCATTACACGTGGTATATAAGCTAATAACCTCCTAATTTAGGGAGAATGGGTGCAAGTTGAAACCCAGGCAGTTCCATCTCCATGTGGGAAGGAACTTCTTTCCTGTGAGGGTGACAGAGCCCTGGAACAGGCTGCCCAGAGAGGCTGTGGAGTCTCCTTTTCTGGAGATCTTCCAAACCCGCCTGGATGCCACCCTGTGCCCCGTGCTCTAGGGGTCCCTGCTGGAGCGGGGGGTTGGACTAGGTGATCTCTAGAGGTCCCTGCCAACCTCAACCAGTCTGGGATTCTGTAATTTATCCGTCGGTTCTGCAATAAATGTATAGAACTAAGCATGGTGATACACATAAGTATATTCAGTTAATATTTGTTCATTACCATGACTCATTGACTAACTGAATGACTATAGGGTAATTTGACAATCCAGAAGTTTCTAGGCAGACGAGATCCTGTGCATGCTGTGCTTATGAATTCACCTCAACGATGATTTTATTCTCGAGGCCAAATCCATGTAAATCTGCACTCAACACGTGTGAAAATACGCACGTGCCATGTATCCTATCCTGTGCAACTTGACAGGATAGCACTTCAGATTCTCCTCACGCTTGCCATGCCACACGCGGATTGATGGAAGGTTTTGCCCCCCTCTTGGCCTGCAGCCCGATGGCTCAAGCCCTCTCCTAGGTGTTAGATGCTTGTCTGAATGCTCCTGCGTAGATGTGCACGTTGAGTCTGTGGCTTGCCGGGTGGGTGATGCAATGACCAAGCTACTGCAAGGAATGCCTTCTAATGACTTGAAAATCATCCCCAAAACTATCAGGTTAGCTTTTATGTAACTTAACCGCATAAATAGGTCTATTAGTGACAGCAGTATTTAATTTATGTCAGTAAATGGGGATGAAAGACCCTCCTTTCTTGCATAACACGAAAGCAATAACATCTAAAACCATTCCAAAAATAGATTCAATACTGGCATCACAGTACTCAACGTAAGTAATTGTTGAATTATAAATATGATTCCTTGATCATAAATCACACGGTCCTCACCCAGGTAAAATTCCCACGGGTTTTATCTGGAGACTTAAGTGTTTGCTTCAGGATTCGTGTGCACAGACCACGCGGTGTAAAACAAGCTGGAACGCAGGTGCTGCAGCTAACCTTCTCCTACAGCACGGAAACACCGATTTCCTGGAGGAGGGAAACCCGGAGCAAGGAGCAGCTTTTTTGGACTGTTAACACAAAGACGTACTTTTCCATCCAGCAAGCAGGCTGCGCCCTCCCTTCCTTGCACCCTCGCAAAGGGAGCTTTCAGCATGGGAAAGAGAAGGAGCTTAAGCACACTTCAGAAGCAAGCTCTATAATTCACGACAATTGTGAATTTCATTTTTAAAATAAAACGCTACTAATAAGCAAATCCCAAGCCAAAGTAATTTTTTTAGTTGGGCTACATGAGAATAGAAATCAGGCATTTTGAAAGCTGGTATTGCCTTCACAATGCATTTCATACCAGTACGACGTACGAACAGAGAACTGAAAAAATTACACTTTTATGAGCCAGCCAAAGGCAGAGTGCTGCTGAATGCAGATTGCTATTTACATGCATGCTGCTAAATAACATGTCCATGGAAAATTAAGTTTTAGAAAAAGGGGCACAATTTGGTCACTGTGAAGGATGCCAGCATTCAAAATGTTCGGTAGAGGAATCAATACAGAGCAAAATCAAATTGGGTCTGAAAAGTGTAAGTGAACGACAATATGGCATTATTTTTCAGCCATTGATCCTGCTAATGAATGAAAATAATTACTGCCTCATAGCTGTTAATTGCTACTCATAAGCGAAGCTTCCTAACAATATTCATCTGAGTTCCTGGGGGAAAGCTTAGACACTATCAAATTATTGTTGCATTCGTCAGTGTGTCTGCCAATGGCAGTGGAAGTCTGAGCATGAACTGCCTGAAGATTAACTTTTCCTTCTGCCACACAACCTGTTATCTTCAGAACTTGTTCGAATGCACTGATGATGCAAAGCCAAGACTGGCACCTTGTAGCCTCTGTTTTGTATTGCTTCCTTTACCAAAGCTTGCAAGCTCCTGCACCGTCCTTCACAGGGTGCTGCAATGAGCAAGCCTGTTCCTTTAGCCTCGTCTCACGCTGAAACATTCTCTCCTTCCCTCAGTTCATGAATCCCCAGATCTCTTTTCTCCTTCAAAGCTCAAGTCAGCTCCCCACTTATACACACACACAAATGCTTTCTGCATTATTCGTCCTGGACCCACATAAATCTTCATCAACATCTTAATATTACCCAGAAATATCTTACAAGTTTTTGTCATGGCTTGTTATGTTTTCGGCTTAAACACCAGACAACTGATTTAAGCCTGACTAATTTTTAAGTTCAAATATCAAAAATAAAAGGAAAAGTAGGTCATGAGTGCAGACTGTATTACCGAACATTTCCATCTGCAGAAAATTTAGGGCAAAAGTCCTGACCTAGTTATACATTTCCTTGCCCAATCGTAGTAGCATAGGTCACTGACTTTCTCCTAAAAACTAACAATAAGCCAGTTTCTTAAACATGATTATAAGTGAAACAAAAGGCCACACATCAGATTTTTTTTTCTGTTTCATCCATGTGACTTCTTTATCTTATGAAGTGTATTTGGGACAATAAGAACTTCTCTGATTCTTAAAGTTGCTGGTGAATACAACAAAATCATAAAAAAACCCTTCAACTGTCTACTAAAACACATGTTTTAGGTGGAATACTGTTCTAAGTCAATTTGTGCTTATCTGAGCAACTCTGCTGCAGATTTCTCTGATTTCCTGATCTATTCTTGTGAAACTCAGCGTGGAAGAACTTTGTTTTGCTTTTTTACCAGATATGCCCAGGAGAAAGAAACCAAAAATGAAGCGACTTTTCTAACATGCTGAATACTCCATGATCTCCTTTTTCCCAGTCCTCCCACAACTATCAGCATCTCTAAACACCAAAGCAGCCATATGTTGACACAGAATGTTCCTTTCTTTCAAAAACATGTCCTTTCATCTCCATTGACTGCAGGCACAGAAGTTCAGCCTAACAAGCTAGTTCCACATTTGTGTCTAGACACACACGCTTGAGCGTATTTCATGTCCATAGATGGGCTCTTGGCTCTCCGCACTCCTGACCATCTGTTGGGAGGGCACGATGCCCGCTTCGAAGTTAGTCAGAATTTCTCTCAGTTGGCAGGGGAAGGGGATATATAGTCCTGCAAGTGACATCTGTTCTAGCAGAAGCCCCTTTGAACAGTGTTTCTGTTTAATCTCGGGCACACTTGTTAAGAATAGTGTTTAAAAGACAAATTAATTAAAAAAAAAAAAAAATTGGAAGGAAAAAACCCACAATGTTGGTGAGCTTAAGGGTACATTTCACAAACCCATAGAAAACTCTCTCAGTATTAAAATGTTGGGAATATTGAAGGGAAATTGCATGCAGCCTGGCTACATAGCCATGGCAGACGAAGACACTGAGGGATAAAGTGAACTACAAAGCACTCGCTATAACAGAACCAAGGCAACAGCTGTGCTCTTAAAAAGAGTAAAAACCAAATTGAATGGTCAATAAGATAGTATATAATGCCTTTTCACATGGAAGAAAGACAGGAGAAAGAGCAAGCCACTCTACAGTCTTAAAAATTCCTACTGATTCTATGAGGCACGTGGCTGGGGGTGAGGGATGGGGAAGAAGGGACATTAAATGATGTAGATGGCCTGTCTCCTGCCCACAGCCTCAGAGTACTAGGCCAGAGTGGTTCATCCAGAAGCTGAACCTATAATACAGAGCCAAAACTGTAAAATCCCCTAATACTCATGAGATTCCTACAAGAGAACTAGAAGTTTCTAACAGATACCTCCCAAACAGACTTCAAAAGTACAACCAAGAAGGGTCAGCGAAACCACAACAGAAGAAGAAAAGAGACAGGGATTTAGAAATTAAGAAATGAATATGATTCAATGAGTGTTCTGCCTGACATGGTCAATGAAAGGAGAAGATACGTTCCAAAAGACATAAATTTAGTCTCAAGACCCCATTGACTGTATTGGCTGAATCTTCTGCCCACTAACACACGCCTCACGTGTAGGGATTTACACTGCAAATATCTAAATTTGGGTCTCTGAATCAGGAACTGACTCCCATTCTGAAAGTTCCGATTGGTGATCGGAGATGAGTTAGCGTGGAGGGGTGTTTCATCTCAGCCTGGAGCTGGGTTGAGCTATGACAAGCACTAAGAAAAGCATTGGCACCCAAGAGCTTCTCAACACAGTGCACAACTTATATTCATGCAGCATCCTGGCTCCTTGGGACTATTGATGAAAGCCCTGCCTCCCCTCAGAGATTTTTGATTCTGTTGCAACAAGGGCTCTGTTGGTTGGAGAACAACTGTTGAACTGCTGGGCCCATTTTAAGGTAGGCCAGAAGTGTTTTGGGGTTACCCTGATTTGCTTGGCTGCAAATTGCAGAAATTCAGCAGCTGCTACATGAGCAGCTGAGCAGTCTCTGCAGTGGGGGCGGAAAACCGCGTGTCATGGAGGGGAATGGACAGCGGGGAGCAGGAAGAGTCACAGCCCCACAAGGTGAACGTCACCCTCGAGTGAGGGGCCTCACTGCTCCTCCTCCCAACACGCGGCCATTGTAACTACCTAACTCCGAGCAATAGGGTAGCCCGGTTACCTTTCCTGCAATGTATGTTTAATGATAATTGTGAAGTTTAGCTATAACACATGTATCACACGGGAATTACACCTCTATTGAAAAAAAAAAATACTAGCATAAAATACAAGCTCCTGACAGTTATGGGTTCTTTCCCACATAAGATTTAGGGGAAACTGAATTACTCTCAGTTCAACGTATCATGGTAAAGCCATGGAAATCCTGAGTACAAGTGAGTCAACATATCCAGGCAAATAAGATGTCCCAAATCTAGTCTTGACGCTGCTGAATTAAACTTGAATAGTGGAACCTACTACCACCTAAGGCCTGCCCTGGCAAGCTCTTTACTGCTTGGTCTGAATGTTGCAGAAAGGTGCCTAGAGGCGAGGAACATAGAGATGGGCTCGCATAAACATCAGGATTTTTCTTCTCAAAGCCCATTTCCAGAGCACATCCCATTCATCCCAGACTTGTACCGTCTCATGCCCAAACTCTCTAGCCAAATCTACTTTCAGCAGCTCTGCTGTTGTATTTTCTACGGACGTGATTCCCTGGTTCTTTTTACAATTGTCCAGTGAATTTCTCAACCAATATTCTTATTTTTAATCAGTTATTCAAACTTAAAAGCTTAAATATACCCTCTCTTTAACGCAAGCCATATATATTTTGGGGAAAAATCATGCAAATTCTGAGATGAGGTTCCAAACACATGCAGTACATGCATATTTTTAACTTCTGAGTTCATGCACTTCAACACAATTAGCCTAGAGATGTTTAAAAATATCAACAGTGGCATGCATCCATTTTGTCTCGAGCACTTTAATGGAAACTGAAGGTTGAGCAGACATGGAAAACAAATTGCCAAGTGTTTGGTCAAGACTGAGACAGACGGGAAGCGCGCTGATTACCAAGAGTATTTCTGCTGCTGTCTTTGCCATTTCTGTTGTTACAGAAAGACTTTGATCCTTCAATCTGGTACCATCACAAACCATATGTTAGTTCGAAAAGCTGACTGTGATGTGAAACACTGCAAAATCTCAACTTCAGATGTTTTAATCCCCCCAAACTGCCTTGGCTCCTAGATAGCACAACTTGAGGGGGAATTCCAAGTCGGGGTGAGGAGCTTTAGATAGCAGACTCTCCTCCTTACCACCTCCCCAGCAATTACGGACGTGGATCCACTCGGTCTATGGTCATGGCAGCCGTGTATGAGCGAATTAAATTGAGAAAAGAAGAAAATCCGCAGTCTACGGTTGTTCAGATGGGAGTTCAAAACATCCAACATGCTGCATTGACCCAATGGTGGCCCTGGAGGAAGGAGGGCATCCTACAGCACTCCTGCTTCTGAAGCTATGGGCCTTGCTCTGAGCTGCCCCAAGGTGAGCGCTGGCCATTAGTTACCTGTATTGTTCCTTCAAAAGACAGAGGAAACTCTTCCCATAAGCAAGAGCAAGAGGGGGCCTTCCGCTCTTCTTCTGAAGAATGGCTGCAGTACCCAGCTGGTGAGAAAGCAAGGTCATACTCCTCAAAAAAAAAAAAAGAAAGATTTTGAAAGAGAAAAATATCTCATCTGATTTATGGGTCAAAAAGCAATCATTTAGGTTATGCTCTAGGAAAACTTCATTATAAATCATCAAATGCATCAACATAGCCAAACTCACTGGAAACGGGTTAATAAACATTACATTTTATTGCCAAAATTTTACATAATTTTTTACATAATTTTACAGTCATGGAAATTAAGTATCATCTCCTTTATTTTTGTTTCTATTCCTTTTATATAACTATCTGTCACAACTCCCTGAAATTCTTTCAATACCAAATTGCTTACAGCACCAAATTTGGTGTTTATTTGAGCAAAATGTCTCTCCTCCATAGATAGAGCTTTGTTTTCCTAGCATTTCCTTAAGGAAAACCGAGGTATTTCTCAAACATAGAGAAAACTTCTTGTAGCGTTTTGTATTTTGCGTCGTCTTTATTTTGACAGCTGTGTTGTATGCTTCATGATAGGAATAAAGGAGTTTAAATATCAAAGAGTTATTGAGGTTCATATGTCAGTCAGACAAACTGGCAAGGTTTTGTCTATGTACTCCTGTGTCTCCAGTATGGCAGTAAGCAGTTCATTACAAAGCTTGGGGAATCACAGACTCCCAGCATTTCCCCTATACTTGGTTTTCCCAGTAGATTCGTATCTAAGACCAGACTCATAGAAGTTTCTAAGCAACTAACTTCTATTTTGAAGTAAATTTCAGCTGCTGTCAACAGGAGCAAGGAGCTTATGTAGATCTGGCCCTAGGACGTAAGGAGTCCGTGACAGTGCAGGAACTAAACGCGACCTCCGGTAACCCAGGCTGGGATCCTATTTACTTGAACGCTCACCAGTTTCTCAAATGGTTGAAGGCTAAGGCTGCTTTGCAAGCTTGGCCATCCATCTGCATAACATGCTACGCAGACAGTTATTCCCCACAAACACAGAAAAAAATCACATGCATTTCAAAAAGGTAACACGTTTTAGACACTTAATGGCACTATCCATCATTTTAAAACCTGGTATGGCTAAAGATTTCAGCATTAACCTTCACGCCAGCATGTGATGTCAGATGGTCTCTTATGTCCCATCTGATTGCTTAAAATATCCCACTGCCATTCCTTTGGGCTTACACAATTACTTTATGTTGATATAAATAATGGCTGTGGTTTAAGCTCCCCTGCAAGATGCTCCATAAAGCTCGCCAGCTCCAATTGCGTAAACATCTTCAGAATGGCCACACAAAAACAAAAACAAAACAAAATGCATCTCGTTCCTCCCAAAATGTCACAGTACTTGCCATAAGAAGTCTAGGCAACAAAAGGAATATCTGTATGTTAGAATCCTAAGCTTTGCGGTAAGAAGGCCACTGCTCCCGCTGGAGTGATAGCACCTGCTGGAATAAACACTGCTATAAGGAGATGCTTAACCTAGAGTTTTGCATAGCTGAAAGTTTTTGCTTTCAGGCCAGTGTTTATTCTGCTCAATGTATTTTCTGCTCAAAATTGTGTTATTTGGCCTAATACACCCAGCAGGTACGGGAACCCGCACTGACGTTGCAGGGAGGGCAAAGCCCCCATGGCAGCAGCGTGGCCAGCGGGATGCGTGACCGGGCCCTCCTTTCCATGCAGCCGACACGGGTTTATCTAGTGGGAAGGGCCAAGCTGACCAAAAAAAGCCAGCACTTTAGTCTGGCGCTGTTTATCTGGGGAAGGTAAGTGGAAATTCAAAGTAATCAGAACTTGAGTGCTGCAGAGGAGATGGCACTGGTGAAGGACAAAGTGCCTACAGACACTGCAGCTGTTTAATCGGTTTTAAACACGTGTTCGCCATTTAAAGTGTTTAGCATCTGCTAGAGATTCCAAAAAACACATTATGCTTCTCAAGATTAAGTGTATTTTTTTGTAAAAAGAAGATGGAACAAGTATATAACCCAAATAAATGACAGAAAGAGACAATAATTATGGATTCACATGACCTTCAACTAACATCCACCAGACTCTCCCACTCAGTATTCAGTACCATGCAGATGAGACCCAAAAGCTTTTCAGGGTACATATAGGACTTGTATTTCTGCATAGATGTGTGACATATCTCTCTGTATCAAAGGGACTTTATTTTTAGCAAGCCAGTAGTTGAAGCAAAAGGTCTTAATCAAGCAAATGAGACATTCATTTAATATGCCAGAATGGAAAAAATATATATGCGTAAGACAAGAAGTTACTTGTTTGGATGAATTTCCAAATGATGCCATTACAACATCCTCCTCCCGATTCTGCCATTTAACCATTTCATACTTGAATGAACCACTAACATATTTGACTATTTAACATAAGAAAATACATTTAAAATAATTTCCTGTTTTGAATAAAATGATTTCTGACTGTAGACTTAATGTATCTCCATTAACAGTAGCAAAAAAAAATCTGTATCAAGTACAAAAGTGCCTTTAGGTCTGATCTGCTATAAATACAAACTGATGGACAATGGGCAGCTGTGTTTTATACCCAGGGAAAATCTTACTCTACTCCTTCTTTACAGAAGTGATGACTTATGTAAAAAAATGTATCTGTTTATAAATTCACCTAGCAACAACGAGTCTCTGGGAGCTGAATCCCTGTTCTTTTAATAAACCAGATGGGGAAGAAAATGACTTAATTCTGTTCTAAGTAACTACATGCTGGTATTTTTCTACAGATTTCAAAGAGTTTAAGAAAGTTAGAAAGAACGGGATCTTTTAAAATGTACTCTCTTCCATGCAGCTCCTTCTCACATTTTGCCTTCTTAAGCTTCATTACATTCCATGTTTCTTATAACACATATTTATTTTGCCCAGAATGTACTACCATTGCCAAAATGCTTGCTGTTTGTAGCTCTTAATATTAAAAAAAGGAAAATTGGACAACTAAAACAGTCTGGGATCTAAGTCTGATTTCATTTTTTTTTCCAAAACAAAGACACATTTTCGTGGAAATAAATATAACTTTTTATTTCAAATCCCATTCAAATATATGAGACAGAGGCCAGTCTGTAATTCTCAACAACTAGTGAAGCTGTCCTCACAGATGCACAGGAGTTCAGCTTATTCAGGGAGACTCTGCATTGTAATAAAGAGGGAAATGAGACAAGCTATGAAACAGTTATTATTTTAATAATTATATTTAATCCTTTATCTTTGAGAACACTGCACACTTAAATACTTTCTTTCCTATATAAGCAGCATAGTGCCAAAACCAATCCCACATGTATTTTGTCTCTGTGTTATTCCAGTGTTCAGAAAAGGCATCACTGTCACAGCACTATCACCTTTGGAGGGAAGGTATGTTTATTCACTTGCTTTTAACCCATTTTCCAGCCAAGAATCCTCATGGCAAAGGCAGCAAAGGGTGTCCTGGGCAGCATCAGCAGTTGGAAGGACCGTTGCCAGCAGGTCCAGGGGTGCCTATTCAGCCCTGGTGAGGCCACATCTGGAAGGCCGTGTCCACCTCTGGCTGCCCAGCACAAGACACGGACCCTCTAGAACAGGGGGCTGGATCAGAGGGTCTCCGGAGGTCCCTTCCACACTCAGCTATTCTAGGATCCTCTGTATAAAATTCTAGACACTGATCAAATGGAATCTGCACAACTGTCTACACTTTCCCAACAAATCCCTGCTGTTACCTATTTAGTTGTAAACAACGGCACAAAATAGACAACTGTCCAAGAAACATGGACAACTGTCCATGAATCAGATAAACCTTACTTTACAGTATAAATAAGGATGTATAACTCCCCAAAATATTACTACAGATTCTGTTTATGCATACTGCTCGGTTTAACCAAGTGCTTATTTTAATGTTTTAATTAAACGGATACAAACATCCATTAGCTAATTCCACGTGAGATAAATTTGCTATTATCCGATCAGGATCACGCTAATGACAACTCTAAAAGTGTAAGTGGGAGTGTGAATCAGCAAAGATGCGAAAAACTAAGACTGATTTAAAAGGTTGTCTCGCCAAGTCAAGACTGGTGTCTAGGAGCAACGCATTGGGATGCTTCGGTTTTGCACCTGGGAAGTGCACAGATCCCAAGGATTCTATCTTTATGACGATTATATATAGATTTTACTTTATATGTTACATATATATGTACATGTATATATACACTAGAATTTGTAACAGATTAGAGAACTGCAAGAGATCTGAAGACAGGGGAATATTGGTGTGGATCGACTGATAGAGGAGGATATTATGAACAGATCGAGTCTAATTCGGTATGAATAGACTGAACCCTTGGTAAAATCAGAAATTTGATACAATGAAAAAACATTCTGAGTAAAAACATAAACAATGTCAAATTTTACTCAAAAAGAAAAAAAAACAGAAGTAGAAGAAAAGTTATCAAGGAGAATAATTATCACAGCAGTAGAGATGCAGCTTTAACTTCAGTTTTCCAAGGCAATGTTACAGCAACACTTTATTCACAAAAAAAGACAGCCACAAGATGGCTCCTTTCATATTGTGGTGGCTAGAGCAGAAAAATTCATGATAACGTGGGCTGCTGGGTCTCTTCACTGCCTTTCACGAGCAATGCAGACCACTAGGCACCACCCTCTGACAAAAGGATGGTGCTGCAAGCCCTTGCTTCAACCACGCTTTGCAGGGGAGCTTGCTCTCTTGCAGGTGCAAGAAGCCCTCAAATACAAGCAGCGAATCTCACTTCACAGGGTGCAGGTTTCGCGAACACTCAGACTCGAGCACAAGAGACCTCACATTGTTCATCCTGCTCAAGAGGCCTCTTTGTCATCTCTGAGAGAGGAAACGGCAATTTCCCTTTATTAAACGTTTTCCCATGATTTATTTCCATTTTTCCCCATGATTTCTGAGTTATTGAACTGCAAGATTATTAGCTGATACATTAACTCTACATCTGTTTAGATGGAATGGCTGCAGCTGTGATTGTTATTTAACATCTGAATAAAAGTCACAAAATATTTTCCATTTTAAATGTCCGTCTAAGCTCAAAACAAAACAGCGTGAACTGTAATCACGGGTAAGGTGATTTTTAACGTATGAAAAGTTTGTTTGGCATACGTGCCAGGAGTCACAATGTGCAACACCCCACATTTTCAGCCACTTCTGCCATCCTTTAATATTGGAAAGAACGGGCCAACTACTTAGCACTGTGTAGGAATTTAAGAGCACAGGATCTCCAAGGACTTTTCAGGAGGAATTCAAGGAGTCACAACTATTTGAACAGAAACCGGAGCAGGACTACACACACATGTTTTCAGATAGAAGTTCTTTCCTGATTGCAAATGGTCAGGATTTCTGGTTTCTATTCATTTTAAATGTAAAGATAAATGGAGGTATTGTGAGCATCCTTGTAACTATACAGAGAGCTCCTACTTAAAAAGGCAAAGAGAAGGACACAGGAGGACCTTTTTATTGCTGCAGTCTATGCTCTGCATAAATGGAAATGGTTTGATACCGATTTCTCACAGAACTGTGTTTTCTAACCACAATGATGCAACTTTGTCTCCAGAGAGAATAATTTTCAGCTAAAAATTGGTAAGATATGTAGAAAAAAAAATAGTTTGTCAGAGATCAAACAAGTAAAATTAACTCTTACTTTTAGGTACTGAGCTGATGCCTTCGTTAAGCAGGGCCCAGATGAATCACACGCGTATCACAAGAGATTAGCTAAGCAGAGGAAGAATTCACAAAGCCCTACGAAGAACACGGTCATTCCTCCCAGCCTCATAAAAGAGGGCAGTTTTACAGCTCTCATGTAACAAAATCTAGTTCTATTCATTGCCCCCCAAAAGTCACATCGTTTCGTATGGAGTTATTTTGGTTATTTTTGTGGTTTTCTTTTTCTTTTTTTTCCCTTTCCTCCAGAAAGCTCCTTTATACCTGAGTAAATATTTTTCTGGCGAAATCTTGGCTTGCCTTGCAACCCAACCCTGGTTTGTTTAATAGTGCGATAGCTTTTCCCCAGGGAAGGCAGTCAGGAATGGGGGTGGCAGCGGGAAGAGCTGGCTCTGCCTGCAACAGGAGGCAGCTGCTCGTTGCTCCTGGGCTGCAGCAGAATCATACATCAGTAATTACTGGAAAGTCAGACAGATTCCTTGCTTTCCCTGCCAGACAAAACTCTGAGAATTGAGGGCTGGAAGAGAAGATAAAGGACCTTCAGTTTACTATTTTTCCACTCTTGGCTTTTTTCCCCCATGCAAGCAACTACTGTTGCTATTCATTCTCTGGGTTTTGCACCCTGAGAGGCCTCAGACATTACACAAATGTAGCTTTAACATTCCAGCATTAATGCTTTGATGTTAATTAAATTAACTTTTAAAACCTTTCAGCTGTTTCTACCAGTAACCTCTATGTGAAAGAATAATCTTTATTTCCCATTCTGGTTTTTTTTAGGAGCAACCACAACAGAACAGTTGGTCTTCTCCCCAGAAAGGCAAAGGGAGCAAAAAGTCCACCTAAGAACAACCCATTTTAAGTGGTACGTCACTCAGGGTAACCAAAAATAGGAAATCAATGTAATCTTTGACCTAGTCGCTAAAGATGATGAGTCAGACACCACTTACACTAGCAGAATGATGGAAAGTTTGTCAGCATTGCTAAAATCCACGCCATCTAAATTTTGTCTCAGTATGCTGGAAGGTCCAAAACAAAAGGACTGATGAATATATCAGTTGAATTAGTTTGTCGAGATTATCACTCACCTTTTGGGAAGCCCTCCTCACACAGGAGGGTTTGGACCCCCATGTGCACTGATAGCTCGGCGCAGGTAGGGCAGAAACCTGTGGAAACCAATGTCTTTGTGCGGCAGCAGCTGCTGGCGGGAAAGATGCTCCTGGGCATTTCTAGTGGCACTAGACATATACGTGCCCCAAATGTTAAGCAAGCTAGTGAGGAAGAAAGCATTTGAATTGATTATGCACGTGATGGGATTACGGAGGAGTTATTCAAAAATACTGCGTGTTCAGTCAGTCTGAAAAGAAAAATGGAAAAACAGAATTTATATGTGTCAGCATCATGCAGAAAAGATGCTGAGATATATATGGAGTTATATAACAGCGTTTTTTTTTTACGGAATATAATTTTAAAATAATGTGTTTACTTTCTACATTTATGCTTATTTGACTCTGTCGACTATACAAGAAGTCCTCAATTACAGATTTTCTTTCTCAACTTTTAGCTCAAAGATAACATGAAAATCAACTTAGCTAAAATAAAACCAATCTTTTCCTCTGTCCCTGTTTTGCCTATGAGCTCTTCTACATCTTTTACTGTTTCTTTTAAACTCCTCAACCAAATAAAAAGTCCAGCTCTGATCTGAGTCAAACAGAAACAAACTGTCACTTCCCTTGAAAGACCAAGAACAGAATGAGGAATAAACTACTGCACACAGGTCTGCAGAGAACTATTTTTCACAAAACCGCAAAAATAAGGACTACTGCATTTACTGGATGAATTCTTCTGAATTAGGAGAAATCAGGAATATAATTTTTAGCATAAACATATTATCTTTCCTTTAAAGAATTTCATTTTATAAAGCATATTAAATGGTAAAACGTATCTAGCTAATCTGCAAACACATACAAACCACAAAATGCAAAGGACCTGACACGTTAGTAAGTTATATATTACTGCTTCCTTTTTCTTTTTTTTCCCCCTCAAAATGGTGTAAACTACAGTTCAACCAAACACTTTCGGTTCCCTGATTTACACCATATGCATATGGACTACCACAGCAACTATATTTGTCTGGCAATCAAATATATCATCTGGAAAGGAGCTAGAACCATCTACCTCATTTGCTTTTCCTTTCAACGGCTCTGTCACATGAGATCCTCATTGTTTAATCCCAGACCTAAGTACACTGATTTACAGTGTTCACATCTGCCTAAAGAAGTGTGAAGTGTGGGGGAAAAAAAAAAACACTCAAGACAGAAGCAGATGTGCACACAGGATGATAAATCCCTAGAGCCTGTGAATACACAGGCAGACCCAAAAGAATTTCCCCGTTTTTGTAAGTCAAAGACCAAAGACCACCAGCGAATAAGACACTTGCCTGAAGCTGCTGCGTCTGAACATGCTCCCTCCCCTGGCCAAAGCCTTTAATTTCTCTCTTCTTCAGTGTCACCATCTACATGAGCGCTTTCCCATAGCCCATCGTTATTTTGAAATCCATAGCTCATAGAAAGCCAAGTGTTAATCTATTTTGATAAAAATGAAACAATATCCAGTGGGTACAAACATTACTTGAAGAAACTCCCGTTGCGGAAATGCCTAACCTGTGTATAACAATGTTATATTTTTCTCTGAAAGCACTTTGTAAAACTCGATTAACTGAGCCTCCACCACTCACTTCACACCACCACTCGGGAACTTGTTATTCCCATTTTACAGATGGAAAAGCTAACTAAGCTTATTTGACCTACACGGCTTGTCAGAAATACCGACAGACGTGTTTTATCACTTACTGCAGAGAATTTCTCGACAGCAGAGGCCACCTTTTGCATCGTGTAGAAATTCGGTACTGAGGTAATCACGCACCTCTCTCACGTGTAGGAGCACACTCAATTAGCTGCAGTAGGAGCGAGCCCCTATCACTGCTGAGGCATCGGGCTGGCAGGAGAAAGAATAACCAGGAGGTCTCCGTGCCTTTTTAGTTGAATTTTGAT
The DNA here is from genome assembly GCA_003342815.1 of Eudromia elegans. Lineage (NCBI taxonomy): Eukaryota > Metazoa > Chordata > Aves > Tinamiformes > Tinamidae > Eudromia > Eudromia elegans. The sequence goes on from PTEX01000188.1 coordinate 365,460, forward strand.
CTTAGAAAACTAAGATACCTTTACAGTTTCTTCCTCCTACAATACAAAGCAGGCTTTTCTCATGCACAAAAATCTAATCCAGGAACAGTTAGAAGCATTTCCTAATTCCTCAGTTTTGCTTCCATGTGAGACAGAAAACGATATACTGTCTGAGAACTCAGAATTCCTATCAAACAGAGGAACTCACAGTACCTTAAGTTACACAGTGTTGAAGGGAAGCCTTTAAATTGGCTGGATCTCTTGGTATTTTTGACAGAAATGGCCCTATACTTTGGATACCCCAGAACATATCTCCTGGCTTACACCATTTAATAGTGCATCCTGAAAATGCAACATCCCCCAAACTGTATGGGCCCATTAAAATATTTAATTTATACAACTACATTACAGAGTACCATTGATTTATGTTTGGTACTAGAGCTTATTACTCTCAGAAAAGAAGTAAATACCTTCAACATGATGTGGTGCATTTACCTTTCACAGCCATACAATCGCATTTTTAACCATCTTCCCATCAAAAGTGGCATGCCAGATTCAAAACAACACTCACTTCCACCTCCATCTTCCTCTCTTCCCTTAAAGAACAGACGGGCGGCCACGTTGTGCCCAGGTTAGGCACAGAAAGCCGCGGTCTCCAGAGGCCTCCGTGGAGCGGCTGCTCGAGGGCGGCCTCACCCGAGCCGCGGGAGGCTCCTTGCGGCGGCGGGTGCGTTGGCAGAGGCGCCCGGCCGGGACGCGTGCACGGGGAGGGTCCCTCGAGGCGGGGGGTGCCTCGAGGCGGGGGGTCCCGTGTCCCGGCCCGGGGTGCCGGGCAGGGCTGGGGCAGCCCCCCGGCTGGGCACACGCGTCCCGCCCCACCGGCGCTGCTCCCGCTGCGGCCTCGGGCGCGCCCCCGTGCGCAGGCCCCTGGCGGCGGCGCCACCTGCGCCCCTCCAGCCCCGGGGACGGGGCTCAAACCCCTGCAGGCTCCGCTCCCGAGAGAACGGCCTCCCTGCCGGCTTCTGAACTAACCAGCGGGGATATTTAGTTGTTTTATTTATTTATTGTTGCGAGGGCAGCAGCACATCCCCCCAGCGACACTGCCCCTCTCGCTGCCCCACGTCAGGCAGCTCTCACCCACACGCTCGCCTCTCCCCCGGGACGGGAGCACGAAAAAAAAAAAAAAATGCAAACCGAAAACACAATAAACAACAACGCGGCGCCTCTTCCCGCCCCGCCGGGACCCCGGGCACGGCGCGGGCAGGGAGGAGGGGGCGGCGGCTCCCCCTTCCCGCCGCCCGCCCGAGGGGACGGAAAACAAGGAGAGGCGGGAAGCGCCGGCCCGCCCGAGGGGACGAAAAACAAGGAGAGGCGGGAAGCGCCGGCCCGCCCGAGGCGACGGGAAACAAGGAGAGCCGGAAAGCCCGGCCCGCCCGCCCGAGGGGACGGGAAACGCGGAGCCGCGGGCGGCGGCGGGAAGCGCCGCC
>PTEX01000188.1:370818-398890 GCA_003342815.1 Eudromia elegans
AATGTACTATTCTCATAGCAATAAAGATATAATATCTTAAGAAAAATTTGAGTATTTATGAATTGGTGAGCGTGGCTTATTTTGTTGAGATATACCTGAAGAGCTTGCAAATAATAATTAAATTTTGAGAAAAGCAAACTAAAAATGATAGATGAACATTCCTGGTTGTAATTGAAATTCTAGTTAAACTATGCTATTTTATTGGGTTTTTTTGTGTGTACAAGGTATTTTCAGGGTATTCCATGGCAGTAAAGACTGTTTATAGCTTGGATTATTGTTAGAGCTCCTGTATTCAAATTAGAGTTAACTATGTAGTGTCTTATGTTTTGCTGACATTCTGTAGTTTTCTAATGAGAAAAAGATGGATCAGAATGTAAAATTGTTAGTAATTTGAAGAGCTACCATACACGTTGAAAACAAAGGAAGGGTAAAAATAAAAAAAAAACATATTTTAATATATCAATTAAAAATAAAAAAAAAATTTAACTGCATCCCCTTGTTTATATGCTTTTCTGACTTCCTTAAATACAGTTTTCCATTTGAACGTTTACAATACAGCAGGCCAAATAATAGTGCAGTGCACTGTTTCCCTGGGGACAAAAGCATTGCAAATAAAAATGTCCATCTCTTCCTTGGTATGTTGCCAGGATCTTTGATTACGTGGTTGCCATCATCTTCATTAAATCTGCCTTTCACCTCCATTTTAAGTATAGTAGTACCTTAGAAAATGTCTCTATAAAGATAAGAAGGATGCCTAACAAAAGCAGCCTCATATCCTTTCCTTAAACATAGGTAATCCAGTGGGCTTTTGGTTTGAGGTCTGTTTGCCTTTTCCTATCCGTGCCTGTTCATCTCTGTAACTTAGCTCACTTATCAACAGTGCTGGAAGAAGCTGTTTTTTTGTGCTAGCCATTACAGAGAAGGCAGCATATTTCACCTTTTAGTAGAATACAACGTTTTCATTGTTAGAACCCTGTAACCAATAAGAAAAAGCACAAGGAAGAAAAAAAGCAAGCTATTTGTGAAGTTATATACTTAACTGCGGCATGTATCTGATCTGTTTTATAAAGCAAATTTAAACAGTGCTGGAAGGTACTGGTTCATCAACTCCCCTTGCTCCTCTTTAAACTGGCAGGCTATAATGCTTGGCTCTTTCAGATCGGTTTCTGTGCAGGAAATGCTACTCTTTACTGAAATGATGATGCTTATTATAAAGTGTTCTCAATTTAATTTTATTGAAAATCCATTTTAAAAACTGAATGAACTTCTCTGTAGTTACAGCAGAGGAACCTCTGGGTGTAGCTGGTGCTTTTTCAATCATTAATAATTATTTATTAAATGTTAATGGCCATATTGTGAGCCTAGTCTGTAGACAATAAGGAAAATTAAAATTGGAAAATACAGCATTTATTTGGGAAACATTAAAATGTTAAAATTATGTTTTTGTTACAGTTGTCATCACTTTCTTGCAATGCACGTATTTGTTTACTTTTAAAAAGATGCTTTCTCTTTGGTTAGTGTTCAGGTTTATGGAGATGAGTTTATTAGTATTATATTTCAGTTCCCCTCAGCTCTGGACATTTTCATTGTGGTGAGTTAATGGTACTTTGTCTAAAAGTCCACTGCAATGTTTTAAGTGCTTCTGTATGAGAGGAAATACATGTTTCAGGTTTGTTTATTTGACCTATACAGAGAAGGAAAAACTATTTGCAAATCTAACAGAAAAATACTTTGGGAGTGACTGGACTTTTTGTCTCATTTACGTAACTTGTCAAGCTCAAGAATTTGCAAGTTAAAAAAGGTAAATGAGCAAGACTCGGCCATACGGCAGCAGAGAATAGCACTGGAGTTTGGATGGTTGTTTTTGGCCTTGATCACGCTGCCAAATGACTTTGATGTTTTCTAATCACTCATTTATGAACCAGTTATTTCACAGCTGAGATATGGTTAATAAGCGTTTTATTTAATTATGAGAGACTTACCAGTAGATTGTTTTATATGACCCACTGCCCTGCATCAATGTGTATGTTTGTGTGTTTTCTAACCACAATAAGCCAAAGCCTAGACTAAATTGTTTATTTTACAAAAGTACACTCCTTTTCATGTCAACAAAAAGGCAAAGTCACGACGTGACACAGGAAGAGAGTACTTTTTGACTATTTTTGAAAGTTGAAGTCACCGTGACTGTGGGTTCCTGATGTCTACAAATGTGATGTTATGAGCATTTAAAAACAGCAGCTGTCCTGATATCTGACACTTTGGCTAGTATGATGGGAAAATGAAAGCCAAAATGCAGATGGGCACAATATTATTTCTTTTAAAGCAAGAGCTTTCCTGTTAATGTTACTATAGTCTTGAATTCTGTTTAATTTTAACAACTCTTCAGCTGTAATACCAGAAAAGTGATGAAAATAATTAATTTCTCATTATTTTAGATAAACTTTAAAACTGTTAAACTTTCCTTAGTAATATACTTCATTTTTTTCAAGAAAACATTGAAGAAATTTATTTTTTTTTCTTGCATTTTACAATTTATTTTCCTCTAAGCTTTCTGAAAAATATTTCTTTATATCTCCTAATGAGGCTCTGTTTTAGCAAATATTACTACGATGTCTGCTTATTATCATGTTTTTTTTATAGTTTTGCTATTTCAGAAACTTCCCCCCCTGCCTCCTAGAAGTGAACCACCTATTTGTCGAAGTGAGCTCCTTGTGCCCCCTTCTATCCACTCCCCAAACTAATGTTGATGTTCAGTTTTGAGGAGGAGAATTATGTAGTTCTCGGGTGTGTTCTCTGGTCAAAGAACATAGGGAGAAGAGGAGCGATTTTAATGTTTATGTCATCACTATTTATTTTGCATCAACTTAACTTCATGAGTCACATTAGTTTTCTGGGATGTTTTTATTTGGCCTGTGCTAACTCTGTCATAGACCATCTTTATAAAACTTTTATTGTTGTTCCCTCCTGTCCTTAAAGCTGGAGTGCCTCGTGCAGTTGGTGAGAGCTGGAGCATCTGTCAATGCCAGCACAACACGTTTTGCTCAAACACCAGCCCACATTGCTGCTTTTGGGGGACATCCTCAGTGCCTGATTTGGTTGATTCAAGTCGGGGCCAACATAAACAAACAGGTATGGACTAATGCATGTTTCGTGTCTGTGTGTAATTTTGGAATGATGGATTTGGTCCCTTCTTACTCCATGTATCTACATACGCATGCAAAGGTGTTATCCTAACCAATGGCATAATTCAAATGACTTTACGAAGAAGGCCTGTAACTGATAGTTATTGTAGAGTTAGAATTAATAAGTGTTCTTTAAGGGTCTAAAACTTTGGAGATTAGGCTTGTTTCTGTCAGGAATTGACCTCTTGCTGCATCTTGGAGCAAAATGGCTTCCTATGGGTCCGGTGCTGACAGTGTTAGCAATTATACTGGTGTTGTAATGCCTCTAGGAGAGGAGGAAAATAATTATATATAAAATAAGAAAGGCCTTATTTAAATATATAATTAATTGAAGGAATTGAAGAAATAATTGAAGAAAAAAAGTTTAACCATTATCTGCTGGATCACAAAACCTTAATGCTTCTTCGTGATACGGACGTAAATCTAGCTTATACTAATGAGGCCTGCCATAGTTTATGTTGTGTTTGATTTCGTGCTGTTTCCATTTTTAGATTATTTTCAGAGCTCTGCCAGTAACTTACTGAGAGTAGGTCAGATATATGTACCTTGTTAACAGAGTGTGAATGAATGGATTTTTTTTTTTCTGATAATTTTCCACTGTTACTGCTGTTACTGTTATTTGGTAGCAGAAAGTGGAATAATACAGCAAGATACATGGAAAGGACTCCTCTAATTTGTACAATAACAGAATCAAGTGTTTAGAACTTAGACTTTTGCAGAATCCATTCCGTACTGAAAGAATCTATTTATGCCCTGTACATATATAGTATGTACCTTTATATCAGTACTTAAAATTGTATTTAGAATGTTCTAGGATATTAAATGCATATACTCTAGTATTAATTACTAAAGCTGTACAGCACTGCAGCCATAAAATCTCCAGCCTGAAACATCTTTTATGTATAATAGCTAATGGTCAGGTTGTGTTATGTACACCATAAAGTTAAGCTAAGATTGCTGACGAAGTTTTGCATTTCTAGATTCTTTTTAATTATGCAAAAATAAGAAATGGGGAAGTTTGTGTTGAGTTTGCAGAAGAGAAGACTGGTGCTTATAGAACAGCTGTGAGAGACGCCAAGAGAGTTGTAGAAATGATGGAGATGGCTGGATGCAGAGGCTATAAACATCTTTTTGATACCCAAAGCAAGTAATTTATGGAATAGCTATTACTACATAGCAGTGGAATCATCAGAAAAGAAAATGCAAGAACTAGGAATGCATCTGGAGTCCAGGTGAGAATGTAAAGAAATGATGATGAGAAAGGAGATGTGGCATGCATGGACTAAAGATCTGTATGTATCTGCTGAAGGAGAATAAGAAGAAATTCAGATGAATGCATGAGAAGAATGAAAGCTTCAGCTCTGACCAGTGGGAATACAGTTAAAGAAAAAGTTTGCTGTTCTGCAACCTAATGGAAAGAAATTGTTGATTCTAGTGGAAGACGTAATGAAAAAGAGTGTGGAGAGATCTTACTTTGGTCTCAGGAAATCAATGAAATTGTCTCTAAGGGAAAGCACAAGGCGGTGCAGTATGCAGTTAAAAGCAGACTGGAAACTCATGACTTGGAAGTATTCTTTCTAAACTGATGGCTTGTCTCCAGAGCAAATGCAGATGAGATCTGTGGCTCTTCTCAAGAGGAAGAATGATGTGGTTCTGATTTTTTTCTTTCTTTTTTTTTTTTTTTTTCCCCTATTGATGTAGTAATGATCATATCCTGCAAATTTCCAGCAATTTAGATATTGGCAGAGAGTGGATACCACCATGAAGAACACATACCTTCCACAATGTAGCCTACCAATATATTGTTGATCATGGCAGGTTCAAGTTACAAATTTACACTTGAGTGTAGTAAGCAACTAGCGGCTGCCCTTTTTTTTTCTTTTTTTTTTTTTTTTCTCTTTTTTTCTCTCTTTTTTTTTTTTTTTTTTTTTAAGACAGTTTTTCCATCTGGACTTAACATGTTAGATTTTTTTTCCTTTTGGAAATGGCCTGTATTAATTTGCATGAAAAGGGCTTTATGTGGCCTACCTTACGGAAAAATGCTGTTTCTATACAGATTATGTTAATTTACTTTTCGTCTATGTAGTTAACAACATGTGGCTGTGATGACATAAAGAAGACGAAGCAGGGTAGGGTCACCATGCACCATGCTAGGAAGAACTATATGTACATTGATATCTCTGATAGGAGAAAAATAAAAGGAATGACGTGTTAAAATTTTTCAAGCTACCTATTCCTGCTGAATTCAGTCTTAGATAAGTAAAAATATTTCATCAGCTTTTATCTGTCCTCAGAATGCAGAAGGAGAAATGACCATGAACTTGAAGCATTATTGGCAAAGAACTGGAACCACACTACAGTTATCTCTACCTTCTTTGCTTCCAAGCCTCAGAAAGGAGAGGATACTAGGTCTGATAAATCTGAACACCTTTGGGAAATGTGATCTGTTCATAGCATTTAGAATTCTATCAATAGAGTAAGGAAGGCAATTAGTTTTTATTTATTGTCAGATAAGGTTGTGCTTCCACGTCTCAGTAAGATCTCTATACTGGAGGTATTTTTCAAGTGCTCACATTGTTAAAAACCTCCAGTGTTAATGTGCATGGGGGCATCTTATCTCAAAAGGAATAGTTACAGGTAAGTAGCTTTTCTGTTGCTTAATAAAAGAGAGAACATTAAAGGTGCTAATTAAAAAGTTAACTGAATCATGCAGGTATTTAGAGCAATGTAGTGTTTTCTTCTCCAGGTTCAGCTGAAGATGCTGAAAGCTAAGAGAAATTAGTAATCCTCAAAACAGGAAGAGAGAAAGAGACTGGACTGAATAAGTTACCACCTCTAAAAGAGTAGGAATAAATGGAGAAGCAGAGACGTCAGCATAGAAACAAAAAGAGAATAAAGAAGGAGGCTAGGTAGCTCTTTAGTAAAATGAGGCACAACTCAAAAGATAATCTAGTCATCACCCCAAGCTACACAAACTGCCGGTGGCCTTTGGAAAGGACAACGATCCTTCTCCGGGGTGAATTGGAATTTAGTTTGATCCATGTAACCAAGAATAGAAGCAGGAAAGACATGAGCCTTAGGCTTGAATATATATGATGCCAAGTAGAGAGTCAAGTAATCTAGTCACTGGACTTTTCTCAGGAGCTTCTGGAAAGCCCATTTTGTTGCCTTTCCTGTGTGTTGCCATCCATTCTAGTTGTTGAATCTAAGTTGAATTGTTCTGAAGCCCTATTTTCACAGCTGTAAAAGTCAAATTTTTGGATGTGTTTCAGGTTTAAGATAGTTTATATATATATATGTGTACATATATATATAAAATATATATATATACATATTCTATTAAGTGAGAAAGAATTTTTTTTGTCTTCCATTCTGGCCTGTTCCTAGAGAGAATTTCTTTGCAGAGCTAGGAAAATATTTCAGGTAAATAGAAGTGAAACATATATTCCCACAGGAGAACTTTCAAAGAAGGTAGCGAGTATTTGGGATAACTGAAATTTAGGTGTTGTTTAGGTGCTTATTCCATAATTCTCTAAATATTTCCTTGATTCCTTGGCTTCAGAGGAGGGTTTACTGGCCTTTCCAGACCAGCATTTGGAAGAAGCCGTTCTTAAGGCATACATTCTCTTCTGGGATTCTTCTCTGTCATTCTTCATATTGGTGGGGTGATTACTAGTTGCTGCAAGTTAAGGGTAATCCTATTGGATTTGTGGCTTGGTGAGGAGCTCATGTGCAAAGGAGAAAATAAAATTGACAAGCAGTAAATTGATACCGTATAAGACTATGAAAAAATAATGTTCAGATTATATTTACACAGTAGAAGATGTGATTGAATTTCTAAGCTGCTTAGCAGAGATATTAAAACACTTGTTATCTTCCAGATCAAAATGATACTAAAATTATATTTTGAATATGTTCATAATTCAAAACTAGAATGTAACTAGAACTGTAAGGTTGAGTGTGAGGACCACTGTGTTAAGACTGTCAAATCAATGAAGGTAGTGTGTTACTTGAATAACTCCTCTTGACATTATTTTAACAGAGATATATACAGTTAGATTTAGTTTAATGTTAGTGGAACAGACAAGTGGTGTCTGTCAAAAATTGAGAGAGGAAAGGAAGGCTGGAGAAGAAATCAATAAATTTGCTAGGCAATGACACTTTTGAGGACTATGATAATAAAATTTATATAACAAATGAATAACTGAGCAGTTACTTGAATTTTTTCAAGGCCATATCCCCTTACAAATTCTTTTTCATGGTTCCTGATACTGACATACTCAATTTCATTTGCAGTCTATGGATCATGACACAGGAAATTCACCTGTTCCTTAACCACTTTCATTAATACAACTGTAGATTCTTTATCTTGGGTGAGAAACTGGTCTACAGAGAGAGGCTTCCCTGAAAAGCAATGTACTTTTACAACATGTGCAAGGTACTGGGCAAAATGCTAAATGATTGGAATGTAGGTGGATAGTTACAAAAGAGTCCATGGGACAAGGGGTTAAGCATACATGTCTCACGAGTGGTCTGGCCTGTAGATACTCCTCACCCTGTAGGTGTTGATGGTGCGTTACAGCAACGTTTCAATGAGTCAGCAAGACATGGAAGTGCTATAGTCCCCCAAACATGACCGTACTGCTTCTAAAGTCTGGGTGACTTGCTCAGTGTGAGTTATTAGAAAACAGATGTGCCAGGAAATTAAATACAGTGGTGTTAATATAAATTTGTTATTGTCATATATGCCGATTTTTAACAGTTTTGCTGAATATGACTGTAGTTATTACCAGGTTACTATATACTGCTCATCTTAGAAGTTATTTCCCTGGCTATTGCTTCCTAATGTACCTCAGAACCAACTGTCATATTCAAAATGTTGTTATCCTAAAGTACCTGGGGCATTTGCTAGTTAGTAGTTGCTGCACTTACATATCTTCTTGCTTAATAAAAACAAGTAACGTAAAATACGATTTTATGTTTTAAAATATTATACTTGACAAAATGCAGTTTGTCTTTGCAGGATTATGTTGGCGAAACTCCTATTCATAAAGCAGCACGGTCTGGTAGTATGGATTCCATAAGTGCCCTTGTGGCTCATGGTGCGCAAATAGAGTAAGTGAGGTTTTTTGCTTTGTTGCTGTTGTGTGTTTAGCTAACTAACTTAGAGGGGTAAACACAGATACTAATGTTAGAAAGAAAAATCAAAAACAGCAGGCGTCTGATTAAAAGACAGCTAGACATGTTCAACTGTAGTAATGCCCACAATGTGTTGCATGTCTAGTAGTAAAGCGTATTGTCCTTAAGTGGTATCAGTGTGCTACATTACTATTGCATTTATATCTCATCTGTTAAAATGTTTAGCACGCTTTTGTGAAATGGCCCCCAATTATAAATTTTATAAAATATATAGTTGTTTATTACAACAAATTGACACCTGACGCTGGTGAATAAATTTAGAAAGCAATGTTATGTGCAAAATAGCATTTCACTCACTCTTAGCTGTTAGTTAATACTGTTTGTTAGTATACTATGTATTTGCACTGTTAACTTTTTTCTTTAAAGGTTTATGTACTGAAAAACATTCAGAAAATCTCACAAACTTTTGCAACTTACAGCATGGACAAAATGGATGCAGTTTTCACCTAGAAATGTTGAGTATAAGCTCTATGGCTTATAATAACGTAAATACTTTAGCAATTTGTTTTAAGTAGAACTAGCCTTATTATATTAAATGATAACTAGTCTGTTGTATTTTAAGATGCAATATGAACCTTTTAAGTTGTAAGTGAAATGAGAATCATATAGTTAATTTCTTGTTTTACCCTTTGGTTTCCATCTTACTGTTTTTGTAACAATGTCCTTAAATTTTAACTTTTTCAATGGTATCATAGAGTGTTCAGGAAATAGAGTAACTTCTAGGTTAAGTGTAATGAGCAAATTATTTTCTTTGAACAAAATGTTTCATGAAAAATGACACTGAAGTAATTTATGCAGCTGTCAGTCAGTTAATGACAGGTTTAATGAAATCAATCTTAATTTTATAAATTCCCATTTTGTGTTCACTTTCAAATGTCTTAACTTGGATTTAAATTTACTGTGGAATTGAGCAAACCTTAATTATCATCATCAATTAGCATGTAATGTTGTAATTTTCAGAAGGCACTCAATTGAAAGAGAAGTTACAGAGTTGCATAAACAATTTGAAATTAATGACTTAAGGGTTAGAAGGAAAGTATTCCAATTCCGTAGGATTTTCAAGATAAGTAGCTGAATACCTGAGGTTGGAGATATGGCTGCAACTTTAAATTATGGAGTTACTTTTTTTAGCATATCTGCAAGACTTAGAGGAAATATTTCTGTCAAAGTTTGAAGAAAATAATGTCTGCCTTTGACCGAAGCACTTTTTGATCATTTCTTAATGGAAAATGCAACAGAAATAGTACAGGCTTCCAGCAGTTTTACTGAACAAAAATAATTAGGATTCTCAGTTTAGTAACTTCAGATTTTGTCTTCATTGTGGGAGCATACACACACCATAAATGTTTCAGGTAAACAAAATCCGGTCCAGTAAATGAAGCCCATACAATAGGTTCTAAGAGAGACTCTATTTTAGTCATTTAGAGGTCAGAATTTTTCACCAAGTAATTTAATATTGGGTGAAATTCTGGACCTGTGACCTGAGTGAGAGACTGATATTGACTAGATACCTGATACCAGGATTTATTCCATTGATTCTCTTTTTTTAGGCCCCAATTTTTGAATTTGATCAAATCCACATGTAACCTTTGGACAGTGATACCTTTTTTTTGTTTGTTTTTATGTCACTCAGATTCTGTTCTAGTGGCTTAATTAATTTATTGATTTTTTTTTTTTTCTGTAACATCTTGAAAATGTCAAGCCCCTGCAAATTTTATCGCGTTTATTTTGTGGCTTCTGTTAGGGGAGTAGAAAAGGAGGGTGAATATAATATATCCATATTTGAGTTCTAGCTAGCATATCTTTACTGCAGTTATGATTAACTGTGGTGTGGGATCAAGACAACAGTTTTATTAAATACAGAACTGATCAGTTAAACTGATGTGCTGATCTGTAATGTTGATGAATTTGGCTTTTTGCCAAGAGTTAGGTCTTTAGAAACCTTTTTTTTTTCTTTATTTCTCTATACAGTTGTTATAGTATCAAAAAGTAGTTACATGAAGATGTAGAGAGTATCTCCTTTGACTGCAAATAGTCAAGTATGCTCCTTACACTTGACTATATAAAGTGTCGCAATACTATCTAGTTTCATATACAAAGTAAAACAGGAATGTTAAAATTTCATTATTACACTAATAGTAATCAGCAGTGTAATATTATAATAGGTACATTTTTTAATAAGCGATACTGAAATATTGCTCTTCACTTTATTGTCCAAGGTATTACATTTATCTTTGTTGTCAACATTCACTGTGTTCCTACACTATTTGCCTACTAGGCAATACTGGAAGCCAAAGAATATTGCCAATATTCCAATAAGGATAAAAGTTAAGAATTTTAGTTTGAATAAATCTGCCTTATTTGAATTGTTCTACTGTGTTGCAGGCTTGTTAGTCTATTGCTTTTGCAGAGAAATACAGTATGTTGCAGTCTCTAAATTTCATTAAGTGTTGCATTGTTTTCCTAATTGATGAGAGAGAATTTGGGTCTCTATTCCTTTGTAAATTTTTAGTAATATTAAACAATAATAACTGTACCCCAGTGAAAATATTTTGATTTCTTTTGTGGTATTTACCTTCTCATTTTAGCTGAAGCATATTCTGTGCACAGTATGTCCTACAGCCATAAAAATGGTTGCTCCACTAACTATGGTATTCATGGACCCTTGAAGAGGGGGAAGCAGGTGGTCACAATGTCCTCATATGAGTGAAAAGGTTTGCTGTGTAACTGACTTTTTAATGTGGATAGTACCTTTTAAAAGTATCCATAATATCTGCTGGATTTTTACTAAAAAGGCATAATGATGCAATTTATGTATGATTCATTGTGTATTATTTATAATGGTGACAAACCAAGTGTCCACAGCTCTTTACAGAGATAAAGCCGTCTTGGTGCCATGTTTTGTTTTGCTCTCTTAGTACACTGTTTTTCAAATGTTAGATACTATGCTTATAATTACTTATATGTAAACATAAAATTCAGATATAAGCATAGGATGTTGTGGAATAAATAAATTTAAAAAAAAGCAGTTGCAGCTGTTAATTATACTAATTTGAACTGTTTTCATGAATTTCATGCCTGTATCTTAATGCAACTCAGTTGCGTATTTTGTCTACTTGTAAGTAAGAATTCTTCTGCAAATGTCATTTGAACAGTGGGGGATTCCTTAGTGATTTGGTCTTCAAATAGGAGAGAGACTTCAAATACTAGTTTTTGTTTCATTTGTATTCTTCTGGGGTAGAGAGAAATATGACTTAAGGCCAGGATGTAGCTCAATATGTCTCTATCCAATTGAACACAGAAAATCTTGATGAAGAACACTTCTGCTTGCACTGATAAAATAATATCACTGCTACATGCTTACTACACAATTAGGTCAATCAGGATACATGAATACTGGGATAGAAAAGCTTTTATTTTTCCCAGGCAGAAATCCTAAAATTTTTGGAAAATAGACTTCTGTCTGCCATGATGAGATGCTACAAGGACTTGAAGAGATATTTTCCTTTCTGTTTTCTTAGTCTCTAGTCTTCACATTTGGGAAAATGACTGGCATGCTGGAATAAATAGACCAGTACATCTGTTTCTACCAGATGACAGATTCATATCTTGACATTCATTTGCTTCATATTCAGGGAAATGTTTCAGCCACTTTCTTATTAAAGCTGACTGGCATTCACTCGTTTTACAGTGCCAGAAATATGCATCTCCGTGTACTGTGTTTTTGTAGTAAGAACATTCCCCTAATTCATTGACACTAGCCTAATTCATCTTTGCAGCTGATATGCTTTGAATTGCATTGTTTACAAAAAGTGATTTCTTGTTTCTTCACCACTGCTTCCTACTCTCCTCTAACACAGTAACATGTCTAGTATAGATTCTCTTTAGCATCTTTGGATCGGCCCTTTCTGAAATTCTTGTACTTTTCTCACTGAAGTGAAATCTCTTTCGCATTTGATTTGTGACCTCTGCTGTGATATCTCAGCTTTTGTTCTTACTTGAACCATTGCAACTTCCTGACTTTGTCAAATCTGGCTATTTTTAGTGAACAGACAGAAGAGTAATATGCAGATTTCATGATGCTAAGCAACAGGCACCTCAAATAACGTGTCATTCGTTTGTTATGCAAACAGTCAGTTCCTCTTAAGTCCGAGAGGGAAATTCTTACAGCCTGTTCTCTTCAAGGGTCTCGACTTGGTGTTTCTTTCGTTAGTTAAATTGTTTCTTATTTGGAAGATGAATGTGACTGTGCGTGTCTGGATTTCTTCTTGCTCTTTAAAAATACCCTTAGGGATATGTGTGTGTATGTGTATAGCATTTCCTTGTTTTTTCTCACAAAGTTAACTTAAGTACCAGACTTCTAATACTAAAATGCAGGTCATTTCTGATGTTGGATACTCGGGAGTTGACATGCCGTTGCCGTGTCATTTTTTTTTACTTGAGATTCTGTTCTGTTATATTGATTCACTGTAGAAGAGTCAACTTCTTACTGACTTAATTTACCTCATCTTCAGAATAGTGCTTCCAGTTCCTAAGGATTATTTGCTTACAAATAAGTTGGTCACTTTTTCAATAGAATGGCTCTTGGATATTTATTAGTATATAAAGATTTTTGTAATGTTTAATACTTTCCAAATCTGAAGATCACTTCCTAGATTACTTCCTAAATCATTCCTTTTGCAAACCTGATTGCCTGCTCTCCCTATGGCAGGTAAGAAACCAGATTAATTCTGTTAAGTTGTTAGTGCTCAATAGTTGATGAAAATGTGCATAGTTGATGAAATAAGTATTTTAAGGCCCTCATACTGTGAGCTTGTCATTAGTCATCCTGCAAAATGGAGGGTACAAGTCTTGGGATACTGGTCTTCCTTTGCCATTTAGATATAAATTCTTACAGAAAGGCAAAGTTGAAGTGGCTTCTGTGTTTCAGTATAAAAGTAGTGAAACTCTGTCGTCTTCAAAATGATTACAAGTAAAGCGAGGCAAATAAAGCAGGGGAAGAATGACCTGTCTTCTCAGATGGTAGGCTTATGTTCACTGCACCGTTTCCCCTAAGGTAGCTCTGTTTCGCAGAAAAGTATCTTTCTGCAAGAGAAAGGTGAGTGTGAGGTGCAGTTAAGTTAGGTGAAGAAATCAGGACATTACGAAACAGGAGTTGGGTTGAGAATGTTGGTGCAGTGGCAGAAACAAGGGTGCAGTGCATTTGTCTGGCTAGGGGAGATGGTTGTTTCAGATGCTGGAGGTGGTGATGATCCTTGAGCACAATGTGCTTGATCAGTTCCTATTTTTGACTGGGTACCTGATGGGGGAATTGGTGATTATAGCCCATTCTGACCTTTGCAGGAAGGTAGGTTGCTTTGGATGGTAGCTCCTGTTCTAGTTTGTGTGTTTTCAGTGGAGTTGATCATAGCTCAGCTGGTATCTTTGAATATGGACAAAAATATTAGTTCTAGCAGTTCTAGCATGGTCTGTAGCATGTTCAGTTTGATCAGAAAAGATGATGAAACATGTGACAGGATGCAGGTTAAGAGACACATGTCCTTGACTGGAAGCTTAAACCCTGGGGTGGCTTCAGCAGCTATAGTTGTAGAAGTATGTTTGAGAGGAGAAACTATCCTGTGTTTCAGAGCAGTTCTTTTCTGCTTTCTTTCTCTTGCTGATGCACAGTAGATAAATTATATTTTAAATGGAGTGAATCTTAATTTGAGAAAGAACTCTTTTTAAATCGTTTAAGTGCTTTCATGTACTTTACTGTTTCTTAATCCAAAGAATCTTCTTTCTGCTTCAGGAAAAGATAATTACATATGATAAACTTTGTTGCAAAAAAATACAATTTTCTTTGATTTGAAGTCTTTCTCGCAGTGCCTAATAGTCCTTCTGAGACTCCTAGTCTTTTTTTTTTCCCCTTTTTTTTCTTCTGTTAGTATAAAATGAATTCTTGATGTTCATTTACCTCAGATTTTTCAGTTTTTCTTCCAAATCCTTTTTACCTACCCTTTTTATGTCTCCTCTGAATTTTGTGTTACCTTCATATCTGGCACATTTGATAGCTTTCTTTCTTAATTTTTCTAATCCTAGGTTGTCACTGTTCTTCGGTTTGTATGTTGAGGAGAAGCATGGTGATGGTGTTTGTTCTTAGAAGCATCTTGGCACATCCATACTGCAAGGCTGTTAGCTTCCTGGGTCAGGATTTTCTCGGAGCTTTTCCACAGTAGTCATGCATAACACTTTCTGTATTGCAAGCAACCTGACAGTTGCTAATCTGTTTCTAGATGTAGCCTAATAGCTGCAGCAGTGAGAGTTCTGATTTTCTGAAGGTTCAATAGCTAATTAACTCTTTTCTATTGTCTTTGACCTTTAAGTGGTTATATTACAAAGATGCTTATTTGAAATTTGTTCTTGCTAGCTATCTAGGGAATCTTCTTGTTTTAACAGGAAAGCTATTTTCTATTATGCTATGTTACAAGCAGTCTGATTTAAAAAAAATATATTTCATAGCTTTGTGTGAGCTATGTTTCTTATATGATTTAAGTATAAGTTCAAATACAGTAACATCTCAGTTTCTAGAGCCTCAACACTTTAGTGATGATTCTAGTATTTTAGTGTTGCAAGTGTTGCATACATACCATGGTTGTTAATTTCTTTCTTGTGCTAGCATTTGCTCAGATGGACATTGAAGGAGTTGGCTATATCTGTCAATATATACTCTTGGTGAACCTTCATATGAACAGAGAAACTTTGCAAATTGCTCTTCTTTTTTTCCTTTTTTTTTTTAATTTTTCTTAATTTTATTTTCCCTTGATTCCTGGTAGCTTTATCATTTTGGAAGGCATGCTACAACACTTGACAGTAGTTTAAAAATGTTTAATTTCAGCTGGCACCTGTTTTGTTGTAAAATAAAAACTTGGCACCAACCTGTGCTTTTGTATAGGGCCCGAGTTTAATCCTGGCATGAATTTTTCATAGCTGTCCCCTGCAATGACACACCTCTCTTTAGTTAAGAATATTTTTTTTCTCTTGGTATCTGAAAAAAGTATGTTCTAAAAAACTATTTCACAACTTCTGTATTTGGACACCAAAGGGTTAAAACACTTAAAGTTTAGTATTTTTAAAACACTTTGCTTTAGAAATTTTAGACTAGTATACTGATGTTTATAGGAAACGTTTTTTTCTCATTGTGGGTGTATTAGTGTTCTGATCTCTTCTTTTCTTTCTCCTTTTCTTTTGTTTTAATCCTTGTATCTGCTAATTTTTGTATAGGAATAGTTACTAATTCTTTTGAAGTACAGCATACTAAATTTAAAGTAATTGAAGCCATGAGTTGACCAGTAATTATAATCCATTCTGTATAAATTTCAGTGAAGAGCTGACAAATTGGTTTCAGGATGAAAGTAATAATGCTTAAAAGGCATAAAAGGCTTAGTGTCTTGTTGTTAAGGTGGTCACATGATAATGGCTTACATAATGAATAATGTGCTACAGCACTTTATGTATGTTAATGTAACTTTTAATCTTAATGTTGCCTGCAAATATGTGATCCCTTATGATATAAGTTTCCTGTTTATGCACCATTGCCCGTTTAAATCAAACAGAAGATTCTGAAACTGTAAAAACTACACATGTCAATGTTTTACAGCTACGTAATTCGAATTGACTTGATTTTTTCAAGTAATCCTAGAAAGGGGGAGCATTCCATATAGAAACTGCTGAAACTGCCACAGGTGCTTCTCCGAAAACCTTACAGTTGTGGCATTGAATGTTCAGTATCGCTTCCTTTCTGCACACAAGGCATACTGTTGAGGTATTTGTTGCGGTGATTGGTTTTAATGCTAATCTAGGAATTCAGATATAGAATCTATAGATTTGCATGCTTTGCTTACCCTAATTTACAGTTATCTACATTTTTATTTGTAAACTAACAATAGATAAGTTGAGATCAGTATTTTTAACAGATATTACATTGATATACGAAAACTGTGGTTTATTTTCTTAGATTGTCGCATGGCATTAACAAAAACACAGAGATGTAGGTGATGTAATCACTATTTAAAATTATACATTTAGGGGATTTTATATATATATTTGTATACATACATATAACATGCTTTCTTCCCCAAAGATTAAATGGTAACTTTTCAGAGAAATATTTGTTTTGCTTTTCAAAGTATGTGACATTATAACTGGAAGATAGTGTATTTACAGTAGTAATAGTAGAGACATGTAGAAATGTACTTGCTCTTTCCTCTAGAAAGTATAACAAGTATGAACAAGTGAAATAACTTAGAATCTAGATTTTCCAAAGTAAAATGCAGTATAATTTAATATTATGAGAAGTGCATCTTGTCTTTCAACAGATCCTTTGAAGAGTAAACTTTGTAAGTTTGGTTTTTTTTCCCCCTACTTTCTTGAATTCAATTATAATGGAAGTATCTTGCAGATTTCTGAGAGCTTGCTTCGGATTTGTCTTCCTTCAGAGCGTTTTTCAAAACTACAGGCTGTGGCTAGATTTAAATAATAATAAAATATCCTACTTAGCTTAAACTAAATTGAAAATTAACTTCCTGTTTCTACATACCTGTTTAATGAGATAACATATTTTTCTCTTTTTTTGAACAATGATTGACTGAGTTAGACCCTCCATCAGCATTGTAAGCCTTTTGGAAGGAATTGTCTGTGCGTATACTTCATCATTATCCTCTTAATAACTGCTTTAATTTGACACTAGGGCTTTCAGATGAACTGGATCTTTAAAATGGTCTTGTGATGATGTCAACTGAAGGGTGAAAGCAGAATTAGAAAAAGTCGTCTTCAGACCAGGGTTAGTGTGAAGCTTTGAAGACTGCCTGTGGACATCACTTGATGGATGAAGAAGATGGATTAAGAGTGTTGTTTTAAGTACTGTGGAAAGTATGTGATTTGCAAAAAATCAGATCTTAAGCTCTTAACAGTATGTGGTTTTGAATTCATTTTAAAAACACTTATCACTGAAGAATAGTCCAAGTGTGAAATGTAATCTGACAGGGAACTTCAAGATCACCTACTTTTACATATCCAGACTCCTCTGAACTTTTCCTGTGTTTGTTTTTAATACTGTTTATTTTAGAATAACTTTATAATGAGGAAAAAAAATGTATCAGTTGCATTTGTCTCTCTCATTTGTTCTGGAATTACCATCTCATACTTCAGGTTTTCAAGGAGAATATGTCTTTATCATTCCCAGCTCCTGGATTTTAGCGTGCATTGAAGGATGGGAGTAAATAATACCACTCTTCACATTTTTGACTTCTCTTTAGTAATAACAGTTGCATGGAAATAATGAATTAACTGCAAAACAAAAGTATTCGCAAGTAAAAGAATCTTAATAGGACTCATTCCTTCTTTCAAATTTATGAATTAGTTTGGAAGTGATATAAGGTATGTGTTTTTTAGGTGCAGAGTGAATCGACTTTCTGATGACTTAGCAAAAAACTGCATTTTGCCTTGGATAAGGTGAAGACAGGGATTTTTCTCTTATTTGTCAATTCAACTCTTCGTGCAACCCTGTGTGGAGTAGAAGCCCAAAAAACAAAATCAGAGCTATAATTTTTGGTGTGCTTTCTTCAGTTTCTCTATTTAAAGGAGACTGATTAAGCTTAAGTTGTTGACTTTTCAAGGTTTAGACTAATTCTCTTTTCCATAATAAAATGTTCCCACATCCTTTCTGACCTTTCGGATCGTTCTATGAAAAATATCAGTCTCTGTTGCTTGTTACTTGCTTAGTCTTGTTTCAGGTAGCTAACCTAACTTGGAGAAGAACGCTGAAAGAAAACATAACCTTGTTCTCAACTTACAGAGTTTTTTAAATGGATTTTCAGGATATTTCTCATTGCAGCTGTTTCCATATTTTGGGCAATACAGTTCCAGAAACGGATCCTAATCATATTTGCTATATGATTAGGATCAACAAAATTGCAGCTTACCTTAAGGTTTAATATCCAGTAGGGTATTCTGAGCTTCCTTGGACCTTTCAGATACTTCAAGGTTACACTTAAAATCACATGACAACTGACATTGAAGGGATTTTTATCATATAAGCTATAGTGGTGCACTTCCTTTTTTTGATGACCATATGAAACTTTGGATAACAGCTTTTTTTTCCCCCCCCTCTTCTTTTCACAGCAAATCTTGAGGTTGTTTTTTGATAGAGTATTCTTTAGCAAGTCAAAAACTTTTTAAAAAAGAAGTTACAAAAAATTAAGAAAAATATCTTTCAAGGGACCATCTCTCATAGCTTTAGTAGTTGAGAAGCTAGCTATATGTACTAATTAACTCCTTGAATTTCCTCCTTGTTAAAAAATGTTACCTTTGTAGTCCATGGTGTATCATACAATCCAGCTAATAGCCAGATGAACCTTTGGTTACTGCCTTCTTCCTCTTTTTGCCTGGTAGAGTGAATTTGCATTAGTGTGATCCGTAACCAAGGGCTGGTGTGTGGCCAGGTCCCTAGCAGGAGATTGGGCTGCACGCTGTGAGCAACCCAGGGCTGTGAAGTGCTGCTTGTTTCAGTCCTAAGTGAAGTCTGTTAGAGCGCTGGATTCTGTATTCTTAACTCTAGGACTAAGCCTGGATGGCTTCTTTACTCTCGAATGCTGGCAGCGTTTGAGGTAGACCACGCATTGCAGGTCCTGGAAGGATTTAGTGATGGGTGTGTTCCCCATCCCTTGGAACCGCTCCTGCAAGCGGGTAGCCTGAAATTTGCACTCGGAGTCCAGATCAGTACTTTTAGAGAAGGTTGTGATAAACATCCCAGCTTTTTGTTTCATTCAGGCACTCTAGTTCAGGACTTATAAAAGACAGTATCTAAGATCTTAGAACGCTATACCGTCTTATATTCACTCAGACTCCTCAGCAATGATAATATTTCTTATTTTGGTGTTATTTTTGATGAGTCTACATCAAAAGTAAGCCACACACATGCCAATCTGTTCAGACCATGTACTGCGGGCCAGTGCTCTTCTCCTTTTCTGCATGCGGCTAATTGAGTTTGCGGGCTGATTTTTTTTTCTTTTTTTTTCTTTTTTCCTCTTTGATTACTTGCCATTTGTTACGATGAGATAGTCCAGGGTGGCTAGTTCTTGCCTCAATTTTCTGTTTCCACTTTCCTCCTAAGGAAAGGTAGGAAAAAAACAGCTGAAATAACTGCTTGAATAAACAGCTATCTCAAGTTTTCTAACAGATTTTCCTAGGGAAGTCTTGTGGGGTTGTTATCTTTACCCACCTTTCCTTTTCTCTGCAAGCCAATTTTGTTGAAATTTGAAAGGATTGAAATCCCAGAACAGCCTAAGCTTCTATTGACTTCATGGAAATCAAGAGCTGGGTATTGGAAAGACACTCTGATTAGTATTCACGCTCAGAAAAAGCAACCAGAATTTAGTTCTGTTGGCCATCTATAGTAGTATATAGTAGTGTGTGTAGTATAGTAGTTGACCATTTATATTCATCTCTGTCTTTTGAACCCCTTTTTAACTTTGTGCTTCTCTCTGTCTCTCCTTTCTAGTTACAAACTTTCTGCCACAGAATATTTCCTTGGAACTGATGAATTAAATTCAGACACAGGTTTTTGAAGAATGTCTTTGAGTCTTTCTGAATCAAGAATCTTTTATGCAATATGCTCAATCCCCTGAGAACCTCTGCAGTGCTTCTCTTAACATGTTTTCTGGAAGGGAGCATCTGCCTGCTTGTTAGGGAGAAGCTATTCAGGAAGGGAGGAAAGGGCAGAGGTTGTGTTGGGTTTGGGTTTTTTTTGGAGAGAGGGGAAGGTTGGTTTTTTTTGTGTGTGTATATTGTTTTAAAGCTTAATTGCATTTTATTATCTGTCAAGCACTGACTTAAAGCTTGTTTTTGTTATTGCTGGAGATAACTTTCCCTACACAGAATGTGTCTGTGTAGTACTGCACACTTGCATCTTGTACATTTCCAAAAGCCTCCAGCAAATCATTTCAGCATTCCTTTGGGAGAAATGGTGAAAAAAAATGTGGTCTGTCTTGCAGACCACTCTTCAAGGCAGAGAGAATGTTCCATAGTATTTGCTAAGTAATATTATGATTTATTCCTTGTTGATTATTTAAATTAGGGAGTCAGTCAACACAGTGTTAGGCTTTTTTGAATCTTTGCATAACTTTCATTTGCTCTTGTTTGGATTTCCTTCACTGTATTTTTGAGACTAGCAAATGAAAAGCAGATTTGAGAAAACTGAGCTATTATGTGTTCAGGGAGAAGACATTGAAATTTCTATTAAAGTGGCATTGTTGTTTTGTCTGTATTCTAAATATAACCTAGACTAAAAAAGAATGTTGAATAGTGGTTAGAAGGGAATTCAACATCATATCTAGTTCAGCACCAGAAGAGTCTGCCTACATTTGCAAAATTGTGGAATGATCATCTGTTCTTAAAAGGTGGAAGAAGGCAGGAACACCCTAGAGATTCATCAGTCTTAACTAACATTGTATTCTGTAATGTTTCCTTAAGGTCAAGCTTAAAATAACCTTTGCTTTAGCTAATTCCATTACTTTTACATTGTCTGCACCAGACACAAGAGTTTAGTTTCTTTGCAGATTAAATTTTAAAGTAGTTGAAAATAATACAACTTCGAGATTTCACTTCTCTTGACTGAATAAATTTAGGGTTTTTTTTCTGTGTTGTTTGTATTTATTTTTTGGGGATTTTTTTAATTCTTACTTTTTTAGACTAATCTCTGTTGCTGTTCTCTGGATTTTCACTAGTAGTCCAAATAGACCATGATAGTCTCGTAAGGAATTAAATTATATTAATCTTCCATAGTTAAAAAAAATTCTGATTCTGTAGCATATCTACTTCTAAATTTTATGTGGTCCAGCTGTATCCATTTAGAGAATTAGCTTTCCAGTAAATTTAAAACAGTAAATTTATGAAGACTTTTTTTGGGTCTTTTATAGCAATGAAGTTGCAGTATTCTTGGAAGCAAAGATGGTCTTTGTGCTTTCTCTCCCTAAGAGCTGGAATAAGCAGCTCTGCACTTGATGTCAGTTTCAACAGTGCAGTTTGATCTAATAATCTTCTAAACTCTGTTAGCAGATGTGTCTGGATTTTAAAGCAACATGCTCATCTGCTGAAGCCAAGAAACAGAAATCTAATTTTCTGACTAGTTAGATCTAGGGGAAAACAGGAAAAAAAAAAAAAGCATAGAAAACCTGATTTATTGTCATCTTGTTCTTCACAATCTAGGCTTTTTGTCATTTCTGGCCCTCTTGTCTTTATTCTTCTATACCCTTCCCTATGAAGTTACAGTGTTTGCATTTCTAAGCACAGACATTATGTATGGTTGTGTAGATGTTGCTGGTAGTCTTTCAAAAGAAATCTCTACAGCTCTAAATGTCTTACTTGGGTTTAATTCTTAACCTGATACATTAAATTATTAAAAATCCAGTGCCATTTCTCTTTTAGATGGCAAAATCTTGGGTCAAGTAAAGCAAGTCTCAGCATTTATGATGTCACACACTTTGAAACGAGAAACAAAAACAAGTATAAGCAAAGCATATTTAAATATAGCATCTTTATCTTTTTCTATATATGTATATATTTTATTGCTAGGAAGACCAGTGTTGTTGTTGTTACCTTAGAAATCAGAATGCCATGGACAATTGCCAAGTCATGTTAAGTTTGTTTTGAGTATTTAATCTTTTACTCAAGATATAGATTGCAAAATAAACTGCAGAAGATGGTAAAATTCAAGGCTTAAATTAGTCTGAAGGTTTTGTAAAGATCAGATACTTCAGG
Organism: Eudromia elegans; assembly: GCA_003342815.1. Lineage (NCBI taxonomy): Eukaryota > Metazoa > Chordata > Aves > Tinamiformes > Tinamidae > Eudromia > Eudromia elegans. Next base: position 392,994 of record PTEX01000188.1, read on the forward strand.
CTATTTCAGAATAAAGCATTTTGAGAATTTTAAATAGGAAGATGCTTTTTTTTTTTAAGGCACATAGTTGTTAGTATGTTGATTTTATTTGAAAGTGTATTGTCTTCCAAATTTTGCTTAGAAGACAGATGTATGTGCGAAAAGTTAAGTTAGTTATAAAACTAAGATTGATAACTAATTCCTTAATGGAAATTTGCTAAGTGTATGTTTTTCTCTCATCACCGACAGATAGTTAGTCAGTAAGAGCAGCAGCAGCAGCCAAGCTAGGTTGATGAATGAGTGTAATTCAGTTTCTTTGTATTGTACAGCTTGAGAAATGCCAGTGGCCTGACAGCAGCAGACCTTGCACATACCCAGGGCTTCCAAGAATGTGCCCAGTTTCTCTTGAACCTCCAGAACTGTCACCTGAATCGTTTCTATAGCAATGGCACCTTAAATGGGGTTCATCAGAATGCGGGTCCCAATCCACTCAGTGGTGGGACAAGTCGAAAGAGATCCTTTGAAGATACGGAGTCTGCTGGAGTAAAGAAGGCTAGAACTGAAGGTGAGACCCCAGAGGTAAAAGGGCAAGGGTGGTACTGTTGCCGAGAAAGGAAAATAAACATTTTAAAGCAGTTCACAGTGGGTGTTGAGTGTTATTGACAAACCTGCCTACATAACTAAACTGCGTCAAGTATTTATTCCATCTTCTGAAGAGTACGTATACACAAAATCCTGATTCTCCCTGTCATCACCTTGGTGTCTTCCCGGATTTCTGTTTCCAGAATGTCGGAGTTGCATGATGCCAAGGATAATATCTTGAAGAGTAGGAGCTGCAATTGGCTTCCAGTCCTTCCTTGGTTTTGTGTTAGGATGCCCTGATAATGTGACAGTAACTCACAAAGATACCTGGATTTTCTGATAACAATTTGCCGCATCATGATTGATTTCCACCTCCAAGCTGTTTCGTATAGGAGATTGGTGAAAGAAATTTGTTTTGAAAAGTTTTATGAGTCTAGAAAGGTTGGTGTGTCTATGATTTAACACGCCTTAAAATTCTAGGATGATTAGTACTCTAAGGGATTATAGGATGATGTCAGACTAAAATGAACCTTAAGGATTCCTATTCAGCCTTAACATACTGAGTCTATTACCTTCCTTTCCTGCCAATAAGGAGATAGTACAATGCTACAGATACTTTTTGGTGGTGATGGAAGGAAATCCTTTTTAAATATTGTGAACTACTTAAATAGTATGAAAGAGAATAATATTCTATGCTCCCTTTCTGGGGCCCTGCCAGTAAGTTTTTATTGAAAGGAATGGAGCAATTTGTGCTGAGGCCTCTCAGTCGTGACTCCAGTGTCAGGAGAGAGACTTCATAAATCTTCGTTGAAGACATTTTCTTCAGTCAAAGTTTTTGTTTTAACAGATTACTGCTTGTTCAGAAGTGACTTTCAGTGAGCCACAGGAGTTCAGCCAGTGCTTTGCTCCAGGTACAGGAGTGGAAATAGAGTGAAGTGCTCTTGGCAAATAGGACGTGGACCATATAAATCACATCAATATTGACATTCATATTTCCTTTAGTATATATTATCCGTATGCCTCTGACTCCAGCCAACATTCCAACTATTCTGGCATCAGAGGTTATAATATTGAAATAAATAGGTTTTGCTACCTTATGTAATTAGTCTGTCATGAATTATTTCGTGATGGAGAAAAGTTTCTTTGCAATGAATTGTAAGGCTGTTTTTCAAGAGTAAAGCGCTTAAGTAGCTAGATAGTAGGAGGATCTGTAGGCTTGTGTAGTCTGCAGCTGCCCATAACAGAGCCAAGGAAAGGTACCTTCACTGAATGCAATTCATATTCTGTGATACCAGGAGGCACAGCTTAAAGTCCTAGATAGGCATACTGTGTTTTGGGGAGCTATTCTCTCTGAGTTCAAGACGACTAATGGTGTTGTCGCAGAAAATGACTTTAAGATGGTTAATAGATAGTGTTTTTCCAAAATCTGTAGGTGTGGTACAGGGCTAGCCCTCATTTCAGCATAAAGTAGTCATAGCAGGGAAAGTAACATGGAGTCAGCAAGGCAGTATAGAGAGTATATTTAAGTTAATGAAGTCTCCTAGGCAATTACAGAGATGCTGAAGGACAGTGTATCTAACCAATTGGAGTAAGTAGTTTTTGAGTTTTTTGCCTTACACCAACTCAGAACAATCATGCTCAATCAAACTCACGTAGTGTGATGAGGCACTATATATAAATATATATAGAGAGAGAGAGAGAGAGCTTCTTGCAGTGAGACTGGAAGCAATCAAATTGGAGTAAGAGCAATGTTTAAGCTGTGCTTTGCCTTTTGTCCTGGAATGGCTAAACAAGGGTAAGGGAGTTGTTTATATGTATCTTTGGTTATGTGTACACACGTATCTGCCCTTAGATTAAGGGAAAAAAAAAAAAAAAGTGACATCGGCACAGGATACACTGTGATCCAAAGTCGTTATCATCTGATGCAGCCAAAAAATGAGCCCTACAGGGTGAAGCTGAACCAAAGCAATTGAGATCAGTAGCCACTGCTGTTGCAAAGCAGCATTCAAAATGTGTACCAAGTGTTTTCTATTTTGGACGTGGAAGTGTTGGCTGGAATTTCTGTCCCTTTTTTGTGCAAGCGGGTATCCAGGACTTAATCTTGCTTGCTGGACTGGCTGCTCAAGGGCATTGCCTATGGTCACGTGTAACGAGGATGCCCCCAAGGCCTCCTCGCCATTGGCCTGCTGCAGAAGAGCCTGGTCACGCAGGCGTACGGGGGCCACTTCTAGTCTTGAGGGCTGCCTCATAGCCCTTAGCACCACAGGGTTTGCAGTCTCCTGTATACGCTACACGCGGTACTCCTGTGTGCAGCGGGTGACTGTGTGAGTAGTCCTGGGCTCAACGTTGGCCACCTGGGGAGTTGATGGGATGGCGCTGCCTTGCCCGAGTGCAGTCTTGCACTGCAGTATTCCTGCAGGCCGACAGGAAAACTGCCTTTCCTGTCCTGCAGAGGGTGTTTGAAGCCACTTGGTGAGGCAGCTGTGGTCTCCTTTAAGCCCTATATAATTCCTTTGGTCCTAAAACACACTTCAGCAGCTGCTTACGTGTCTTTAACACAGAGATTATTTCTGTTGTGGCCAGCTAATGAGAGCACTGCCTTGCAGTCCGCTAGACCTCCATAGCACGGTGCAGCGTGTGGAAAGATGCCTGAGGCCATGCGGGATCTGTGGAGCTTGTCCTGGTCCTGCAGGAGGTCCCGGGCCGCAGGTACAAGAGCCAGCGAAGGCAGATCTGCCTCGCTAGTTAAAGCAGTTCCCGCAGCAGCATCTCCGCTCACGGGCTTCTACCTGGGGAGAGACCTTCCTTGAGGACCCCCTGGAAGCGCTGAGTGGGAATGGAGTGGGAACAGGAACCCAATGCCACAGGATTGGGAACAGGAACCTGGAGGGAAGGAGTGAACGGACAGGACTGACAGCATGTGTTTTCTGAGGTAGAAACTGCTTTTTATCAGGTGTGCTAGCTGTACAGCCTACATCCTGGTAGTTACTTTCATTCTCGTGGTGCATCAGACTTAAGAATTGCTTGATAGACAAAGTCTGATAGAGAAGTTGGTAATTTTTTCCACCTAAAATGAATAGGAATTAAAAATGCATAAAAAACGAGCATGCAACTATTTATTTCCCCATTCAGAATCTCAAATACAGGTATATTTGGAGCTTTCAGAACTAAAAATATTTCTTTGTAAAAAGTTTTTGTTACAGTAACAGCAGTATATAATGTTTTTATTTGACTGAATTTTCAAATACGCAGCAGTGACTAAATACAGTTTTTGTTGTTGTTTTTGCTTTTACCAGCTTATAGCTTTGATGGCTTAATACCGATGATGAACGGAGGAGCTGAGGATGACGCTGACAATATGCACGTTGATAGAGAGTTTGCGGTTGTATCAGGTGGGAGTGGACAGTTTCAAGTTAACTGCAACAACATTCAAATGGTTGAAGACACGAAACAGCAGGAGAGTAGTTCTGTTGGACCAAAAGAAATTGAAATATACACTGTTTCTGCCATGCAAACTCCTTGTTGTTGCAAGAATCAATATGCATTTTATTTTTAATTTGGGCATAAAACTTAATCCTTTATTTTTGCACATTGCTGTCTACAGTCTTGAAAACTTGTATTGCTGTAACACCCCTTAGTGGGGGTTTTAGTAGTTATCTAAAATCAGCTGTTTCATTCAACATACTGTAACAGTAAGGGATAAGGCTTATTGTTAGTTCTCAGATAAACAGAAACCACTATGGCTGTTTGATTTTTAACTTGAGGCTTGTATTACATTGTGCCTTGTTTTCAGTTGCTATTGTTTCAGGTTAAAGGAAGTTCAGGAATAATTTAAATGAATGATTTTATTTGCATTAAGTAGATTTAATTGCTAGTAAGAAGACTGAATGTAGAAACATATCCTAGTGCTTACATAGGTTTGCAAATGTATTTTAAAACTAAATATATCCAAATTAGTTCAACGTATCCTATAAAGAGTAGTCTAGACATACAGGTGTTCAAAATCTGTTTGACAGCGATATAGGTGCAGTCTCCTGCTTTGAACAGCTTCTGGTTTTGATTTATGCAAATGAAAGACTGAATATTGCGAGTCTTAGAACTAGAACTCTGAACTGAAGTACCTTGTAAAGCAGAGTTTGAATTTTGTACTGATCTTCCAGGAACAGTCATAATGTTAGTACTGTTAGTGAATATTAATTCTTTTTTTAAGGGCTACTCAATCAAGATGCTTTTGGTAACCCCGGGGTGGGTATAGAGTTTTGATGAGAGCTATTTTGGGTCAGCTTCTCCATGTGCATAGTAGGTAAAGGCATGGAGTTACTATGATAGTGCATTATTACATTTTGAAATTAATTTCTTATTTTAATTTGTTCTGTGATAAACCATATTTATGCTTCAGATTCACCAAAGGGAATGATAATGAAGGATATTTTAATAGGAATAAATATATATACATATATATATATCTCCAGTGCTTTAAAAGTGGATTATGATGTTTTCCAGTGATAAATACAAAGTGTTTATGGAAAATTGATTGTGTTTCATAAATACATACTATTAGTTTAGGTGCTAATTTTTGACAAATAATAGCACTCTGTAATTATCACTAGAGCGATTCCTTACCTACTTTCACATATGAACTTAAAGTAGTGCCATTTTTATAAAAAAATGGTTTGGCAAAGCCACCCTAAGAAGAATTTATTTTTAAACAGTTAAGTTTTTGCACTTTTCAGTTAATAAACACTATATGAAATTCTTTCTGTTCCTTTTTATCACCAAAATAGTAGGGTGGATGTCTTGTGGGTTTGGGGGGTTTTTTTCCACCTTCAGTAAGAATCCGTGGTTAGTGAGTTGGTTTGATATGATTTCTTTAATGTAGGGATGAAACAGGAGAGTCCAGCAAGTTCATCAAAACTGATACATTTTTGGCATTGCATATTCCTGTATGTGAAGTATCAGTATCATAATTCGTATCTCAAATTCTATCCGTGCAAAGGACTAATAGAAAACCAGAACTTTGGATTCTTCCTCCTCAAACGGCGGTACTCGTTATGTGTCGCTTGTGTGGCGTGCTGCCAACAGACTTACCCACCGGTCTGAACTGTAAATAAAGCAGTCAATACAATTCTGTTTGCACATAGGTTTGTGCTTGCATCTATGCATAAACATATGTGCATACATCCAGGGATAAGAGCAGAATGTAAAACTTAAATATCATCGTGTAGGCCCAGAGTTTCTAGGTTTGCCTTAATAATCTTTAACAATATAAATGTAAATTTTACATGCCCTTTACAACTAGGTATTTTTAAGGCCAAATCTGTTATTCTTTTTTTTTT